>JAUIMM010000508.1:1497500-1849195 GCA_031769625.1 Taudactylus pleione | reverse complement strand
CAGGTTTATTTTGCACAGGTGGATTGATACACCTGATTTTTTTTCAATTTCATTGTGTCACAGGTGGTGGGGATCACCATAATAGGGTGTTTTATCTACTAACAGCAGATCTATGGGCCTGGTTCAGAGCCGGGCTTTCTTTTCTTTTTTTCTTTCTGACCACACACAGCTATAGCGAGCGGCCATAATGATGGTCACGAAGGTCAAGACCATCGCGACCATCGGGCTTGCGACGAGACCCTTGTGGTAGGGTCTCATTCATCGCAAGCCCCAGAGAGATTTCGGCTCTAACAGAGCCGGAATCTCTCCACTGACATCACTCGTGATGTCAGTGGGGCCGCCCCCAAACGGCAAGCATTCCCTCGGGAACGCCTCCGTTTGGGCAGCCACCCCCCCCCCCCCCCCCCCGGCCCGCCCACCAAACGGGGCGAGCTGTCACTCAACACCGACCCGGTTGCGAGCGCTCAGCGCTTGCGACCGGGTCTGAATCAGGCCCTATGTGCGCACTGTAAACCTCACGTTGTTTATTATCTCATGAACACCCAATATATTAGTTTAGCACAGTTGGGGCATACTTGCCTACTTTTGAAAATGACTTTGAGGGAGATTGTAGATGGCTGCAGAATGCGACGCGCCTTTGTGGGGGCGTGGTCTGCTCCACCCAAAGGGCGTGTCTAACTCCACCTATGGGCGTATATATTCCTATAAGCTGACGCCCTAGCTCCCCCACTGACATTAATACATCTCTACCCTGCCATATTGACATTAATAGATTCCCCCCCAGACGCACACATTCATTTATATGAATAGATTCTCACACACACACACACACACACAGTCTCATACACATCCCATGAATAGATTCATACACACAGTCACACACACAGTCAGTTTCACACACATCACATGAATAGATTCATACACACAGTCTCACACACACATCATATGAAGATTTCACCTCCACACACAATTACATCACATTAGTACACACACACATCACATTACTACACACATACACACACATCACATTACTACACACATCACATTACTACACACACATCACATTACTACACACATACACACACATCACATTACTACACACATACACACACATCACATTACTACACACATACACACACATCACATTACTACACACATACACACACATCACATTACTACACACATACACACACATCACATTACTATACACATACACACACATCACATTACTATACACACACACACACACACACACACACACACATCACATTACTACACACATACACACATACAATTACACAGTAATAGATCGCCCTCCCTCCCCCACGGCACTGACATGAGTTATACATTTGGCAGGGGCTGCAGTGAGCTCTAACACTCAGTCTCAGGCTCAGGCAGCTCCTCTGTCTCTGTCTTCAGTGTCCTCCGGCGTCGGCTCCTCCCCCCTCTGTCATCACAGGCTGGCCAGGGAATGCTGGGAGCATCAGTCTCTCCCAGCAGCAGTCTGTGAGCAGGGGAAGGCGTGCCCAGGAGACCTCACAGCAGCCACACTCCTGCCTCCCTGCACCCGGTGAGTGCGCCCCCTGCGTCTTAAGCTTCGGGCCCCGCCCCCTTTACCTTCGGATTCGCGCATGCGCTGTCCGGGATTTTTTAGACAGGGCAGAGGGAATGCGGGGGATTCAACCTACTTTACGGGGTAGCGGGAGCTCCCACCTGTATTCGGGAGACTCCCGCGAAAATCGGGAGGGTAGGCGACTCTGAGTTGGGGTAATGGCTAGCACTACTGCCATACAGCACTGAGGTCTTGGGTTTGATTCCCACCAGGGTCCTAACTGTGGAGTTTTTCTCCCCTTGCATGGATTTTCTTTGGGTGCTTGTTTGCTCCCACAATCCAAACATAGGGCCAGCTGCATATTTCGTTTAGTATCGCACTGATACTAATAAATATGCCACTGGTATTCATCATTACTTGCCGGGGAGGTCCAGCCACGTCCTCCCGATCAATGGGCTACTCTGTCATGAGCATGTACGATGGTCAGCCTGCGCATGTGCATGACTGATTATTCTGGCAGAGACCTGCCAGTACGCTTCGCTGAAGCCATAAAGGCTGCTGCTGGGGCCCCATTGCTGGCAATGGGGACCGCGTCACTCTTGCCATCTAAGGATGGAGAGAGAAATGCAGTGACCACAACGGGTAATCTTAGATTACTGCTGTTTGTTAAATACAGAAAGGATGACATAACCCCTTCAGCGAGTTCTAAGGGGGTTATTCATCATTGTTAAATGGGACCCATATATTGGTAGATTAATTGGATTCTGACAACTGTACACATATGGTAGGGAATATAGATTGTAAGCTCTGCTGGGGCAGGAATGGATGTGAAATATTGTATTAATAAATAAATGTCGTGTATATATATATATATATATATATATATATATATATATATATATATATATATATATATATATATATATATATATATTATAATCTTAATACGTGAGGGATCTAAAAACAATTTTTTCTGTGTAGTTAGATATCCAGTTGCAGTGGAACTACACAGTCAAGCAAACAGTGTTCGCAAATACGCACTACAGCTCGTATTTCACCCGATATTGAGCAAGGTGGACTCGCTTTTAAAAAGAAGCCGGGGATGCGCTGTTCTGTGGCCAATCCCTGACAGCTGGCTGCAGCACAGCGCGTCCCCCTGAAAAAGACACAACGCTGTCTGTTATAGCAGCCAATGACAGTCAGAGAGACTCTCATTGGCTACTGCTGTGGAAAGCAGTGCTGGGATCAAGTGTCTGATCCCAGCATCGGCACAGCATCCATGCCCAGCGCTGGGACAGTGTGTTTGTTCCCAGCACCGGGTAAGCCACCGCAGCGGGAACCTTGTGAAGGGACCGCCTGGTCCATTCAACCAGCGTTGGCGGTAAAGTGGCGGCGGGAGTAGCTTGTCTCTGGGCACAAGCTAAGCCTGGAAGCCAAGTAGCAGTTGAGTGGCACTGGCCACGAGCCAAACACGGCTCGCGGTCCAGCAGCCAATAGGAGGCAGACGCGACGAGCCAATTGCGGCTCGCTGCGTCATAGCCCCGCCCACTCGCGGCGTTTTGAATTAGACACCGCTGAACGGGAACATTCAGTCCGGCGGCAGAGGGGAGGAGTGAAGACCTCCCAAAGAGAAGAGCGGCGCGGCAACAGTTACGGCGGCCGCATAAGAGACCAGAAGACGGCGTGATCAAGGAGGAAGAAAGGAAGAGGTGGCGCCGCTGCCCAGGACGGGCCAGCGGCAGAAGAATGAAGCTGAGGACCGAAGAGGACTGCGGGGGTGGAAAGAAAAAGCACTAACGAAGCTGCCCCCTGCAGCCTCTACCGCCGTACGGGTAGGCGGCCTTGGGCCACCGTTATTTAACCCCTCCCTAGACCACCAGGGTTGTCCGGCACTAGGCCCGTGGGATAAATTCAGGCAATAGGCCTGTGGGTATATAGGTGGGCACAAGGCCCGGGCTACATAGGGGGCACTAGGCCCAATTGAAGGTGTGAGTGACCTGGGCATTAGGCCCAGGTCACTAACGGGCAAATAGGTGGGCCAATACTGGGGGCAATGTATAGGGGGATTACTACTGGGGGCACTGCAGAGGGGGGATTACTACTGGGGGCACTGCAGAGGGGGGGATTACTACTGGGGGCGATGCATAGGGGGACTAAAGTGCATTAATGTGCGGCATAATGTGTAAAGGGTGGGCATGGCTGTGTGGCTTCATTTGTAGGGAAGGTCTGAGAGTCATATGGGGAGCTCTAAAGCATAAATTATGACGAGACCCAGAAATGGTCAGGTAGGACCCCATTTTTTTTTTTAAAGTGGAGGGTCCCTGGGACCCACATATTTTGTCACTCATCGCGATCACTGCCTATCTGCCGTTTTAGCATGTCCTAACTGTGGCAGGGCATGCTAGGATGTGTAGTTCCACAGTATCTGGATTGCCATGCTTTTCCTAGTCCTGCTATAGATACTGGATATTCATTATGAGGCAAGAGCAAGGTTTTTTTTTTTTTTGTTTTTTGTTTTTTTTTAAATTAATGCTAATGCCAGGTTTCAGTAATTATAGGCCTAATATATATATATATATATATATATATATATATATATGTATATATGTATATATGTATATGTATATGTGTGGCAACCCCAGACCAGCAGCATCCCTTGATGAAGTCCATGTATGGATGAAACGCGTTGGAACAGCTGACTCTTGCCTGAAATGAACTTAGCACAGATAAGCATTATATGAATTCTTTCAAGCTATTCAAATATATTTTAAGCAATTTTAAAAACTTTTTGAATTTAGCCTCAAAGTTTTTGTTAATCTTTTTGTATACTCTCCCGTAGTGCTATATTTTTATTTCTCACTTTGATCTTATATCTGCATACCCTTTAAACAGTTTTTATTTATTAGCACTACCATTGCACTTTATATACAACATTTGCACAAATGTGCCTGTATATGAAATATTTGGCAAAATCCTATGATCAGGATTAAGACGTGTATAAGCATTTATTTGTTTGTTTGTTCTGATTATATATTTTTAAATACCATATTAAATTGATAATATTTTAAATATTTGGTCACATTTTACATTTTGTCCTATTAGTTTATGCACTAGATCTTTTTTGCACAATTGCACTTTTGTCACAAAATATACGTCAGTCGCTCAAAACCTAGTAAATTTACACCATTTTCACTTAAAGGCCTCATCCAAAGGTCTAGGTGCAGCTGACACCCTGTTGCATTCGGCGTCCCGTATCCCTCACGTGCACATACTTACCCTCGGCGTCCTTTGCTTGTTCACCTCCAGGTGACCGATGTCCTCTTCTCAGTCTTCGTTGCGGTTCTTCTGCTTCCCTCTGGATGTCAGCGCGCAGAGCTCCACGCGCTGGCTGGGAAGCGGCGTCCTCACCGGCGCCTTGCGAGACTTCCGGGTGACAGCGCTCTCGCGAGAGCGCGCAGTGTGCCGGGCTCAGCAATAGTGCGCTGTGGCTCGACTCGAGGAGACTATTAAGGGGGGGGTGGGCCGGTATGTTGTGGGTGGTGAATAGGTGACTGTCTTCCAACGCTTATCGGCTGATCATACTGCACTCCCTTTTTTTACATTGTGGCATGTATACTGGCACAAGATGCCCTGTGCCTTTTATCTAAATAAAAATACTAATTCCCAATCCACTTCTGCATATCATTTCAAGTGTGTAGCGCTCACCTCCCACAATAATATTTATTTTTTCTGTTGGCAGACTATTAACCTACTAGTATATTTTTGGCGTGTGGGAGGAAACTGGAGTACCCGGAGGAAACCCACGCAAGCATAGGGAGAATATCCAAACTCCACACAGTTAGGGCTGTAGTGGGAATGTAACCCATGACCTCAGTGCGATGAGGCAGTAATACTATCCAGTACACAATCTGTGCTACCCTGTAATTAGTAAAAGGCAATATTTATAAACTTTTACAAAAGAGACCAAAACCTAGTAAGAGCTAAATAATTACATATTTAAAAAATTTTTAAAGATATGAATTTACATCATTTTTATGATATTTAAAAAAATAATTGAATGTGGTGTATGTATGTAATGTGTGTGTGTGTGTGTGTGTATGTGTATATATATATATATATATATATATATATATATATATATATATATTTATTATACATTGCTATATGTGAGAGATATACTAAGAGATGCCTCCGGAACCTCTGCAAGATTTACGGGTCCCGTGCATGCGCAGTGACTATCAAAATGGCATCAGAGACGAAACGCATTGAGGACAGAGTGACCTATTGCTTACTGATGTGGTCAGCTATCAGATAAGCCTATTGAAATGTCAATGAATGTAATTGCAGTTTTTTTTTTTTTATTTGTAATAAATTGTGTGTACTACTACACCATAAGTATTATCTATCTGTCCATATACTGATTGGGTCCTGTGACAACCTTTTATACTGGACTATCTGAGGTACCAGAAGGGTTATCCTTAAAAGACCACCTATCACATGTTCATGTACTAGGGCAACACGGTACGCTGATTATTTGTGTTGCGTGTTACCATTATTATGACTATTTACACTATTGTGCGCTTGTTTCCATTCTTTTACTTTCATATATATTGGGATCCTTCTATCCTTGGGTCACTCCTACCAATTCTTACCTTCTGAACCCTCCATCTCATACTTTCCATTCCACACTAATGACATTTGCCTCTTCCAACTTCTTCGAGTAGCTGCCTTTTTTTGGCTCCCTGGCCTTCATTCAAAATTCCTCCATCACTTGGCTTCCTGGCTCTCAATCTTCAAATGGGCTCTCAAGACCCATTTCTTCCTCAATGCTTTTCAGCACTCATCCTAACCCACTACTGTATGCTCCTTCCTCACTATCTAGCCCATCTGTGTCACCCCTGTTTGTCTGACCCTTAGAATGTAAGCTCTCGCGAGCAGGGCCCTCTTCCCTCACGTGCTTCTTCTTGCCTTACTTTTACTTTCAGTTACAATGGCGCCTAAAACTTGGTTACTGACACCCTGCTGCTTTAGATGTTATGCAGCATTGATTATAAATCAAGTACTTGTCCTACATTGTCTGTACTATTAATAACTGTTGTCCTTGTGTGCTCATTTGTTTCTGTACTTTGTAAGGCGCTGCGGAACCCTTGTGGCGCCATATACCATATATAGTGTTCACTCTAGCTCCGGCGGCAGGCAGGGCGCTGGAGCTAGAGAATGCAGGGCTGTCTTAACAGCAGTGTGGGCCCTGGGCAAAGCAATGCTCTGTGGCCCCTACCCACCCATTCACTGAAACAAAATGTAAATGGTTAATAAAATTAAACCTTTAGATTTAGAAGTACTTTCAACAAAATCAGTTTAAATATATATATAAAAAAAAAAAAAAGTTAAATAATTGGCAAACCGTACAGTATGAAATAACCAGAGGAGTGGAGTTGCAGTCAAAATAATGCACAGTAATGTGTGAGGGTCTCTCCTCAATGCACTGTAAGCGCATCTTCACTGCACTGAGAGCAGCTCTCATACACTCAGTATATAGTAATAGAAATATATATATATATATTTTCAGTATGACAATCATGCGCATTACTACTACCTACAGTACTGTGTATATGCTGCCTAGAACAATAATATGGCACAGCCACCATATAGTACAAAAGAGAGCCGGCTGCCCGTATTGGTGCCATCTATTCTAGCCTGGTATTTATTGCAGTTTTTTTTTTTGTGGGAGATCATGTAACATCCATTCCCAAGCCCTAATGAAGGACGCAAAGTGTAATAAATGCCCAGTCAGACCCTGTTGTGGAAAACAGGCTCTTACCTGCCGGGGTCAGGAGGCAGTGGCTCGCCTGGCAGAGGAGTCTCCTGACCTGAGTACTGACTCCTCAGCAGGGCTGCCATCAAAAATTACCGACACTAATAAATAAATATATATATAATATTTATTTTACCCATAACATACACATAAACCCGGCCCCCGGAACAAGTTCCTTCTGCATAATTCACTTACTGAGGAGATTCGGCGTCCTGTTGATTTCGCGCTGCTCCGGCTCCTCCGCTCTTCTTCATGGGCACTCGGTCATACACAGCGTGACATCGTCATGTCACCTGCGCCGCACAGGCTGCGCGTCATCTGCAGAAGATTTTGAGGAAGCGGGGGGGGGGGGGTTGGGGGTCTGGCAGATTGGAACACAGTGATTTTGGGGAAAAAAAAAAACATTTAACAACTGGCCACGGCTGCAGGGGGGCTGGCGGGCCCCTTGAAGCTTTGGGCCCTTGGGCAGCTGCCCAAAAAACCCAATGGAAGAGACGGCCCTGAGAGAAGGCACTTATTATTATTGTTTATATGGCGCCACAAGTGTTCCGCAGCGCCTTACAAAGTACATAAACAAATATTGATTTACAGTGACTTACAATACAATACATTACAGGACATGGATAATATACTTTGCTACATTCACGACCATAACACCCAGATAAGCAACAATGCAAAGCAACCAAGTGTTAGGTGCCCTGGTAGAGAGTAAGAAGTAGATGAAGGTGGAGTAAGGAGAAGCACAAGAGGGTAGAGGGCCCTGCTCATAGGAGCTTACATTCTAAGGGAGAGGGACAGACAAACAGGGGTGACACAGATGGGGTAGGCAGGGAGGAAGGAGTATGTAGCAGCAAGTTAAGATGAGAGCTGGAAGGCTTTGATGAAATAGTGGGTCTTGAGAGCTCGTTTGAAGGATTGTAGAGAGGTGGAGAGTCTGATGGGAAGCTGGAGAGAGTTCCAAAGGTGGGGAGCAGCCCGGGCAAAATCTTGGAGGCGGGAGTGGGAGGAAGTAATCAATTGGCATGAAAGGCGGCGTGTATTAAGTGAACGAAGAGGGCGGACAGGAGAGTGAAGGGAGATGAGATCAGAGATTTAAATGGGAGAGGAATGGCTGAGGGCTTTGTAAGTGAGTGTGAGAACCTTAAATTGGGTTCTAAGGGGGAAGGGGAGCCAGTGGAGGGCTTGTAGGAGAGGGGAGGCAGATGCAGAGCGTTTTGAGAGGAAGATGAGCCGAGCAGCAGCATTGAGGACAGACTGGAGAGGGGAGAGAAGGGATTTGGGGAGGCCTGATAGGAGGAGGTTACAGTAGTCCAATCTGGATATGACCAATGAGTGTATGAGGGTTTTAGTGGCATCCTGGTTGAGAAAGGGTCTATTATTGGAAATATTTTTAAGATGAAAGTGACAGGACTGTGAGAGATTCTGGATATGTGGTTTGAAGGAGAGGGATGAGTCCAGGATAACTCCAAGACAGCGCACTTTGGAGCTAGAGGAGATAGTTGTTCCATCAATTGATAAAGAAATGGTGGGAAGTGTGGTTATGTAGGGGGGAGGGATGATGATTGAATGGCCATGCCCCCTTTTCGGCCCGTGCCGAAAAGGGGGCATGGCCATTGAAAAGGGGGGGTGTATAAGACGCGTTATCTTTTTGTCACTCTTGAGGGCGTGCCCGGCACTTACGGACACGCCGGGCAGCCCCCAAGCGCTGCTGACAGGGAGAATAGATGCCGGGCACATGCACATGTCTATTTACCGGCGGTCACCGGGTCATAGCACATTTCCCCACCCGTGGGACACTGCGACCCGCGGGTGAAGACGGCTCCCGCAGGCTATGAGGGCTGGGCGCTTTTTGCCCTCCGGAAGGAGGGCAGGGCGCAGCGCCCCGCCCCGCTAAAACACCTTAGCGGGAACGCTACATATAATAATACCGTTCAAAAGTTTGAGGTCACCCAGACAATTTCGTGTTTTACATGAAAACTGACTTTTATTTATCAAATGAGTTGCAAAATTAATGGAACTTATAGTCAAGACATTGGCAAGGTTAGAAATAATGATTTTTATTTGAAAAAATAATTTTGTCCTTCAAACTTTGCTTACGTCAAAGAATGCTCCTTTTGCAGCAATTACAGCATTGCAGACCTTTGGCATTCTAGCTGTTAATTTGTTGAGGTAATCTGAAGAAATGTCACCCCACGCTTCCTGAAGCACCTCCCACAAGTTAGATTGGCTTGATGGGCACTTCTATGGTCAAGCTGCTCCCACAACAGCTCAATGGGGTTGAGATCTGGTGACTGCGCTGGCCACTCCATTACAGACAGAATACCAGCTGCCTGCTTCTTCCCTAAATAGTTCTTGCATAATTTGGATGTGTGCTTTGGATCATTGTCCTGTTGGAGGAGGAAATTGGCTCCAATCAAGCGCTGTCCACAGGGTAAGGCATGGCGTTGCAAAATGGATTGGTAGCCTTCCTTATTCAAAATCCCTTTTACCTTGTACAAATCTCCCACTTTACCAGCACCAAAGCAGCCCCAGACCATCACATTACCTCCACCATGCTTGACAGATAGCGTCAGGCACTCTTCCAGCATCTTTTCACTTGTTCTGCATCTCACAAATGTTCTTCTGTGTGATCCAAACACCTCAAACTTCGATTCGTCTGTCCATAACACTTTTTTCCAATCTTCCTCTGTCCAATGTCTGCGTGTTCTTTTGCCCATATTAATCTTTTTCTTTTATTGGCCAGTCTCAGATATGGCTTTTTCTTTGCCACTCTGCCTAGAAGGCCAGCATCCCGGAGTCGCCTCTTCACTGTAGACGTTGACACTGGCATTTTCACAAGGGTTTTCAAATCATCCATTAGTCTTCTAATGCACTTCGCAATTACAATGTACCATTAGAACACTGGAGTGATGGTTGCTGGCAATGGGCATCTATACACCTTTGTAGATATTCCTTTAAAAACCAGACATTTGCAGTTCGTGTAGTCATTTACCACAGTAACAATGTACAAAGTATATTTCTGATTAATTTAATGTTCTCTTCATTGAAAAAAAAAAAAAACCCAGTGCTTTTCTTTTAAAAATAAGGAAATTTCTAAGTGACCCCAAACTTTTGTGTGTGTATATGTATGTATGTATATATATATATATATATATATATATATATATATATATATATATGTGTGTGTATATTAAAAAAAAAAAAACAAGTTTCTACGGATCTGAACTCATTAGTATCATACAGTACCGTATCGGGTCTCTGAAAAACTCCAGTATTACAAAGTGAGTGTATAGTGAATAAACCCACTTACAAGGCTCCAGATGTCATTACAGCCACACATAAGGCACACTTCCACTTAAAGACATGAAAACGACTGCACGATTATGACATTGTAATCGTGCAGTCGTTTGTCAGTCTGTGATGTGCATACACTGAACGAACGTTATTCAGTGTAGGAACATCAATCCTCTGCAAACATGCTGAACCTGACGTTATCGTGAGGTTGTACAACATATTTGCCCGATGATAATGTCTAAGTGACCAGCAGGAGAGCACATCGTTGGTGGTTTTCGACATTTTTCTTAACGATTTTCAAACAATTTGCGATCGATTATTTAACGTTATTGTTCAGTCGGTGGATATGTTCCTTCAGATATAGAAATTCTTAGCTGATCAGCATCTCATGAATGGCTGTTACATACCATCACAACAGATAGTCCCATACTTCCTCTGTATCAACTCAATATTCAGGGTGGGATGCATGACATTTTTTATAGAATACCAGCTGGTATATACATACAGAACTTTATACATTGTGGACTGTATTGTCTGAACAAGACACAGCAGTGCGGCTTTCTTTCTTCTTATTTTTTGTATTGCAGTGAGGTGTGCATTAATCTGCCCCTGCAGCTGTACCTTGATTCCTCCATCTCATCAGGCGCTGGATTTATCTTTGTATAATTGCCGCCAAAAGCGCAAAGTGGTTAACGCAACCTGAGGATGGCATTGGCCTACGTGGCCATTGTCCAAAGAGCTTCAGGTTTTGGAGCTTAATAGATGGGATCAGACTGAGAATAATGGGGACTGCAGTCGGTAGCACTCACTAGGCTTTTGCAGGAGATTTCTGTGATATCTCCTGTTTTAGGCTTTTGCTACGGGATGTAGGCATAATATCAACATCACAATGTTGGCAGTTATTATGTTGACATTGTTGAAATGTTGATGTACATGTCGGCACATGCAGAATATCAACATCTAAAATGTTGACATGTGAAATGTCAGCATTCTGCATGGACCAGCAGTGGAAGGTTAGGATTAGGCTATGGGAAGGGAGGGTTATGCTACATGAGGGGAGGTTAGGGTTAGGCACTAGGGGGAGGGTTAGGTGACATGGTCAGTGTTTAGCCCTGATACATACAGTTATGCTGAAACAGCAGTTTCCGCTCGATTTAAGCATAAAAGGGCTTGATACGTATGTTCTGTAGTATGGTTCTTAAACCTAGTCCACACCCTGTAAATGGGCCTTACAAATGGAAACCTATCTTTCCCATGGCAACATACCAACTTGGTGTTACATGCTTTTGGTCAGGTCACTTTTATGCTACCCAAAAGCATTCTCCATTCAGTGACCTCCCAAATGCAAGTAAAGCACCACCTGGTAATTGACATGCTATTTCATTTGCATTTAAACACCAATAAAAAAAAAAAAAAAAAAAAAACAGTGGGACCCTGACCTCTGACACTGTTCTGTTGCATTGCTACAGTTGCATTAAGAGTGCATCTTTGTGTTAGCAAGGGAATTCCTGAGTCCCTCAGGGATCTCAATGTAATTGTGAACACCATATTTATTTGGTTCCTCAGATGCTAATCATTGTTGCTGCCAGGGCCGTGAGGTGAGAATATGGACTCAGATGCCACCATCCTTTGGTCTGCAGAGAAGATTATTTTGGCCCTCATTCAGAGCCGCTCGCTATTTGCGGTCGTTCGTTCAAAAACAAGGGGTGGCTATTCAAATGATCCGTTCGCTGTTTGCGGTCTGTTCACGCCTCTAAGTCTGAACGAGCGAGCAAAACTTGCGGTTGTAATTTTGACAAAAATGCCCCCTTGCCGCTCGCACCATACGTCATGTCCGCTATTTATTTGATTAATCGAGTACATCGAACAGCGTATGAACTGCTCGCTATTCTTGTGGTTGGTTTTTTCAACCGCTATTTTGCGAGCAGTTCTGAGTAAAAAAAAAAAACCAACTGACGTGGTCAATGACGCTCCAGTTTTAATTATGCACACCCATAAAACGCCCGTTTTGACCTTTAAGCACGCCTGCGTTCTGATCTCCACTCCCCGTTTTCAAGCACCTTCCCCTGTTACCACCCACATACGCCTCCTCCTGTCACTCAAATTAGCAGTCATTCGCTATTTAGCGAACAAACTATTTTCGGCCGCACTGACTGGTTCGCGTATGCGTATTACAATCCGTACGCATGCGCAGATGTGCGAACATCGGTCAGAACGAACGAGCGCCCGCTTACGAGCGGCTCTGAATCAGGGCCTATGTTTCCTAGCCCCCTACATTCCTCAGGTTGTCTAGCTTTATATGGAGGAGTGAGCACAGGGCTGTTTAAGAGAGGAGCAGTGATGGGAGAGGGATTATTAATCCTCTCCTGATCCTTCTCCCTTCACAATCAGTTATTCTGCTTAGTTGCCAAATTATCAAAACAAATGGAAGAATGCTTTGAACAAAGTATCTCAAACATTATAGTGCTCTTGTTTTATTCCATTTTACACTACTGACCATGATGCTCCATTTTGGAGCTTTTTATATTGCTTTGAGTTTTTTGTTTTTTTTTTAAAGTTACTTGACAAATTGAAACAGACTAGTGCACATACTGAGGTGAGAGTCTATAGAGGTACTTTCCTTTAAATACGAGACAGCAAGCGCGGCTGTTGTTCAGCTTTGTATACATTGTGCAATAGGTAGGGGTCTGAAAGTCACTGGAACCGGAGGTGCTGTGCCACAGTCTGTGATCAGCTCAGTGCAGACGTCTGCACTTTCCAATAACGAAAATCTTATTAGCTTGTAATAGTGAGTCCTTTGGAGCTACATAGAATATATGTTTCAGATCTCATTTTATAGAGCCAGCGTAAGCTGGACAGCGAGGCCTTTCCACCTGCTCTCTGATCCAAGCCCCACTGAGGGGCCAATGCAGAGTTGAACGCAAGTCTGTTACAATTGCACTCGCATTGTGTGCAGGATAAAATATTGCCTGTAGCCTCTATATGAATGCACCGCCCTTATCCACACACTTGGTTTCATAGCTATCATCAGTGCAGACTTGCATCTGTCTCATACCTGGTGCAAGACATCTGTCTCAAAACAGGCATATCTTCTGTCTATTGCTAATCTTCGCTTATGTGTGAAGACCCTGTTCCTTTCCTGCAGCTGCGACTGAGTTACGTATGACACTGACTCACCTATAGATGTGTGCACTCAGATTCAGGGGCTGATGCAGGAGATGAATGCGTATGCTCTGTAGCTGCCAGCATTTACATAAAATAAAACTGACTTTGGAGTAGATGTACTAATCAGCTGGTTGTCAAAGTCACTGATTATTGGAGGCTTTGGCCGATGGATCTAAAATGGCAATACAAATAAATTGTAAATCATGCTGGTTTATCATCCATTTCTTTTGGCGTTTCAAATCTATCAGTCAAAGCCGCTGATGATGCCCAGCATTGACAATCCGCTGGTTAAACATACTCCTTTCTCCATGGTTAAATAAAAGTACACCCATGTGCCATAATGACGTATTTGTTGGCAGTTTTATTCAGTGTTGGAAGGAGTGCGCTTTGTCCTGCCTCCCTCCCTCCAGCATCTGACCGGTAGGACTAAGGCATCGGTCACTAGGACCTGCCTGGGCTCGGCTAGAGAGATCTGACCTCTAACCTGCGCTACTATGTATGCGTGCAATCCCTGCGCGTCTTTACTCCCTTGTGTTTGGCATGGGCAGTCTGATCCAGGAGGCCCTCTCCACTTTGAAGCCTAGCAGTATTGCTGTCTTACCCGCAAGTACAGGGCTGGCTCTAGGGGTGTTCGACCAGTGCGGTCGAACAGAGGCGCCACCCATAGATGGTGCACCCCTCTCCAACATCCCGACAGTACTGTCCTGCTGTTCCACCCGTGGGCCGAAGTGGCCCGTGGGTGATCAAATCGGGAAGCTGGGGACCCCCACAGCCGCGGCAGTGCCGGACCCCAGAGTCTTAATGGTTGCTGCGTGCGGCATCCATTCAGTGACGAGAGAGGGCTGGGGGAAGCCCAGCTAGTGAGGCTTCCCACAGCTTGACGTTATTTGGAGGCGTGCCATGCAGGTACACCTCCAAATAATGGCACACAGGGGGCGTGGTCTGTGGTAATTAGGCCACACCCCATTTTCGGTTAAGGCGCACTGTAGAGAGCCGGTACAGGGTGCTCGAACCCCTGGAGCCGGCCCTGCGCAAGTACACTATACCACCACCGTTGTTCACTAGACTGCCAGTACCACGATCATGCCCAGAGCACTATAACGACCAGTGATACCCTGAGCTCCATGCTGCCGCAGTCCATATGTTATACCTACTGCTGTTAGACCGGTGTCACATGCTACCTGTTGTTCTACCTGATATAATAAATCTAAGGACTGGTTAAGCATACCACGTGTGGTCTAACCGACACCAACTACTGCATTATGCACCTATTCTATACCACTCACATTCTAGCCAGATAAATTATACCCTGGTGTACCAACTTGTCTGGAGAACTACTCCACCCAGCACAATCCGCTTGGCACATCATATTAGCACACAGGTATTATAATGGTTTTGTCTTGTTAAAGTACCTGGACGTGACGTCGAGAGAGGGTGGAAGTGCGGTTCCATGCCCTTATAGCTCTGTTATTTTGTCCCAAGTGTAGTGTCTGGCCACCATCAGTAGAAACTTGTACCCTCACAGGCTCGACTCGCTCTCCACAGGGTACTATTCCCAGTAGATGTCTGTGTGGATAGTAAATGATGGGGTCAGGGTCCATTTACTGAAGGGGATGTAACCGTAACCATACTATAATTATCACTCTGAGTGCATAAACTATTAGCTGAGCAATGGCTAATAATTAGTACTAGCGGACTCCTCTTTATTGGGCTAACAGTCAGTGATTGCACTACTGTAGTTGTGAAAATGTAGATTTTTATTTGAGCTATTTCTCACCCCAAAATAGGGCCCTTGGCCCCCCCCCTCCCCCAGGTGACCCTGTCTGACTCTTCGGCACACAATGCCTCACTCCGCAGCGCCCAGCTCCCACACTTGCCTTATTAGTTTTCCGGCTGCTCCCTGCAGCACAGATCCTCGGCTGCCTGCTTTCTATCAATGGGTGCACCGATTAAACAAAATAAACTTTATTGCACCGGCAAGTGGCACAGCCGGTTCAATAAAGTTACTGAGCGCCGTGGATCCCCGGACTGTCCCCTTACGGGTATCTGCCTGCGCCCTGCTGATTATGCAGCAGCGCAGGCAGCAGTCCATCTGTTCCCCTAGTCCTCGTCACCCCCCCCCCCCCCCCTGTCGCTGGGTATGTGTGTAGGGGCCCCGCGGTGATCTCCCCCTTTGCCCGCCCCCCCTAATCCGTCCCTGCACCAAAAGATGTTAAATCGCTGGCATTATCGTGAAATAATGTATTACTTAAGCTGCTGATACACTGAACGGCTGAAAGACTGTCTGGTTCATTTTGGTCTGATTATCACACTAGTGCAACCCCCCTGACCATCGTTCAGGCAATTCCACATGGTAAATGGACATTGCCCCACCATCTTGCAGTGTAATATATACATCTGTCAGGTCGTCTGCGCTAATCATATAGTATAATACCAGCATGGGTACACAATGGAAGATATGGCCGACATATCATCCACATCGGCCAGTGTGTTCCTACTATGCACGACCACGCATACTCCTGCTGGGGTGATTGAACGACCCAGGTGCCGACTCCAGCATTTTGGATGGATATCGGGTGGGCGGTCGCCGCATCGTGCAGTGTGTACCGTCCACCCGATATATTGTGCTGCCAGGTGTTGCACTGCTGGAAACACTCATCGACAAGTGTGTACCCAGCGTTACAATATCTTTGAGCAGTGCTTCTCAAATACAGTCCTCGGAACACACTATCAGTGCATGTTTTCCATATCTTCTTGCTGGGGCACAGGTGTATTTATTACTGACTGACACATTTTAAAAGATCCACAGGTGGTTTGTGAGGAGATCTGGAAAACCTGCAGTACCCCGCGGACTGGGGGCGGGATGTACTAAGCATCGCATCTGCGATGCGGTACATCCTGCGGTTCATTACTGTGGTAGGTATCAAGAAAATCGCAAAGGACAGCTCTCCCGATAAGAGCTGTCCTTTGTGATGGCTCTGGACAGAGGGACTTCCAGCTTATAACACCCCACTCTTGGGTAACTCCACCTGAAGATGGCGTTACCCATCGGGACGAAGCATTCTGGTGCTTAGTACATTTGGGGAATGCGGTAAAAACTGCATTTTCCGTTATTTTGGTGCATTTTTACCTTTAGTACATCCCGGCCTGGATTTGAAAAGCACTGTCCTAAAGCATAGACCCCCTTTCTGTACAAATACACACTTATCTGCTGTCTTGTAAAACATGAATTGTTTGTATTGCATCTTTATCTACATATGCACAGAATACACCTGAACATGGTTAGCCTACAAATATATAATAGCTTCTCCATGAATGAATTAGTCAGTTTTGTGCCAAATAAAATGACTCATGATTACGGTAGATGATGCACTGATGGCTCCACTGGAGGAAATGTCTGTAATGTTGGGGAGGGGGTGTAAGGTGTGTGTGGAAGAAATGACTCATGCATTGTAATAGCAATCAATAGTAAGCTGAATATGTGACTTCACGTTTGTTTGTAGTTGCATGTATTTATGAACCATGGGAATAATTCATTTTCTTTTCTTTTATATGTCTTGTACATTGTAGAGAAGACTTATGGTAGTTGTTGATTTTAAGTATTACATGTCTACTGTGTAGCAACAACTGTGAATAAAAAAGGAAGTTAAAATTTGATGTGGATTAAAATAAAATATTTTTCCTAAAGCAGTAATCCAATGCATGTGGCTTTTTTTTTTTTTTTTTTTTTCTTCTTCTTCTTCTGCCACAGTGATAGAAGTTTAATCTGGAAAAATCTTGATGTTTACCATCATTTCTGTTTGGTTTGTGTCTTCAGGTCATCGTGGCAACCACAGTCCCATGGCACATTATAGTGAGCAGAGAAAGGGGTTTTGGAATGCCCCTTTGAGCTCTTTCATTGTGCCCCCCTCCCATCCGCTTTATACTCCTCACATGACCTGCTGTGAGTCAGACATTCCATTTTGTGTCTGCTCTGCCTACTGTGACATTCTACTCCCTCAGTCACCCTATCACCTTACAGTGGCAGCCATATTCAGTTGCCTCCAGAGAGGTGGTGGGATAATTGGACACCTAGGAAAAGCTATGTCCTAGGGATCTCGAATTCCATGCATCCTACTGTGATAATCAAATGAAAGCTTATCCATGTATCCCAGTAAAAGCGAGCATATATGAACTATAGTTTTATTATCAAATAAAAAGGTTTCTTTATTTGAAATATTCAGTGGCAGACTTTACCTAGGGGCTACAGCCCCCCTCCCCAGTTAAAGCGGCTACTTCAGTGAGCCAGTGCACTGGCTTCACTGTGACTGGAGGTGGCTTCACATTTGTAACTCCACCTGCCAGTCACGCAAAGGGCAGGCAGCTCCAGGGGGAGGATGGGGCTGCCAGTCTGGCTGCGGTTAGCAGTGGAAGCCACTGCTCTACCTTTCAGATACCCGACAGGGCTTCTAGGGGGCTGCAACCAATGCAGACCCCAGAAGCCGGTGTTATGTGCATTCGCTGAGCCACCGTCGCTCATTCGCTGGTCCCGGCACCTGCCAGATTTATTGCGCAGGTGCCAGGACCCATCTAGCCAGACTAGCAGCAGTGGCAGCCCCCCTCTGGTAATGTTTGTATATACATATACAATTCTATTATTGTGTTATTTAAACGATGTTTATAGCACACATTGCTTTCATATATATAGCACTGCCAAACATTATGGGGTCTATCTACTAAGCTGTGTTAGGAGATGAAGTGAACGGAGGTAAGGTACCAGCCAATCAGCTAATAACACAGCTTAATAAATAGACCCCTACATCTAACAGCAGTTCTATTCATAATAATTGCATTTTGCAAATGTTGGGGGAACAAATAATGCAAATGGGCTTCTAGGGGAGAAGAGAATTACATAAACTATCACATGCATACTTAAAAGCTTCATGCTGTTTAAAGATAAATGTCAAACAAACTTATGTCAAAATTGCTGCTTTCATTTTTATATTTTAGAACAATGCATGTTTCATTTTATATATGCATAGTCGTACAGCAAGGATGTTTTTATAAGGGCATTATCTTGTTTGTAAAATGTATTTATTTTAGATAAGTTTATATTTAATGTGGCAATGTGTTAGAACACTTCGATAAGGTAGGGGCAGGCAGTATAAGAAGGGTGACAGTACAGTTAGTATCAGCAGGGACTAGCGTACCTATGGGTAATGGCTGCTTTGTTTCATTTTTATAGGCAGTACATTACAGCACATATAGGCAGGCATTCATTTACTGAAGTCTCTACACATGTCCCTATTTTTATGCTATAGGATAAACATGTTGTAGATGCTTAACGTTGCACAACCGATGTCTAGACATTGACGTGCCCTAAAAATAGTAAACCACAAAGGGGGCACAGTTTTTTTTCAAAGAGTGATGCTTTTACGTGAAAGTGCCCTGGGAGCACGGTGGCACAGTGACCAGCACTGCTTCCTCACAGAGCTCCAGTCATTGTTTCTTTTGCAACCAGGGCCCTACCTGTGTTGAATTGGTATGTTCTCCCTGTGTTTGCATCTCTACTCGCACAGTCCAAAAACATACTGGTATCTTACTCGTAATTGGCCGTTTACAAAATTGGCCTGTATGCGTTTGCATGAGAGGACGGAATGGGATTGAACCCTAACCTCCCTAAGGGGTGCCCCCCCCCCCTCCCCGCACACTAATACTAAACTCTCCCACGGGTGTGCCTAACCCTAACCTCCCCCTGGTGGCGCCTAAACCTAACCCTTCCCACAACCCCGCAGCTAAGAGGACGGACGACTGGACTTGCCTCGTTCGGGCCCGCGTCGTCCTGGATTCCAGCGTCGGGATTATGATAGGCGTCGGTATCTCGATGCCTATCATGAATCCCTAGCCGCCATTCTGGATTGTGACCGGCGGCTGCAACACATAACTACATACCAGAGAGAGCATAGGGGGGAAATGTATCATGCCTTCTAAAAAGTGGTGAAGCTGTCCCATAGCAACTAATCCGCTTCTAGCTAGCATTTATCCAGTCCATTCTATTAAATGAGAGGAGCTAGTTACTACTCTAAGGACAACATCTCCACTTGTCAACTCTTTAGAACAATAGTGTACAACGTGCAGATCATGGGCCACATGTGGTACTCCAAGCCTTCACTTGCTGCAATGGATTGTAGCACTCCTTTAATTGGCCTACCGATTTGCGATTACAGAAAGGTGCCTCTTTCATTGATTAAATGTATTTATCTTACTACTGATATTCAGAGAAATATGCAACCCCGAAGTATATCCGGTTGCTGATCACTGCGTTAGAAGATTTGATACATTTCCCCGATAGAATGGAAAATCTAATGGGGCAGCGCTGCGTCATATAGTGGCATAATGTATTAATATCATACCTGCGTAATATTTGTGAATTATTATTTTGCTTTCCCTCGGGTGGGCTCTGCCAGCTTGGATGTATGCTATTACTGTATATCTGAGTGCCGTCAGACAGCATGGTTCTAGCAGAGATCCCCAGTACAAGTGTGTACTGAGTCTGAGAACAGGCACTTTAGGAAATTGGCAATCATTTGCAAGTGACGTGGGTTGTGGAAAGGACACTTTAATGGTTTTACAATATTTTAAAATCCTAATTCATAAATTCAAGAATACAATATCGCAAGTCTCAATGTGCACCAGGGACGTGCCGTCAGGGGAGGCAGAGTCTCCTCTGTCATGCTCCCTCCCTTATCCTACTCTCTGTCATGCTCCAGAGTTTTGATATAAAACTGTGTTTTTATACATGTGTGCCTTCCCAGCCATTGACCTCCCTGCATGTCACTGATGTGTACCAATTAGGAGCACATGGTCAGTCATAATGACCTTTTAGGTCACTCACCACCAATGAGTGCTTTATGTATAAACTTATTGATTAATACAGAACTTTCATTGCATTGAAAAAGTATGAGTTCTCTTCTTTGTTATCCCGAAATGTAATTCAGGAAACAATCGCTTATTCTCTGGCATTCTGTGCAATCTATTCAAACTCCACATCCCACTGTTTTTTATTTTACGTTACTAGATTGTGACATTTTTGGGCAGGAACACAACAAGGAAAGGGTAGGTGCTTGGGGGAGAAAGGTCTGAAATGCTGATGTAATGACTCATGGTGCGTAGGGAGAGAAAATAGGCTCCTGAGAAGAATGGGAATTACATGTTCTTCCATGTAGTGATTTACTAATATGGGCTACATACATACAATACTGGTGTTTTTTAAAATGTGATTTCATGATAGACACAGCTCAAACACTGAAGATCTGCTTTTTCAGTCACATTACCAAATAGGTGAAGTACAAATTGTTGAAGGCTATTGAAATGGCCAATCCTGCTTGTTCCATATGACAGCTTTAAGTTTGTCAAATCGAAGCTAGCTAAAAATGGCTGAATAATAGGCTGACGTGCTATAATAAGCGGAGGTGTGTTCATAGGAAGGGTCCTGCTGATGCTGGAACTGTTGTAGTTGCAAACTACTTTTGAAGGTTAAGGCGGGTATCCACTTATAGATATACCAACGAGAGCACGATTACGACATTGCAATCGTGCTCTCATTTGTATAGCTAGTGATGTGCCTACAATGAACGTTCACTCGTTCAGTCCCGGGAAACATCCCTCCCCGCACATGCTGGACCTGACTAGATCGTCCGGTTGACCAGCATGTACGGGCGATGTCGGAAGTGACCCGCGGGCATGCGCATCGCTGGTCGCTTCTGACCAAAACATGCCCGATGCATGCGCAATTTGCTAGCGATTGCACGATAATGACGTCGTTATCGTGCAGTCGCTTGGTTAAATCGCTAAGTGGATACCCCCCTTTTAGTGTTTGCAAAACAAGTTCCATGACCACAGGGATTTGCTTGCCTGCTCTACCAGGATGAGCTTTATTACTCTGCTGCGCCCTGACAGGACTCCTCCATCCAGCTCACTTTCCTCCCTAACTCTTTCTGAGTAGTTCACACCCCTATGCTGAACCTATTTTGGACTGGTTACATTCCAACATCAATGTAGGTGAGGTGCGTTGTCAATGCAGTGCCCAGACAAATTACTGGTTATTAGGGGTGAGCGGGTTCGGTTTTACTCTGTTCTTATCGCCACTTTACCCGCTCACCCCTACTGGTTATATAGTGTAACCATATTGCACAGTGCTGTGCAGAGAATATTTCTCATTCACATCAGTCCTTGCTCTGGTTGGGAATTGAACTTTTGACCAAGAGCTGTGCTGATGCAATCCTAACCGTTGTGCCACTGTGCTGCCCACGTATACCTCTTGTTTTTTTTCTAGAAGACTTTGAAATTTCACAAAATAGAATGTTTACTGAAACCTGCTGGCACGGCAGAGACAATGTACTTAAAATGACCAAAAAAAACTTCTATTTATGGACAGCCTTTGCTAAACAAACTGATATCACCGTTCTTTCTTCTTTGTGCACTAATTTGTGACATGCGCATTGCATTTATAGTGTTCATTATAGCACCCTGCACCTCTCACAAAGTTCCTCTTTCCTACCTGAGGTGTCGCTTTATGCTCTGGTGCTTCTAGCACCCGCTGGTCTGTATCTCAGCAGTTTGTTGCATCAGCTGAGTGTGCTATCAGCACCAGAATAGCGAGCAACACCCCAGGCAGGAAAGAGGAACTGCACAGGTTGTGACAGGTGCAGGGTGCTAGAATGAACACTAATTTTAGTTGCTTGGAATTTCATGTGAATACTCTGGTCGCGCTTCCCCATTTATGCTACTAGGATATTATATGGGGGCGTTATGATTTATTTAGTTAATGGGAGCACAATTAGAAATGTACTAAGTAATGCTTTATTATCAAGGACTTTTACAACTATTTACTATTCCCCGGAACTCGGTGGTCAGGGGTACCTGGAGGACCTTGTGCTACTAAACACCTGCAGGTGCAGGGGCCTGACCAATTGTTTGAGCCCAGTTATGGAAATCATTAAGTTCAAAAATGTTTTGTTTATTTTTACACTACAACAGAGGACTATAACAGCTCTGATATAGTTCTAATAGGACGCAACCCAGACACAGATTAATACCAATCACTTTAAAGGTTAACACCTTACAACACGTTATGTTAATTACATAATTATATTTAAGCCAATTGTATTCTATGTAATGTATTGCATCGTGGAAAAGTATCCGAGAAGGGAAATGCACTGAAATTAATTTCTCTCAGTTCTATAAATTCCCAGCATATAGTCCACTGCTATAGTCCTAGCTTCGTAGCATGGGAGTAAGAAAGCGGCTTGCCGAACATGAGAAACATCGCTTCATGTTTGCGTTATGCAGGCTTTCACATAGATTTTCTTATCCAGACATTTTCATATGTATACCGTTAGCCACTAACATATAACTTATATTAAAAGAACACTAATCATTTACTGGCCCGGTACTGACTAGTACTGGTGTTTTACACAACGCAGGGTTAAACCAGATGTTTCCAATCTAATATTACCAGGTGGTTTCCAATAAACATAGGGAGAGTGGAGTTATCTCCATCCAAACCGCTGTATAGTAATTACGGTGACTTATAAACTCCAAAAATTATACTTTTTCCCCCATGGTGTTCAGCACTGGCAGACATGGATAAGTTATGCTGTACATTCTGAATCTTAAACCCGGCATACATTATGCAATTTTTGGTTTGATCTGCAGGTTATCAACAGATTGGGATGATATTTGCATATTGTATAACCGTGACTGCTCAGTGATGATCCTATGATTGGGCATGAAAATCTTCCAACATGCCTGACCCAATCATTGGTCAGCAGTGGCCGACCGCTCAACATTTCATCTGTTCCTTCACAGGGGAAGAATGGGAAAACGTTTCCTCCCCTTGTGAGGAACGCAGATATCATGTGGCCATACACTGTGACATATCTCACCATGGGCGGGATGAACGATGCATTGCATTTGGAATGTGATGAATTCCGCCACCTTTCGAATGCATGCTGGCTTTGGTTACGCCAGTATGCATGAAGAAAATCACAAAGTACAGCTCTCTCGGAAAGAGTTGTTGTTTGCGAATAAGGGTCTTCCGTGTCTATGACCCAGATGTCCCTCTGGTGTCATTCTGCAAATGTGCAGAAACATGCACGAATCTAGATCCCTCTCGCCACATTCTCCGAAGAGAAGCCTCTAGGCTTCTCTAGGGGAACGCCATCAAAAGATGGTGTTACCCACTGCATCCAAGCCCCAGAATGCATTGCAATATGGGTCTTGGGGCATATAAAAAAATTCGGTCAAACCCGCATTTTGGGGGTTTGACCACATTTCTCACATTGCTGCATACCGCCCCATGAATTACCACAATATCTGCTGGTGCTAGGCTGTCAGATAAAATGTCTATTGGCCTGACAGACATTTTATCTGACTATGGGAAGGATTGCAGTCAAACCTCCGTGAGTTTGGCTGCTCACCTCATATACACAAAGCTCTGGAATGCGATACATTCTGGGGCTTGGATGCAGTGGAGAACGCCATCTTTACGTCACTCGACACATGTGTATAAGGACTTCTGGGTCATAAACCCGTAAGTCCTTCCTCTATCGCAAAGGACAACTCTTACCGGGAGAGCTGTCCTTTGTGATTTAGTTAATGCATGCCAGTGTTATTTGACCTGGCATTAATGCGATGAGTGGCGGGATGCATCACATGCAAAATGCGATGCTTAATGCATCCTGCCATTGTATGCTCAGCATTACTGGCGTCACAGGAGTCAGTGCAACATTGTCACAAGCTACAGATGTGAGACACCAGAAACATGGTCCCCATTATTTGGTGTAT
Organism: Taudactylus pleione; assembly: GCA_031769625.1. Taxonomy (NCBI): domain Eukaryota; kingdom Metazoa; phylum Chordata; class Amphibia; order Anura; family Myobatrachidae; genus Taudactylus; species Taudactylus pleione. Next base: position 1,824,542 of record JAUIMM010000508.1, on the reverse strand, counting down.
TAAATATTTTCAAACCCAATGCATGAAGGCATCAAAGAGCTAATAACTATGGGGTAGATGTATCACGCCTTCTAAAGAGTGGAAACGTTGCCCATAGCAACCAATCAGCTTCTGACTTTTTTTTTTTTTTTTGCCAAAATATATTTATTAAGGCTTTGCATAGTACAATAGTGTGTGTATGTATTATATATATTATAATATATATTCATATTCTCTCTCTATCTCTCATATATAACAATGTTGTATAATCAAGAAAAACTAGCGTAAAGGGTAAGGTAAAAAGGGAAGAGTAATAATCCCTAAGGTAGTCAGACAGTTATGTCACTATCTTCAGTGGGTTATGTAGATTCAATATATGAAACGAAAGGGGAGGTATTGAACCCTTGTTACATTAACCCAAACAATTGAAAGACTGGCAAGTAGTCTTAGTGCAATACATATAATAAAAGATTAAAAGGAGAGAAACGCGAAACAGAATTACAAATAACCAGCACAATGGGTGGTTACCTGAGACCCACCAGCCGCCAATCCATCCATGGAACAAATAAAAAATGAAAGGAAAAGGATGTAAGGAAGAGGAGAGTCAAAGGAGATATGCAAAGAAAAAGGATAATGACGAAAGATAGGAAAGAGAGGTTGTCTAAAGAAGGGCTCAAGAGTAATAGGGTTGTGATCAGCCACTAGCTAATAAGAAAACCACGAGGTGTGCTGGAAGCAACGCCTAACAGCTAGTTTAGTAGACAAAGGCGAATGTCTGAAATTGAATATATTTGCCCCAGCATTGAAATAATTTAGATGTCAGTGTTGTTTCCAAATAAAAAGGAGTCTAGGAGTGACCATAGCTAAAGTTGGTGCAGAATCGTGGAGTCATTGTTGAAGGACGGTTTTCCTTCAAACTGCTGCAGTAATTTTTAATCAACTCTGGGGATATCGGGTTGGTCATCTAAATAGCGAAATAATGCCTGAGGCCCTGTGCAGCGGAATGTTTTACCTAAAGTGGTATTACCATAGAGTCAAATCTGTCCAGAATTGTTGGATGTATTGACAGTCCCAAAAGCAATGCCTAAGATCTGCCTCCACACCTAAGCACTTGGGGCAATTAACATCTTCAGAGTGACCAATCAGGTTGTGTCTTTATGCTCTGTGTAATACTTTATATGGCATTTCCTAATGGGAACTGGCTGGAATATGCTTTAGGTTCAAATGAAAAGTATTGAGGATATTAGTAGGAGAAGGGAATGGTGGTTGAGTATCCCATTTGCTAATCCCTGGAAGCTCACTTTCTGGATCAAGTTGGATTCTTATCCAAGCATATATAGTGGAGATAGTGTGAAAAAGCTCCTATTTATGGTGCAAAATGCATCAGAGGTTTTTCTTTAGACCCTTGGGTCAAATCTGTGACACCTACTCGTTTGCCGCTGTTGCCGGGAGTTCCGGAGAGACTGATATACATTGCACTGTCGGACCTGATCTGTTAAGTGAGGTTGAGATTGAGACATTTCCACTGCTTTCCAAAGGACATTCTAAACCTGACAGGTACTAATTGGAAAAAATCTCCTGTTGGATTAACTATACCTCCCTCATTCCTTTTTCTCTCCCCCGATCAGCTCAGAGGGAGCTATTGGATCTCCCGAAGTGGAGACCCAATTACCGTCGGCACAGGTCCCTTGGTACGGATAATATGGAGATATGTATCGGGCATCTTTATTTAAACTGATTGCGGCTACAGTCTATACAGACTGAGAGACTCTCTCTATACACTTAAAGAGAAGGACACTTGAATTTCTTCAAATGATTACGAGTTTTGTGCGGGCACAGTGAATTAAAACCAATTTAGAGTTTAATGTTTACCCCCTACAACTATATTAGACTCAGTGGATCCAGAGTATAACATTGTTTTTCAAGTATATTTAATTAATTTTTTTATAATATATATACTTGTACCTTTACGGAAATCTTTTTTTTTATGTGATATTTTAGTACTATTTGTTTGTTGACCGGTCCATGAAGTGTATAATATATTTGTGATAATAAATATGTTTATAATTTTGGATATATGATTGTTCCTGTACTAGCTTATACTTTTTTATTTAGCGCAAGGGTGTTTTATTATTTTTACTGAGAGATTGTGAGACAAATTGGACAAGAGAATTTACTAAATCTTGTGGATTTAACTTTGGAAGTATGGATATTAAATAATTTGCAGCTTGAAAGTAGGAAAACCTGTGTTGATGCTGAAGATTATACTTTAAGGAAAAGTAAATGGTGGTGTGGAGGATCCCGGTAACTGTCTAAGGGTGGGATGCATAACGCATCGCATTCTGAATACAATGCATCCCGCCACTCTTTGCATACATGCCGGCGTTGGCTATGCCGGGATGGATGAAGAAATTCACAAAGTACAGCTCTCTCGGTAAGAGTGTCCCTTTGTGAATGAGGACTTCCGGGCCTATGCGCAGAAGGGCGCGCGCGCCACAGGGGGTGCTGGGAGGGAACCCATTGGATTCCTCACATAGCACTCTGCAGAGGGAAGCCTATAGGGTAACGCCATCCGCATCCATTCGGGGCTTGGTGCATATGAGAAATGTGTCAAACCTGCATTTTGGGGGTTTGACTGCATTTCTTCCATGGCTACATCCCGCCCCAATAGTGGAAATACCCGGAGAGGACCAAGTTGTAAAAGGTAAAGATGCAGTGCTGTCCTGAAATTCCATATTTCCTACCAAAGGAAGGAATAAAGAGTGCGTAATTGAGATTGTGTTTTCCTAGCCAATTTCCAGGCCTGGAGAGTGGAAGTTAATAATATATTATGTAAATGGAGTGATTTGAGTGTATAGAGATGTGCATGTAGGATGTAGTTAAGCGAAAGAGAAGAACATAGTTGTGATTCCAGTGTGACATCTATATAAATATTACAACCTCTAATCCAATCAATGGCAAAGTGAAGGAGACGGGTCAGGTTGTATTGCTTGATGTCAGACAGATTAAATCCTCTCTGCAGCTGCTGGGTTAATTTGCGGAAGATAAATCGAGGTTTTTTTATTGTTCTACAAAAATCTGGAAATAAGTCTATGAAGGTGAGAGAAATCCTGTCTCTTTAGAAGAAAATAAAAGTTTTGGGAAACTGTCCACTTTTACTGGCCCGGGAATGAAGCACCCTAATTAATAAGGAGATTATCCCTCCCTTTGTGTATATGAGAATGCGAAATGGCTACAATAGCCGTGCAGAGTCCCTGTACAGACTGTCTATTCTGAGCACATCGAGCAGGCGAGATCAGGTGGGGCAGAAAGGTTGTAATCTATTCGCCATCAATTTGGTTTGAATTTTGAAATCCTGATTAAAAAGTGAGAGAGGGCGATAGACCAGTCTAGAGAAGGATCTTTGCCTGGTTTTCGCTAACACAATTATTTTGGCCTCATTGAACTGAAGTGGGATCTCTCCGGAGGTAAGGATATAATTGTACAATTTTGTTAAAGTCTGAGCCAGTTCAGCTCCAAGCATTTTGTAAAACTCTGCACCAAAGCCATTTGGGCCAGTGCTTTTACCGTTTGGTAAGGATTTCCTGACTTTAAGGACCTCCTCATCAGAGATGGGTTCATCGAGATATTTCCTTTTCTCCGGAGAGAGTCTAGGGAGACGAGCGTCCTCTAAAAATGTATAAACCTCATCTGGATTATCAGGGACTGCAGTATATAAAGATTGATAGAAATGCATAAATTCTTTACAAATAGTTACAGGGTCAGAAATAAGTTTACCAGTAGTATTTATGGTATGAACCCAGGTCTTGGTCTTGGGGACCTTTTTGTGATTATTTTATTATGTTTATTATATTGTGATTGCAAGGAGTTTCCCCGATTTATTCCCCCATCTATGGAATTTATTCCTTTGGTAATTTATAGCCATTTTGGGCCTGTTCTGTAAGGAGAACATCATATACTTGTTTGTCTTGTAGGTAGGCAGTCTTGTGAGCAGGAGTGTCAGAACGTTTATAGGTACAGCAGTCAGTAATGAGAGGGAATCTCTATGTAATGCCGGCAGCTGTTTTGCCGCCGGATCAAATCCTGACGGCGGTAGCCCGACTGTTTGGAATCCAGCAGGTAAGATCCCTAACCCTCCCTTAGGGATGCCTACCCCCTCTAGTGGTGCCTAACCCCCTTTTTCCCTACCCTAACCCTACTGGGGGGGGGGGGGGGGTGCCTGACCCCAAGTTCCCCCGGGGGTCCCTAAACCTAACCCTCCAACCCCCCCGGTACACGCCAAGGCACCCGGCTTACCTTCGTTCGGTAAAACTGGTGTCAGGATTTAGTAGTGGGGCTATTGATAGGTATCGGGATTTGGATGCCTGTCTATAGTCCCATGTCGGGATGTGGCTGTCAGGATATCATCTACATCCCAATGAGGGTGCTACTAAGTTTAGTCAAGAACAATTTATGCTTGGAGTGAGTATACAACAAAATATCCTCACCCACATTAGAACTATTATAATTTCACATATAATCCAGTCTTGTAGTACTTTAAATTAATAGATAAGAGGTGCTACCCATGTTACACCTGCAGTAACTGTATACAATGTTTCAGAATTGTAACACACTCATATTGTAGTCTCTCTTGTTGCCACTAGATGTCACTCTTATCCCATATTTACAGATTGTCTTTATTAAATGCCGTATTTGTGAATATCAATAACTGCAATTCATTTTATAGTCACTATTTCACTCTAAGAATTAGTTTAATATAAGTTCATACACTGGTGGATTCCTAGTAGTCCGGACCTATCATAAACCTGCTTCCCAAGTCCTATATATAATTACAGCTTCTGGTGATAGGGCAGTGCATATAATATTATTATTAATAATAATAATATTATATATGGCACCACAAGTGTTCCGCAGCGCCTTACAAAGTACAAAAACAAATTTGTATACAAGTGACTTACAGAACAATACAATACAGGACATGGATAATATATATTGCTACATTAGCGACCATATCACCCAGATAAGCAACAGAGCATAAGCAACAAAGTGTTAGGTGCCCTGGTGGTGAGTAAGAAGTAGATGAAACTAAAGTAGGGAGAAGCACAAGAGGGTAGAGGGCCCTGCTCGTGAGAGCTTACATTCTAAAAAGGTGGGGGAAGACAAACTGGGTTGACACAGATGGGGTAGATGGGGATGAAGGAGCATGTAGCAAGGAGTTAGAATGATAGCTGGAAGGCTTTGATGAAGTAGTAGGTCTTGAGAGCCCGTTTGAAGGATTGCAAACAGGTGGAGAGTCTGATGGGGAGTGGGAGAGCGTTCCAGAGGTGGGGAGCAGTTTTATCAAAAGGTCATATATTACAAGCCAGGATTTCTGGAAATCTGTGATATTCCACCTAAGGGAGTGGTGGGTGATATTGCTACTCTGTTTCATCTGCTGGATATTACCCCCCTGGAGATGGGGAAAGGTTATTAATACACCATTATACTGTATATATGGTGTGCATATATACATCTTTTTACTGAATTTTATTATGTACTCATACATTTTGATAAACGGGACATTCTTTTATTGTTTTTCAGTCATTTTTTAGATACATACAGTATTTTTTATTAGTTGGGACTATCTTTTTGGATACTCATTTCAATTCATCATTCAGTGCACTGATTGTTAAATTTTTTCAGCTAATTTAATATTGTATCTAATATCCTAGGAACTCCAGTTCTATGTTGTTTGTTATTTTAATTATTATGTTGCTAATAAATTGTTAAAACAGCTTTTAAGGAGCACTTTTTATAGTGGTTATAAGCGCAGACATTCATTCCTTGTTCATTTGCTTTTCTTAAGGGGTTCTGGCAATATCCCTTTATGTCAGCTGCTTTTAATCCACTCATGATCCCTGGTTAAAGGGCGCACCACTATATTACTTTTTCTAATAGTGCCAAGACCCTAACCCTAACCTCCCACTCCCGCAGCCTAACCCCCCCCCAGCCCTGGCTAATGGCCAACCCTGGCCGCTATACTTATGATCGGTATGCGAGCTGTTTAGGTTCCGGCATTGGCTTCTCATCTGATGTCTGGATTCCGGCGCCGGTGTTGTGGTTGCAGATTGGGATTCCGGCACCGGGACTTCGTCCGCCGACATCCCGATCGTAGGTAAACTGACTACATCCAGTTTTTGCAAGCTTTTCCATACTTTCTACAGTCAGTGCAATTTACCACACGTTAAACACATTAAGGTCAAAATAGTGACTTCCCTTCTCTCTTGTTTCTCTCTTGTTTGAACCTGCATCAAGTCAAATGCCCAGGGGTAGCTAGCCCTAATTTCTAGTAATGGGTTTAATATGACTCGCACACACCTCAATTGCGGTAATGATTGAAAATTGTGAAACCTGTTCTGTGAAATAGTAACCTCGTTCCTAATTTGCCAGTGAAATTTTGCTGGTGTAATTTAGCTTTATGTTCACATTCCTTCCCCAAGAACGGCACACAGCAGATAGGGACGGCCTGCCACAGAGTACCGAACTATAAGTTTGGGTCATCAAAAGTCTGCTCATCTATACTGAATATTGTATGTTGTACTTTGTGTCAGACCTGTGTTTAGCATACCTTCCAACATTGGACATCTTTAAATCAGGAAAAGGGTCAAGTGTGGGCATGTTCATTGCATAGTGGGCATGCCTAGCACTAAAGTACTAGTAATCCATTCAAATCACTTTTCTCCCCTATTCAATGACTGCGGGCACCTGGGACACATGCCTCTGATACCCGTCGTACCTACATACCTAACTTCCTGCATATCTAGATAAATGTGTTGAACACGGGTCAGGCACCACAAAACAATACAGTCTTGGTGAAATCCGTTTCCTAGAGGCGTTTTGAATGACCATCTCTTTTAGGACGGGATGCAGCAATGTGAAAAACGCAGTTTGATCGCATTTCTCAAATGTGTCCAGCCCCAGAATGCAGAGGGTAATGCCATCTTCAGATTTCTGTGTGTTTTCTGTGGATGCACAGAAGGACTCCAGAGGGACTTCTGGGTCATAGACCCGGACGTCCCTCATTCGCAAAGGACAGCTCTTACTGAAAGCCGGGACTTCAGATGTACTAAACTCCAAAAAGCAAATTTTTTTTTTTTTTTTTTTTTCTTTCTCTGAGTTTATCCCCGTTAGTTTACACCATGTAAACTACTGTAAGCCTATGGAAACTCCAGGTGCAGGAGAGAGATCTTTGTCAGCTCCAGAAGCAGACACTGTGTGGATGCGCAGTGTCAGCTTCCCCCGGACAAATCTCACTTCTGTGAAATACTTTTCCAAATTTCTGGGGATATAACTCACAGGTACTGAGGTTACAGCAACCACTGTCCCTGCGAGTTCCCCTTTGTACATAGCGGGGATATTTTCATTAAAAATGAAAATATCCCCTGCGTAATGGATAGATAATAATTGTGCCTGGTCTGTTATTTTAGTACATAGACCCCTTAGTCTGAGCAAACTGTAAATAGGTTGACATTTCTAAAAATAAAACTTCACCTTTTAAAGGATGATTTGAAAATGTTCTAGTAAGGATGCACGTGTGCTCTTGATAGTTAGGTCAGCAAATGCCTATACCAATGAAAAGAAAAGAGATCTAGACAGGATTACGAAATCCCTATAAAACGAAGGTCTGTCCTACAGGCTGCGTGATTCCCTTCCATCTACTAGTGTTCTTGGTTGGTCAGACGTTCACTATGAGAGATCTGAACCAGGTAGCCATAACCTCTCCACTATCACAGGCCTGACCTACAGGACCTGAGATGTGATCACCCCTTACATGGACTGGTCCATTGCCCACTGACTAGGTAAAGACACCTGTGGTTTATCAACCAGTGCTGCAAGAACATGATCACTTGTCAGGATTACCTCTGACCAGCCATCTCATGCTTAGGTTTTGACAAGTCAATAGCCTAAACTAATTTAGCACATGATTCTCCTGCTAGGGCAATTAGGTAGGCTCCTCTCTTTATGAATTATGAATCACCTTTTATGAAGTTGTGTCTGTAAGAATTACTGCATAATTGGCATATTGACTGTTTGTTTGTGTCAGATGCCCTGTAGGGCCTCATCCCTTATGAGGAGTAGACAATATTATGTTTCATCAGCGGACTGATTTAAGCATGTTTATATGTGGGTATATATATATATATATGTGTATAAATTATTATTGACGACTTTATTAAGTTGACAGCTTGCACATGAAAACCTTGCAATTTTGAGAATTTCATAGTTGTCTTGAATGATGCCTATTATGAGAGCTGTCTGGTGTTTGTTCTAGTTGGCTAAATCCACAAGAATCCTCACTCTTACTCTACAGTACAGTGCTTCTGATTGTTTGTTTGTGTTTTGTTTTTTTTTTGCTTATTTCATAATTGTCTATTTCTCCTTCATCCACCAGGGGACACTGGAGCCTCAGTACAATGGGGTATAGGAGTGTGTTAACCGGGAGCTGGCACCTTTAAATAAAAAAACTACTGGGAGCTAGCTCCTCCCCCCTCTATACCCCCCCCCCCCCCCCCCAGGTCAGTCTAAAAAATGTGCCCTGGGAGCTGGACGTAAGCCTCCTTAGGGCTCCAGAAATATTATCTACAGCATGAGGACAGACAAGCAGCCTACTGCCCCTGCCTGTCTGCGACGAGGGAGCTGCCGGGGAGATCCTCACCGCTGCTGCATGCGGTTTGCGTTGAGGTCTCCTGCTACAGAGACCTCAGTCTCTGGGGTACCCAAAGGCGCGCTGCATGCAATGCATGTCGTGGGACCCAGTAGCATATGCCCGCCGTCGGCAGCACAGGCAGGGCTAAGGTTAGTGTTCCCTGGCTCCCTGGTTAGCAGAGGAGCCAGGACAAGTATTTAGGCGGGCATTCACAGTGCGCTCCGCTAGCGCTGAGAGCGCCATAGCGGGGGGGGGGGGGGGGGAGGAGCCTAAGTTTCCCTTCTGCTCCTGCCTCCCAGCAGCCTCAGCGCTTCCAGAAGGACGCTGCTGCCCATTTTACACGCACTACAGGGTGGAGAGAGAGCTGTGTCAGGAGTCAGGCTAGTAGTACTCTGTGTATCAGCACTTGCATTTTTATTCTTGTTATCAGCACTATTCTGTTAGCGCTGCAAGCATTATAGTTTATCTCCCTCTGTGCCCCTTTCAGGTCTCTGTGTAGTGTGATTGAAAAATCTGTTATTGCATTACTGTCCTTTTCTCTGTGTGCGTGGGTGTGGTGTCTGTACTATAGACATGTCTACCAAGGGGTCTAAAGCTGCACAAAAGTCTTTTTCATGCAAGACTTGTGAAAAATTCACACAGGGACAATCTAATGCTTCCTTACTGTGTGATAAATGTGTGTCTTTACCTCAAGATACTAATCTTGAAGTCCAGCCTAGGTGGTCTGATCAATTGACTGCAGTTATATCAAATCTGTCATCAGAGCTGGAATCAGCTCGTAAGGACAGGGAGAGGCTGAGACAAACAGCAGCTGAACCAGATTGGGCTCGCTCTCTGGCCAGATCCGTTGAGGGACTTACAAAAGCAATGTCCCAGGCTCCACCTGCTTCTTCTCCTGCTCAGGTCCATAGTAAGAGATTGATTCATAATCCCTTGCACTGGGATGAGTCAGATGAGGAGTTGCAGGACACTGAAGAGGGCGAGGTTCAGGAAGAGGAAACTTACATTCCTGAGGACCCCGAACCTGCATCTCAGGGCGTGGTCGTGGATGCTTTACATGCAACACCTGGCGTACTGCTGAAATTAGATGGTTTTTCAGTAACCTCTACATACTCTAATTTCGGTAAAAGATTTAAACAGTCTGTTACCTTTCCAGCATCAGAAGAGCTGGATGAGATTCTGTCTTCTGCATGGAAACATCCAGACAAAAAATTTAAAATTTCTAAGAAATATCTGTCTTATTACCCTTTTCCACTGACAGTAGGAGATTATGTGAAACTCCTCCAGCAGTGGACCCGTCAGTAGCTCGTCTTTCTAAGAAAACTGTGCTTCCGGTGCCTGGTGCGGTTTCCCTAAAGGAAACCTCGGATAGGAAGATGGGAACACATTAAAATCCTTGTATACAGTTGCAGTGGTTTTGATGCGTCCAGCACTAGTTAGTTGTTGGGTAAATAAGGCCATTGAAGCCTGGGCGCTGCAGCTGGCTGAGGGGATTAAGACAGGTATGCAAACTGAAGACTTAATTCAGTTAGCCGACAGATTGCAGAGTCGGCTGCTTTCCTTGGAGAAGCGTCTAAGGACATTTGTAATCTATCCGCCAGATCTTCAGCATTAGCTATATCTGCTAGAAGGGCTCTGTGGCTGCGTCAATGGCAGGCAGATGCAGAGTCAAAGAGAGCGGTAGAGGCCCTTCCCTTTACTGGGGAGGTACTTTTCGGATCGGAGTTAGATAAGTGGATCTCACAAGCTACAGGTGGGAAATCCACTTACCCTACCATCTGCAGCTCCTCCTCCTACTAGAAGACCTTTGACAGGTCCCTCCTTTCGATCCTTTCGTGCTCTGGAAGATTTAAAAGGCGTTCCAGAGGAGTCCAGCCTTCTCAAGAGGTTCCAGAGGCCGAGGTAGAGCTTCAGCATCAGCCGCCTCCAACACTCAGCAGTACAAGGCAGCTGCCAAGCCTGCCGCATGACGCCCTTCCTTCTCATTTGGGGGATCCCAGGGTCGGGCGCGCCTTTTACGCTTCAAGGACATTTGGATCCAGTCTTGCCAGGACGCCTGGGTCAGGGACATCATTATTCACGGCCTGAAATTGGACTTCGGGGGTCCAACCTCCTTCTCGTTTTTTTTCAAAACCGGTTTACCTCTGGTTGCAGAAAAACGAGGAGAAATTCAGGAGACAATGCAAAAAACGGTTATTGTCTCAGGTAATAGTGAATGTTCCGACCCACCAGAGAGGTCAAGGGTTTTATTCCAGCCTGTTTGTGGTGCCCAGCCGAACGGCTCCATGAGACCCATACTCAATCTCAAGGATTTTAAACACTCATCTTCGGTTTCAAATTCAAGATGGAATCTCTCCAATCCGTTATAGCGGGTCTCGACAGGAACGAGTTTTCTGGTGTCCTTAGACATAAAGGACGCTTATCTCCACATCCCAACTGGCCCCTCCATCAGGCTTTTCTTCGTTTTGCGGTCCTAGAGTCGCATTTTCAATTCCAGGCCCTACCTTTCGGCTTTTCGTCGGCCCCAAGAGTATTCACAAAAGTTTATGCGGCAATGATGGCCCTACTGCATGGTCAGGGGGTCGTCATTGTTCCATACTTAGACGATCTATTGATTAAAGGCCTCTTCGGAAGCTCGGCTGTTAAGGGACATTCGCTTAACTCAGAGCATCCTCCTGCAACACTGTTGGATACTAAATTTCAAAAAGTCCCTCCCTGATCCCTACAGTGTTTACAATTCCTGGGAATGATACTGGACACAGTGCAGCAAAGAGTTTTCCTGCCTCAAGACAAAGCTGCCTCCATTCAGCATATGGTGCGCTTGGTCTTAACACATCGCCAAGTGTCTGTACATCTCTGTATCCGCCTTATTGGTGAAGATGGTAGCGGCTTTCGAGGCGATTCAGTATGCAAGGATTTCACGCCCGTCCTTTTCAACTGGATCTCCTCTCCCAGTGGTCAGGATCCCACCTCTTTCTCCATCAGAGTTTTCCTGACGCCTCAGACTCTAACATCTCTCCATTTGGTGGCTGAACCTTTCCCACCTGCTGGTGGGGAAAAGGTTTGCGGTGTGGGATTGGACCCTCCTCACCACGGGACGCAAGCTTGAGGGGCTGGGGAGCAGTGACTCTGGCAAAGCATTTTCAGGGGCACTGGACGCAGCGAGAAGCCAGATTGCCCATAAATATCCTAGAATTGAGAGCGCTGTATTTTATGCTCTCCAGCTGGCGCATCCGCTGCTGGAGGGGCAGGCAATCAGAGTCCAGTTGGACAACGCCACTGCTGTGGCGTATATAAACAGGCAGGGCGGCACAAAAAAGCAGAGCCGCCATGAGGGAGGTAACAAGAATTTCTACTTTGGGCAGAGGAATTTGCGGTAGTGATTTCTGCGATCTTCATCCCAGGAGTAGAAAACTGGGAGGCCGACTAGCTCAGTCGGCAGGATGTTCATCCAGGGGAATGGTCACTTAATCCTCAGGTATTCCAGCAACTAACTCTGAGGTGGGGGCTGTCCTCAAGCCGACCTTATGGCGTCGAGGTTAAACCACCAACTACCGGTTTACTACTCCAGAACAAGGGACCCACGAGCAGCTGCAGTGGACGCACTGACTGCTCCGTGGAAGTTTCATTAAGTCTACCTATTCCCTCCGTTTCCGCTCATTCCGCACCTGCTTCAAAGAATCAAGCGAGAAGGGATCAAGGTGCTTCTGATAGCACCAGATTGGCCCAGACGAGTGTGGTATTACCAGACACAGATTCTGTTAATAGACAAGCCGTGGCCACTGCCTCTTCAGGACGACCTCCTTCATGTTTTGTGATACATTTATTACTAGCCTAATGGGGTGTATCCACTTAGCGATTTAACCAAGCGATTGCATGATAACGACATAGTTATCGTGCAATCGCTTGCAAATCGTGCATGCATCGGGCATGTTTTGGTCAGAAGCGACCAGCGATGGGCGTGCCCACTGGTCGCTTCGGACATCCAACATCGCCCGTACATGCAGGTCAACCTGACTATCTCGTCAGGTTCAGCATGTGCGGGGAGGAGGGATGTGCCGGAACGAGGTGAACGTTCAGTCTAGGCACATCACTAGCTACACAAACGAGAGCACGATTGCAATGTCGTAATCGTGCTGTCGTTTGTATATCTACAAGTGGATACCCGCCTTAACTACAAGGGAGATCAGCAGCATTCTCTTTAATGTAGCATCATTCTTGCTGGTTTTGTAGAATTATGGTACCAACATGTCAATGCGATCCATTTTGCATAAATATGTTTTCAGCAGTCTTCAACTTTGTTAGGATATGCAAACGCTTTCCCCTAGCTGCAGTGCTTTCCCCATCTCATAATCTAGTTACAGTAATTACTGCATTCATAGGCTGGACCCTGACAGACCAGCCATACAGCCATATGTGACTGATTCTTCAGGAATCCTAGATGAATCTTAATCCCTGGAACTCTACATATTGCTAACAATGATGTCTTTGGCACTCCTTTGTTTATAGTCTGGTATATTATATTCTTATGCTGTTATAAACTCCCTCAATCCTCCCTTTCTTCTGCCACCCCCAAACCCTTCCATATGTTTCTACCTTCACCCTATCTTCTGTACTTCTTTTTGGAATATTCCATCAAATTGAAAACTTGTTTCTCCAATGTAGCTGTACTAGCAAATCCAAGTTCTTTTCCATTCCCAGGTTGTCTGTATTTCTTAATTGCTGAATAATACTAATACTACATGTTCTTTTGTGGTTTATTTTCTGTTTCTTCACTGTGTTTCTAAAATACTTGTTAAGTGCATTTCTGGAACATGTAAATGAAATAAAATGTGTATTTTATTCCTTAGGGGACGATGAGCCTCCGATTGCCAAAGTAAACAGAGATGTAAAAACTCAGCCCTCTCAAGAGGTGACTTTGAACGGTATTGAAAGCTGGGATAAAGAGGGGATCGTAAGTTATGACTGGAGCCTCCACCACGGGGACCCCTCTGTCCTTATAGAGGTAAAGTTATTGGCTGTTCCAAGAGAAAAGCACTAATCCTCGAAGTAGACATATGTTGAATGTTAACTCTATGGGCTGAGATGCAATTGGCCACGAGTTGAATGGAAATTGCTTAACATGAGTTAAATACCTGCAGCCACGACTGTGTCCTTCAATTATAACTCTACGTTAACTCCCATTGATTACTGCGATACCTTAATACAGATTTTAGTTCGCAGTTCCAGGCTAGAAGAAATGTAGGGAAAATCCTTATTTTAATGTAAAAATGTCAGAAAACTGTACAGTTCCCCTGGGACTACCTTATTAGCAGTCTGCAGAAAACCAATACTAAGGAAAAATAGTAAATACCAACATTTTCTAAAAGCTCGCAACAATTATATATGCCAAAAAACAAAACAGACAACTTTTTTTTTTTCATCGGATTGCTGCCTTAATATGGTGGCTGGGTCCTTAGCCCACAAGTCATCTTACCAGTAAAACTGTTGATGAAGGGCTTAGAAGTGGGGTTGTGTATAGCTGACAGAGGATAACATTTTTAAGTCTGTGTTGCTCTATTTTGCTCTGCCAAGGCCTGTGATGTACAATAACCTGCTTGGAGCCCTGTTTTCTAATTTTAATACATTAATGGTGTCTGCAAAAGTTGAATATGTACTAAGCTGGGATGATGGTACTGACCTCCCTTTTAAAGGTATTTTGTCCATTAACTAAAATATATTCAAGTTCTAGAAGAAAAAAATATGCCTCATAAAAGAATACTATAATAATATGGTTCTAATTTAATTACCAGGAAGTGTAGTAGAGGAAGAAAGAACGACTGTGTAAGGAGTGCTTGGTTATGGCTACTACATTGCTATTAAAATCCACTCCTAGCTTTTATTGATCCAATGCATTGGAAGAAGCTTTTTTGGGGGGAATTCTAAATTGTATAAGGTGGGGTTGCATTGTGCTGACATGACTAAGTGATGCCATTTAATTCATAGGCTACATTCTCATGAATAAGAGAGAGATGAAGTAAAGAAGAACAATTTAGATTTTGTTTGGGGTTAATTTTAACCTTTGGAAATTGAAGTATGTCCACATAAACAGGGCCAGATAAAGACTTGTGGGGGCCCCGTGACAATTCCCATGCATGTGCGCTAAAGCCGCCATTGTTATACACCTAACCAGGGCTGGTGCAAGGTTACTCGGCACTCTAGGCAAAACTTGCACACGCACATTTTAGCCCCTCAGGTGGAAGTTTGGAGGTGGCATCTTAAAAGTTCTAAAGCTGCCACTGTCAAATAGATAAACACCCCCTCCCAAAAAAAAGTATGTAAAAAACCTTTGTGCAACATTTGTGGGTACACCCAGGCAGGCTCTAGTGTAGTCAGGGGACACAAGATAGATGGATAGGGCCTGACTCAGAGGTGGACGCAATAAAAACACTGGGTGTCTGTGCATGCTCTGCGCATATGTTCTAATGGTTACCACCAGGGAACACCAATTAGAATTGCATGGTGATCCATGCAACTCCGATAGGCGGTCCTGGCCGGTGACTGTCATCGGTGGGCGTGTTGGTGTCAGGGACGGCGTCGACAGTTCCACTGACACCTGTGGCCATATGCAGTCGGACTTTCTGGGCAACCACAGGGTCACTCTAATGTCCAGTGGAGCGGCCGATGTCCGCTCAAAAGTGCGACTTGTACAGCACCACGGTGGATTACAGCTGCAGCGATATAGATAGAACACATATAAATAAAAAAAAATATATATATATATATTCCCCCAGCCTACTTACCTCCTCCTAAGGTCCTCAAGGAACAGCCTGTGTCCCTAGGAGGAGGGGCAAAGCCGCTCAAGTACTGGCAGCCAGGGCCGGCTCAAGGGGTGTTCGACCTGAGCTGTTCCACCCGTGGGCCGAAGTGGCCCGCAGGTGGACAAATCGGGGGGGGGGGACCCCACCGGCGCAGCTGTGCGCAGTATCCATTCAGTGCCATGAGTGGGCTGGGGGAAGCCCAGCTAGTGAGATTCCCCCCAGCCTGACGTTATTTGGAGGCGTGCCATGCGGGCATGCTCCTCAGATAACATCACGTAAGGAGGCGTGGCCTTTGGTAATTAGGCCATGTCCCCAATTTTGGACGGCACAGGGTGCTATTAGCCCTGGAGCCGGCCCTGCTGGCAGCCAGAGAGCATAGGCAGACGTGAAAGGTATCTATCCTCCACTACCATAGGCAGACTGTCACTGGAGAGTGGAGACAAAGTGGGCCGGCCGGTGACTTCATCGGACCTGGACTAAGGTGCTGCGAGCTGCGGCTTGTCTCCTGCAGGTCTAGCTTTGTGGATTTTTTTTAATTGCCTTTTCTGGGGGGGCGGGTGTAGATGGGCGTCCGCTGCTGGACTAAGCAGCTTTCACTGGGTGTCTGCAAGTGACTTCCGGCAGAGGCAAGACCATGCCCTCTCTAGAAGGCAGCCTCAGCCCGGCGCCCTTAGGCAGCTGCCTAATGGAAGCGCTGGCCCTGCCCCTTACTTTGACTGCACTCTGACTGCCAGCTTCTGCTACACTGCCGGGACCTGGCTCCTGGCAGACAGCAGCAGACTATGTAATACACTGTGGCGGGAACATTGACCAACAACATATAACAAGTTCATATCTGCTATGCTGGCGGGACCCTGCTCCCTGCAGGGAATATTTGCAGTAGTGGGGGCCCCTGGGCGACCGCCCGGTCCACCCCTCCTATAATCTGGCTTTGTACATACACCTATCCTTTAAATTGTGCCAAATAGACCAGTTTAGCGCAACCCAGACTTTGCAACTTAGCTGTGCCAAACACTAAGTACCTAGTACATTATGAAGGAAGTAAGACAAAAATAGAGGAAAAAGTAGCAAAATTGAGGAAAAAAAAAATACATAACACAGGGTAAAAAAGGCAAAAGACGGGCCTGATACAAGTGACTCGCGCCATGTATAGTTATGCTCTATCTGTGACTTTAGTTTTTTGTTGCAAAATAAATTCTTATAATCTGATGTACCAAGTAGACTATAAGCTAACTAAGACGCACAAATAAGGAGAAAGTGCCTATCATGGGAATCGCGTCAGGCGGCTCAGAACGGATATGTGTATGGGGACACATCTGTATTGTGCCATCGTTTGTGGGAGTAGATACCCAGGTATAAACTGCAGTTATTTAGGAATACATGAAAAATAAAAATCTCCACCAAATGACCACTTTTAAATGCAATTTCCCCTGTGTATTTTGTACAGTGAAGTTTTTGTATAGGGTGACATCTTTTCATGTGAAGTGTACTTTATCTGCAGCAAGACCCGGAGCAGCCAGCATTCCTAAAGGTATCTGACCTCCTGATAGGAGAGTACGTTTTCCAGCTGATCATCACTGACACTGCGGATCAGCAGAGTTCAGCCACTGTCACTGTTACCGTGCTGACAAATGAGCAAACTGAGGGTGAGTGGTGTTTTACATGGTATATCATATTGGGTACAAAAGAAAAAATGCTTTGTGGTACTGTCATTTCAGAGTGCTGGATTTACAGTGAAAACTGGTCTGTGTGTGTTTTTAATATTATCTTCACTCACTATGCAGTCCCTCAACTGTCCCATTTCTGTTTTCAGAGTACTGCCTTGCTCCACAAAAAATTGGCCGATGCCGTGGCTCCTTCCGGCGATGGTGGTATAATTCAGATGTGAATGACTGTGAGGAGTTTACATTTGGAGGGTGCAACCCAAATAACAACAACTACGTCCGAAAGGAGGATTGTAGGCAAACCTGCATTAATTTATCTGGTTAGTTTACAGATTTTAATATTTAAAAGAAAAACAAATTTTCTTTAAACTCCCAAACTCCTTATAATCCAGGTTTGAAGGATATCCTTGCTTGAGTCCACATGGTTAAGTGAACTGAGGTACTAACTAAGGCCCTGATTTAGAGCCGGACGCTATTTGCGGTCGTTCATTCAAAAACAAAAAAAAGGGGTGACTATTCAAATGAACCGTTCGCTCTTTGCAGTCTGTTGACGCCTCTGTCTGAACGAGCGAACAAAACTTGCGGTCGAAATTTTGAAAAAACCGCCCCCTGGCCGCTCGCATCATACGTCATGTCCACTATTAGATTAATCGAGTACATCGAACAGGGTATGAGCTGCTCGCTATTCTTGTGGTTGGTTTTTCCTACCGCTATATTGCGAGCAGTTCTGACTATAAAACAACCAAGTGACGTGGTCAATGACGCTGCTGTATTAATTATGCACACCCATAAAACGCCCGCTTTGACCTTTAAGCACGCCTGCGTTCTGATCTCCACTCCCCGTTTTCAAGCACCTTCCCCTGTTACCACCCACAAACGCCTCATCCTGTCACTCAAAATAGCAGGCCTTCGCTATATAGCAAACTAACGATTTTTGGCCGCACTGACTGGTTCGCGCATGCGTATTATAAACCGTACGCATGCGCAGATGTGCGAACATCGCTCAGAACGAGCGTACTGCCGCTTGCGAGCGGCTCTGAATCAGGGCCTAAGTCACCTGTGCTCAAGCATGGTTATCCTTTAAAATGTGGACTGTAATGGTGGAGATTGGGAACCTCTGATGAGACTGCTAGTAAATAAATAGACCTGGATTACTTCACCTGCTCTGCCCTCTCCCATCTCATGATACTGATCACTGTTCCAAGTCCGCTTCTGTCCTGTTGCGATTGGCTGCGCTGTGCACATTAGGTGTGATTTGCGCAGTGCAGACGCGATTAGGTAATCCCACAAACGTGATGACCTCATTTTAATCAGGTTCCAATTTTTCTTCTAAATGTTTTATATTATGGGGCCTATTCATCATCCTAAACTTTCTCTGGAGGTAATTAGGTTTAGAGCTCGCATGGAGTTCTACCTAATTACCAGAGGAATTAATCATTCCTCCGCTCCATCAGTATCTATTCCGAAAAGCTGTCATTTTTGCGATGACAGCTTTTCAGGAAATGGATACTTTTCCCTCTCTACTCTAACTTACCGCAGCTGTAATCAGTGCTGCGCATGCACTGTCACATCCGTAAAAGCAGCGTATGCGCAGCACTGCCTACAGCGGCGGTAATTTTGTCACAAAAGTTCACTCTAATGATATACTGTGTAATAAGAACTGCTAAAGACTTTCATGCTTTTAACAGGACTCCTCAACTCCTCCTTGTTGACCTTCACATAATGGGGGAATGTCTGTAATATGGTTATTTCCTCTTTTCCAGACCATTCCAGTAAGGGGAGGAGACTGAAGCCAGGTAAAAGAATTCACTTTCCCTATCCATCTCCTGAGTTTTGAATGAATCATGAGACCTTGTGGTGTGTGTATTTGGATGGATGGTGTGCTATAATGACAAGTCCTGCAAAGTGTTTTTAAGGCAAACACTTCATCAAATAGCACAAAGGCCGATGCGCTCG
This sequence comes from Taudactylus pleione, assembly GCA_031769625.1. Classification (NCBI taxonomy): domain Eukaryota; kingdom Metazoa; phylum Chordata; class Amphibia; order Anura; family Myobatrachidae; genus Taudactylus; species Taudactylus pleione. The sequence goes on along the minus strand of JAUIMM010000508.1, from coordinate 1,805,457 downwards.
CAGAAGCTCCTACCATAATCTATGGGCTAGATTGTACCATAATTTGCCGTTTTCTGGGAAATTGTGGCCACTACAAGCCGTCTGTAGCCCATCAGCAAGTTTTATTAGTGAGTGTGTGTTTCTGTTTCATCCTTAGACACTCTGATAGTGAGGTTTTCTGTAAGAACCCCATATTTTCTATACGGGAGTGGGCGTTCCTCCACAGTTTTTCTCCTCTCCTCCTCCTGCTTTTCCCTTATTCCTCAAGTTATAGCCATGTTCTTCATGCAGACTATATGTAATGCACAGATCTTTTACAGTCACAAATGATAAAATGTTTGTTTGGAGTGTAACTTCTGTTTTATGATCCTATACTTACCCTGACTATCTGTCTAATAGTGTGTGATGGGCACTGCCTTCGTACACAGTTCCACTGCGCTGATGGATGCTGCATTGATGCTGGTCTTGAATGTGATAATACTCCAGACTGCAGTGATAATTCTGACGAGTCTTTCTGTGATAGATGTGAGTGTTCCCTCCTGGGCTCTGCCTTCTTGTTGAATTAGGCTGTTACCACTTCACAGAACTGCAACCTGTAACTGTAAGCAGACTGAATTATTTCTGTTGACAAATACAAAGGGAAATTTAAATAATGAGAAGGAGTTAGAGTGCTGTTAATGTACCAGATACAGGAGTGTTAAGTGCAGTGGATCAATGTATTTTGTTTAATTTTCTAATAAATCTTCTCATGCACCCCAGTGTTGGCTCATTTAATCCAACTTGTACTAGGTGCTTTCCTATGTGTTTGATAGCTGAAATGCTTGGTGGAGGTCTTACCTTTTAAAAGCCTGTGTGCAGGTGATCCTCAAACCAGGAAGCATAGTTTATGTTTAACACTAATGTGATAGCAATTGCCATGTTCACAATTCTGAGTGATAGGCTAGGACTGACCATATGGGGAAGATTTATGCGCAGTTGGTCAGCTTAAATGTTGCAACAATTGAAACGAACATGCCCTGATTCTAAAGTATAGAGAATACTGTTCGGAGTGTTTATAATAAATATGATTTTTATTTAAACAATACCACATGCACCCCAGATATGAGTGGTGATTGCAGTAGTTCTATAATATACAGTATGTGTGTGTGTGTATATATATATATATATATATATATATATATATATATATATATATATATATATATATATTCCAATATACTGCACTCACACCTTAAAAAGTTATATGTTCATTATATGTTCAGGGTGCTCTCCAAACCCTTGGCTTCCAAAATATAAGAAATATCTGTGAATTTCTCAGATGAAGGCACTCACTTAAAAATTATTGATTTTATTGAGACATTTTTCTTCAAAAAACTTTGACGTTAAAGTCAGACACCATATTTGGTTGTGTCGACGTTTCGGTCCAGTTTGACCTTTTTCAAGACTAGTGTCTTTCAAATCACAAGTTAATAGATCTACAAATGAATAAACAAAAAAACATAAGTGAAATGGTGACAATGTCTATCTGGCCCCATCCTACAAGATAATGAGCAAAAAATAATTACATACGTCGAAATCATATGTATGTTCAACATACTGTATCAGAATCGCTGCCTGGCACAATGAGGATATGGACGTGTTAACATCACCTTTAAAGAACAAATGAAGATATATGCAAATATAAATGTACATGTATATACCCATATATGTGAACACATGCATACATGGTCATGCAAGCACCTGATGTGAATCTGAAAATACATGAACCTATATATCTACCAAACAGGTGTTCATATATTCAAACACACATATATGTGTGCCAAATAAATAAACACCATCTTATATGACAAAGCACCCAGAGTGCATAACTATCTAAAGCAATTCCAAACAATATCAGACAGTATATAAATAGAAAACACATAAGTATACACTTATACCAATATCATAGAGCAACATCTTATATAAACTGAGGGTACAATGTCAGTCCTAATGATAATATAAACATTTTACAATACACTGTGGCTCATATGCTTGAACCCAGGCTGCTTAAAACCAAAGCATGTAAACTAAAGTGTATATACTAGCAATATATCATTTAAACAGACTCAATATTGAGCACAACAATACTGATATTAGTAACTGAATGGAATGCAGGACACACATTACCTTATCCTTCATAGTGGCAACAGCAACCTGCACAGCACACACATGGAGCTCAGAGCTCCGGAAGCAGCAGAGGTCAGAGTCACTGACCATGCTTATTTAAACAAGCCCAGCCACACATCCCCATGTGATATCAATTAACTCAACGATGGGCACCTGAATATGATGCAATGAACCATAAATCAACTGAAAGCAGACACTCCAACATCCGGCGGCCATATTTGAAGCCAAAAACCGGAAAGTAAGGGCAAAAATGCCCATACATCAACAAATCAAAAAACAAACACCAAAATGTGATACAATCATATCAATAAACTACTCTATTGTGTAATAAATGAAACTAGGATCATCAAAATGCTAAAAGAATAGATCAAATAAAGGATGGGACCAGACAAAAAGTGATCACATGACAGGATCATAATATGGGATATTTAATCAAAGAAATATACAATATATTACACAATAAGTGCTCAAATGATAATAAAATAAACCAAAAATATTAAATCATCACATAAATGAGATTATATGATGAAGTACTATCCTCAAGCTGAATAAACAGAAGCGAAAAGCAATAGTATACCAAAAAAAAGCCAAAGTGTGACCGGTATAGAAAAATAAGAATAAAATTAAAACACCAAAGATAGAATGTCCAAAGAATATATTAATAGATAGATATATATATATATATATCTATCTATCTATCTATCTATCTATCTATCTATCTATCTAACACAAAATGTGCATAATAATAAAAATTAGAAAAAATAGTGAGCTATATATATATATATATATATATATATATATATATATATATATATATATATATATATATATATATATATATATATATATATATATATATATATATATTACCCATACCCCTAAAAAAAAAGTCACCCGATTCAAAAACAAATATACCACCACCATCAAAAAGGTGTAAATAAAAACACCAAGAGGATTATGCTCATTAAGGCCACGTGGAGCCACAGTGTCCAACGTATATATCCAGAAACACTCCTTTTTCTTCAATGATGACAGTCTATCACCACCCAACTGTGGTGGGGGAATCCAGTCTATAAGTTTGCACTTTAAACTTGCCAACGGATGCTTCTTCTCCATAAAATGTCTGGCCACTGGTTTGTCTGTGGACTTAGTTTGAAGAGCAGCCCTAATTGAAGAACGATGGTTGGCCATACGATCACGGAACCTTCTTGTAGTCAGACCGACATAATAAAGCCCACAGGGACATATCAAGATATATATAAGATGATCTAAATTACAATGCAACCGATAATTAATTTTGATTTTACGGCCAGTATGAGGATGCGGAAAAGTTGGACCTGTGATCATAGATCTACATGTCACACAATTGCCATAGGAGTAGGAACCGGGTTTTTTTGTCATCAGTTCTATCTTCGTACATTTATCCGTGGGAAATAGTGTTGGTCTAATTAATAATTGTTTCAAATTGGGGCCTCTTTTATAGGCCATCATCGGGGGACCCATTTTCTTGAACGGTAAAAGCGGGTCTGAAGTCAGGATAGGCCAGAATTTATTCAAGGATCTATTGATTTTATATGAACTACTATCAAACTTGGTGGTATAGATCATCATGTGGTTTCTTAATTTCAGGTGAGGTCTCAGTGTTCTCTCTTGAAAAAATATTACGAGCTTTTGTTAAACATCTGGATAAAGTTCCATGTGTGTATCCTCGATCCTTGAATTTGGAAGCCATCTCAACTAGCTGTAGTTCTCTCTCGTTTGAACTAGAGTTAATTCTCATCACCCTGAGAAATTGAGAAATAGGTAGATTTTCTTTCAGGGCAGGAGGATGTTGGCTTGATGGAAGCAACGTAAGGTTCCGATCCGTCGGTTTTCTGTATAATGACGTGGACAAACATCCATTATTAATCGAAATCATTACATCAAGAAAATTAATTGATTGGGCATCCACTTGACATGTAAAACGGATCGGGGTGGCAAGTGCGTTTAAACTTGAAACCATTTCCATAAACGACTCCTTAGACCCACGCCATAAAAGGAAGATGTCATCGATGAAACGACAATAAAAAATAATTCTGTTTCCAAACTTAGGATAAATGTTCCGCTCCTCATAATGTGTCATATACAAATTTGCATAAGCGGTCGCCAAATTAGAGCCCATCGCTGTTCCGGCTAGTTGCATATAATATGTATCTTTGTATTTAAAGTGATTATATTTCAATTCAAAAGCAGCAAGTTCCACAATAAATTCAGTGGGGGTATCAATATCAGGACTATTAGCAAGGGCATCTCTTATGATATTCAGACCATCTTGGTGTGGAATAACCGTATATAAGGAACTTACGTCCATGGTGGCAAGAAGAATGTCATCGGTGATATTATACACTGAACTAATTTTCTGCAAAAAGTCGCTTGTATCACGTATGTAGCTTGTACTATGCAGAACCAATGATTGAAGTTTACTATCAACAAATACCGCTAATGGTTGTAATACAGAACCAATAGCAGACACTATTGGTCTTCCTGGAGGACATGATAGAGATTTATGAATCTTCGGGAGCGTATACAAAATAGGACATTTTGGCATATCAACCATGAGAAACCCCCATTCATCCTTATTAATCCAACGGTGTGTAAGAGCTTCACTCAAAAACGCATCTATTTTATGCTTAATGTCGGCAATGGGGTTCATGTCTAATCTAAGGTAGACATCACTGTCTGATAACTGTCTACATATTTCTGTGTCGTAGTCTACCCAATCCTGTACCACTATAGCACCTCCTTTGTCGGCCGATCTAATAACGATGTTAGGATTCCCTTTTAGTCGCTTTAATGCTGATAGCTCTTCCTTAGGTAAGTTTCTATATAATTTTGAAGATGGATCAACCAAGATATGATTCTGTACCAACCTAAGATAAGTCTTAAGACTCGCATTTTGGGACTGAGGGTCAAAAACAGATTTTCTTTTGAATAAAGTCTTTTTAGATAAAGTCACAGTGTCATCAAAATATTCCTTCAATCTGAGGTTCCTTCCAAACTTATGTAAGTCAACAGTATGATTGAAGCTGCCATGTTGAAAGGTGGGTACAAAAGAAAGCTCTCTAGATAATAAATTAATTTCTGCTTTATCTAAAGGGATTTTGGATAAATTAAAGACCACACTCACATCCGTCTCTTGCGGGCGCGTCTCCTTGTATCCACCCCTCCTCGGGTGGGGTCTCTTAATCTTAGGTCTCTTTGTTCCTTGATACTCTGTTCTTGTCCAACACCTTGTTCTAAAAAATCGATATTCCTAGTAGACGGATATTGGCCATCAGTAAAGTCAGTATCCGAAGTAGAGTATGATGAACCTGATTCATGTGGATACAGAGGTGTCTGCCTTCTACGTTGATATTTACGTGGTTGACCACCTCGTGATTGGTTATTCTCTCCTAAGAGCCACCTGTATACATGATGGTTTTGATAATCGGAGGCAACTGTAACTAATTTTTTATGTTTATATATAATTTTTATGCATCAGATGTGATACTTTCATCACATTTTTGTCATTTAATGGGACCATCTGCTTACTCACACTATATATTCTTTCCTGTTTTTCTAGATGATAAAGGATTTACGAAGTTGCAGGAACTGGATGTTCCAAACAGTAAAGGTATAAGCATTACAGCAAGAGACTATAGAATAAGCGGGGGCCATTGAATGAGCAAGGCCTATATACCATAATGCACCCCACTAAGGAGATCAGGTTCCTCAGAGTGAATTCTGGGCATCTTTATTTTGATGTTACAATTTGGATTTGAGCTACGATAAGCCCCCTCTCAGCTCAGAATCTGCCCACCCTTGTAGCACAGCATAGTGTTTCTGGGCTGGATTCACTCCTAACTGTAAATGACATGTTTTATGATTGGGGTGTTCCAGTGTTGCAGAGCCCTTACCAAGACTGTACTGTATAAGGAAAGCTGCTCTTGGGGGTAATGTGATGTGCTAAAAACTATAATAAGCTGTATTATTTGCAGAGAAGCCACCGGAAGATGACAACTTAATCTATAAATGTAGAGGGGACAGCCAGCATAAGCAGTTGCGATTGAGATGTACGGTATTGGAAAAGTGCTGGGTAACCCATGTTATGGGAGTGCCACATGCATGTCACTAAAGTGTTCATATACATGACAGAAAATCTACAGCTGCTATAAGGCTGGTGCAGTTGGTGGTGGCGTCTGAATTTACACCAGCCAGTATTAGTGTCTACAGATGCTGAAAGTAGGCGTCTCAGCAGGGGTGTATTAAGAGAGGAGGGGGTCCATGTGCAGTCTACGTCCCGGGTCCCCTCCTCTCTAGCCGATGGTCGGCAGCGCACAACGTGCAGCAGTACACTGGACACTAGTTTGTGCCAGAGTCTACTGGCACAGTGCCCATTTTCCTGGCGAATTGGTCAGCAATGTTAACGCCGAAGTGCGGTGTGGGCCACCCTGGACCCAGGAACTCCTACTACCTGTACCCATTATAGATACGGGATGCAGTCATTATCCAAGCTGTTGGGATGCTGTGCTCATAATGCCAACGTCAAATTCCGACACCAGTCAGAATCCCGTTGCCGCCATCCCGATGGTAAGTAGCAGGGTAGGCACTAGGTGGCGGGTTAGGACCAAGGGGGGAAATAGTTAGGGTTAGGCACTAGGGAGGGGATGTAGTTATGAGACCGGCAGCCTCCTGGGGAGTTTTAGGGTTAGACACCCCCTTCCCCGGGGAAGGTTAGGCTAGGGGAAGAGGGGGTTAGGCACTAGGGGGGGAGGTTAGGATTAGACACCCCCCAGGAGGGTTAGATTTAGGGCACGGGGAGGGGGGGATAGGGTTAGACACCCATGGGGGGGAGATTAGGGTTAGGCACCAGGGGGGAGGTTAGGGTTATGCACCCCTAAGGGGGGGTTAGGGTACTTGCCTCGAGGTGTCGGGATTTCGACCCACCGGGCCGTCGCTGTCTGTATTTGATCTGGCGGCTGATCATATCGATTCCCTAGGGAGGGAGGTTTAGGCTGCGGGTAGGGAGTGTAGGGTAATATACTTGCCTTCATCTGTTGGCATTGTGACCCAGTCGGGATGCCGGCGTCGGATTCCTGTACCCAACCCATAGATACTTCCTTGCGTCTTAGTCCCTGCACATTCATACGCTTGGATGTACAGCAGGGGAGGGCTCTGTAGTGACATTTGCATAAAGTTGCAGACAGACGACCACCATTAAGTGCGGCCGCATCTGCGTCCTCCCCTGAATCGGACCCATGATCTGTTGGATGTAGTTCCAATCACTGATGCTTAGGGACTGCTGTTGGTAGGAGCTGAATATTGCTAATGGTGGGGTCTGAGGGGAAGATGCCTTTGCAGATTTGTCAGTGGGTTGGAGGGATTTAAAAACTCTCAAAACTGGGTTTCCCTTTATGTTAATACCTTGTTTTTGTAGTGGAGGGAGGAGTTTCTTATTTAGTTTCCTCACTACCCATCTCATTCTTAACTTGTGTTGTTAAAAGTTGAAGATCGCTACTAAATTGATTAGAAAATGTACAAAGGGCAAGTCAGATACAAGGTGATGTTGGGAGCCTTACATAAAGGGGGGTTATTACCGGTAGCTCTGTATCTCTGCTTGGGCTATATGATGAAAAAGACACACAAACATGTTTATTCCTTCATTAATATACCACTGGATTTCCTATGGCTCATTAAACTCCTCGATGATAAAACACTGTATTGCTTTTTCTTCTCCTTTAGCCCGATGTGTGGACCTACCAGATACCGGTCCTTGTCGAGCCCACTTTCAACGGTGGTACTATGATCCTCTATTAATGAAGTGCATGGGCTTTACTTACGGGGGCTGTGCTGGGAACTTGAATAACTTTGTTGAGGAAACACATTGTGCACATTTTTGTGAAGGGGTTTCAGGTGAGTTTAACTCTTAATATGTTTGAATGTACTGTTTGTTTTTTGGGGTATGTATGTAAAATATTTTGACAATTTCTAAAGGTGTTAAATGAGGGAAAACTATATTTTTTTCTTTTTTACATGACCCCCTATATCTGGATAAACTTATTTTTATTTATTTAAAAAAAAAAAAAATTATTTCACTACAGTGACCAACAAATCTGTTTTTGTTTTACAGACGTGGATATTTTTACAGACCTATCAGAACACAGTCCTCAGGAGAGTTCAGGTGAGTTATAGTGATGTGTAAATCCCTGTTTATATATTTATGATAATATACTGTAGCTCATTTTTGCAGCTGATCACTGCAATGCGACATACGATGTCCACACCAGATGGACTACTATCTAAGGAGCAAGCACAATTTCAATAGTGCAGTATGGTTGTAAAACTAATTTAATGATTACATTTCACTGTGATCAGCTGTGGATATCAGACAAATTCTATTATCAAGCATACATAAGCTACATTTATTTTTTGACCAGTAACCTTTTCCTATGTCCAGCGGTGAACTAGGCTCTTCGGAGCCCAGGGCAAATTTAAGATTGGCACCCCCCCCTTACAGGAAAATACATGTTGCGTTCAAAAAAAATGGGCGTGGTCAAGCAATGAAAGGGGCGTGGCTACTGAGAATGGGGCAGGCCAACATGACATGCCACCAATTTCTTGTCAGTCTGGGAACATTCCTTTCTATTCCATATGCACCTTGCCTATATGGTGGTTTCTCACAATGTGGAACCTCTGAAGATGCCGTCGTCCCAGGAAGGATATATTTCTTCAGTCAGTATTCACTATTCATGTAGGTCACATCGTCCGGAAGATGCCTGTTTGTGTAGGAATATTAACAAGGTCATCATCATATGATAGTGGTTCAACCAGGCTCCTTCCCCCTGCGTCTCTCAGCCACACCATCATCTCCCTCCGTGTCATCTCTTTTTAGCCACACCATCGCCTCCCCCCCCCCCCCCCCCCCACGACGTCTCTCGGCACATCATCACCCCCACACACCGACTCGCTGCACACCATCACCCCCCCTCCCCCCCTGCGTTCTCTCAACACACACGCACACTGACACATACACGTATACACTCACACACTGACATATACTTACACACACTGACACAGATACACACACACCCAGTCACACACTGACACAGATACACACAGTGACACAGACATACACTGACAGACACACACACACACACACCTTTTACACAAATGCAGCCAGCCAAGTGAAAACATCACTGACATCAATTTAGGTACCTTGGTTTTTGGAGACTTCAGCTGGAGAGGATGGCAACCAGGGTCAGCTGCCACAGATTCATGAATTATGGACTCTTACATTTTATAAAATATCTCTCTAGTTGCATGTAGTTGGGCACTAGGTAATAGTAGTTAGATGCCGAGGTGCCGTCCTTAGGAACAGATATACTCTAATATACTTCGCCTGGACAAAGAAAAGGCAGCACTCTTGATGGAAAAAGCTATCGTATTGGATGCATACACCCTGATGAGAAGACCCCAGTGGTCTTGAAACATTGGCATATGGATTTTATATTTTGATGTGTCCAATATAACTTTTTGTATCAAGACAGAGGAGGGCTGTCTCTACTTTGTCAGGTAAAATGTATGCATGTATCCCAATGTCAGCACCAGCACTCCAGTACCATAGACCTGGATCAACTTGCTCTGGTGCCCTCCTCACTCCAAACAAACAAGAGGCAGCACTCGGAGACTTTCAAGCAGTGAACCCCGTATTAGGGTGTTTTAGAGATGGTAACACAGATGTACTAAGCTCTGGAAAGTGATAAAGTGAGAATGATAAACTACCAGCCACTCAGCTCCCAACTGTCATGTTACAGTCTGTGTTTGAAAAATGACAGTTGTGAGCTGATTGGCTGGTGGTTTATCATTCTCACTTTATCACTTTCCAGAGCTTAGTACATCTGGCCCTATATACTGTATATAATAATCTCTATTTTTCTGAGGTGAGAATATTACAGGATAGGTTCTGGGTTTCCCCTGATTTGTGGTATCTGGTGACCGTCGGTCACCAATCACACCGTGACAGAGGCAAGCTGATGTATAATCCCCTTGTTGCAGCAAGCAGACAGACAGATTTCTTCACAACAAAGCTGTTTATTTAGCTATGTAGATTCACACCAATTGGGAAAGAAAAGAGAAAAGCACAAAACCAGCTACTTAAGAGCTGGACAATTTGTAACAAGAGAATTGCACAATTGTACCAATTAGTATTCACTTTGAAACAATGTAACTACAATGGATATAGCCAGGCAATACACAATTCTTATAGCGGCAGTGTTCTAGAAAACATGTTAAAGACATAAATTAGATTATATCCAGATATCAGCAACACTTTACTCCCAGAAACTACAGTGAATGTGTGTACAGTTCTGCAATTTACTGATGAGCAAAGTGTCTACAGGCTGGATCTTCTAACTAGAGATGTGCGCCGACCCCCGTGTTTTGGATCTGTATCTCCTTCAAGGTTTTGGATCTGGATTTGGTTTTGCAAAACCACCCTTGCATGTTTTGGTTTAGGATCTGTATTTTTTTTTTTTTAAATTGGTAAAAACATCTAAAATCACATAATGTGGCCCTGTTTTTGTTCCTATAGTACACAGGTTCTCAAACTCTGTCCTCAGGACCCCAAACAGTGCATGTTTTCCAGGTATCCTCACAGAATTACATGTGAAATAATTAGCTCTACCCCTGGATCTTTTAAAATGTGTTAGTAAGTAATGAATACACCTGTGCACCTGCTGGGTGACCAGGAAAATGTGACCTGTGTGGCGTCCTGAGGACAGAGTTTGAGAACCACTGCTATAGTATAATGAGGTAGATGTATTATAGCGGCACTTAACGTGCCGCTATAACGTTTCCCGCTTCGCCTCTTTACTGAGGCGAAGCAGGAAGCACTACCGATGAGATGTATAAACATCTCACCGGCCGGAGAGGGGGAGCGTTAACTCCCCCCTCCGGCGCTACCCGCTAGAGACCACAGCGCATCAGCCTAGTGCTGATGCGCTGTCTCTTCCTGGCCGGCTCCACTGAGCATGCGCGGGATCTCGCAAGTATCGTGAGATCCCCGCGTGGAGCCCTGGAGCCGGTAGCCGCAGCAGCAGGGACAGCGCTGTCCCTGCTGTGGAGATAGGGCAGCGCCAGGCTGTAGCTGTCGATAACGACAGCTACAGCCGGCCGAACGGTCAGACAATCTGACCGTTCGTACATGGCCCAGGCTATCAGCGCTGCTATCTTGTAGATAGCAGCGCCGATAATGACAGGGGCGCATAGCCCTTTGACGTGGAAACAAGGCCAATCGACTGAACTATGCACGAAAACATAGGAACTGGGGTGAAGAAAAATGGCAGTAGGTGCTCTGGACTGATGAGTCAAAATGTGAAATATGACTGTTACAGAAGGCAGTTTGTTCGCCGAGGCGCTGGAGAGCGGCACAATAATTAGTGTCTGTGGGCCACAGTGAAGCATGGTGGAGATTCCTTGCAAGATTGGGGCTTTTATTTGAGCAAAGTTGAAGATTTGGGCCAGAATAATGGTGTCCTCAATGCTGAGAAATACAGGCAGGTACTTATCCATCATGCAGTACCATCAGAGAGGCGTCGGATTGGCTCCAAATTTATTCTGCAGCAGGACAAAGACCCCAAACATACAGCCAATGTCATTAAGAATTATCTTCAGCGTACAGAAGAACAAGGAGTCCTGGAAGTGATGATAATGACCCTCGCAGAGCTCTGATCTCAACATAACCAAGTCTGTCTGGGATTACATGAAGAGACAGAAGGATTTGAGCAAGCCTACATCCAGAGAAGATCTGTGGTTAGTTCTCCAAGATGTTTGGAACCACCTCCCTGCTGAGTTCCTTCAAAAACTGTGTGCAAGTGTACCTAGAAGAACTGATGCTGTATTGAAGGCAAAGGGTGGTCACACCAAATATTGATTTGATTTAGATTTCTGTTCACTCACTTTGCATTTTAATTGATAAAAATAAGCTATTAACATTTCTATTTTTTAAACCATTCTTACTTCGCAGCATCTTTTCCACACATGCCTAAAACTTTTGCACAATAGTGTGCGCGTGTGTGTGTTATATATTTATATATTTATATATTTATATATATATATATATATATATATATATATATATATATATAATTATTATTATTATATGTCTGTGGTCTGGCACTCACCCCTCGTGTGCTGTTAAAATGAATGCTGGGGCATTCCTTAGGGTTCTTACTATCCTTTGGGTATCCCAATAATAACCAGGAGTAACTCCACAGGTTGCGGGGATTAAGGTACTCTCCAGACTTGTTAGTTCACAATAATTCATAGCATTTATTCGCATACGTAGACATAGTTGCCCACGTTTCGGTCCACATTAGAACCTTTATCAAGGCATAGTACATTAAGAGATACATATAGCTGTAATATAGAGAGAAACAAACAAAACTCAGAAGAAAGACCTGGTTACAGATATGCTTTCCAGGCCCTTAATCTGGTTGCAAATGCTGAAAATAATCTCTAATGTAGACATCAGACAGACAGAGGTATATGAACAGTCAAACTGTATTGCATGTATTGAAAAACAGCCTCATATGGAGCTCAATATCAGGATAATACACAGGCTATAAATATCACAAAATCATTTAGTGAATCATGCAAGGGAAAAAAATGCAAGGAAACAATGGGATGTAGTCCGGAAGCCGACGGTCTAAATGCCGACCACCGTTTTACAGACACTCTAATCCACAGGTTCTCAAACTCTGTCCTCAGGACCCCACACAGTGCACGTTTTCCAGGTCTCACCACAGAATCACAAGTGAAATAATTAGCTCCACTTGTGGATCTTTTAAAATGTGTCAGTGAGTAATGACTACACCTGTGCACCTGCTAGGTGACCTGCAAAATGTGAACTGTGTGGGGTCCTGAGGACAGAGTTTGAAAACCAATGCTCTAATCCCTGCGTGGTACTAATGACAGGCGTCAAACTCGACGCCTGTCATTAACCAGACCGACACCCGGCATACCGAACGAAAGTTAGCCGGGCGCGGGCAGCCACTGGGGGGAGAGGGTTAGGTTTAGGCACTTAGAGGGGGGATTTGGGTTAGGGACTTGGGGGAGGGAGGTTATGGTAAGGCACGCCTAAGGGAGGATTAGGGTTAGGGGGTAGAATTAGGTTAGCGATACTTACCTTAGGACGATCTGGATTTTCACCCTTGCCGGGCAGCCGCTGTCAGGATTTGAACATGCGTCCGGCGGTAATACTTGCCACACACTCGGAAACAATTGCTCAGTAATAAGAAGGTGATTGTGTATACAAAAAAAAAATCTAATTAAAGTTATGTTCAAATATATTTCTTGACACATGATCTTTTGATATAAGAACAGCTGGGCTAACACCTGTGGTGATCTATTTTGATCATATCAGATGTACAAGAATACTGTGATTTCATCATGTTTATGTAATATATGGAACATAAAAAACAGTAATGATATCTATATGTGTTAGGGCTGTAGAGCATCCAAGTCACAATCCGACTAATATAACTAATCTATTTCCTTATCGTATAACTTACAAACATGCAACCTGTGTGTCATAGTACAGAGAGGGGTGTATCATCAGCTATATAGGCTTCCGTTATTATAAGTAAGGCCGCAACTAGGGGAGGGGGGGGTTGCAGGGGGCAAAGGGAGCACATGACCCGGGTGCTGGGGAGAGGCTGCCGGGAGGCTAGGTTGCTGCTCTTGTGGGGTTGGAGCCACATCCGTCCTTGAGAGGCACAGAGACAGTCAGTCTAATGTGGTGCTGGTCGCAAGCCAATCAGTGCTCGCGGACTGGCAGCCAATCAGCAGAGGCTGCCGGTCTGTGAGCTCCAATTGGTTCGTAAGTGGCGCCACATTACAATGACGGCAGTACTGACCGTTCCCCAGCGTATGGCAGCCATGTCCCGTGCCACCCCGAACTCACCCACTGCACGGCCCTGGCATGTAAGAGAAGGGACATGGGGCCTTATTGTGGCTTAATGTAAAAGAGGTCTTACTGTGGCATAATGTGTTGTAAGGGGCCTTTCTGTGGCATGTGTTGTAAGGGGCATTACTGTGTGGCATAATGTGTTGTAAGCAGGGCCGGCAACAGAAATCTTGGGGCCCGATACACTGTCTCTGGGGGGCCCCCCCTTGAAACTTCCCCTACCAGCCCCCTCGACCTAAAAACTTAGAACCCCCACATTTAATGACAGGCCTTATTCAATCACTTGATAATTTTCATGCATGATTATCCCATTGATAACGAGTGTGAACCCATAGTGCCCACAGTTATGGAATTACCCCTTGCGGTAAAGTCCCAGACTTGAAGGGCCGTTTTCAGTTAGGCTGCAAAAAGCCATTAATGGCGATACTTTATCGCTGATTACGCCATTTTCACAGTTTTCACTTATCCCCATATTCAATTTTTCCGGTCAATGCATCAAACCCAGCAAAAAAGTATCACCTATGAGTACCCCAAATTTGATGGGACTAGTTATTTTTCCATAAAAAAGTTGCTAAATGCTATTCTTCACCACTTTCTCAAAGATGCAAAAAAGCAGCTATTGAGACCATTTAAAGACCACCAAATACCTTTATCAGGGCTAATTGGGGGTACCCATAGTGATCCCCCTTGTCAGGGCATCTTTTGGGGGGTGCCGGGCTGATTGCCCCAAATTATGGCCTTGCTCCGGCTGACAAAAATCCTAGTTTCAGCTATGTTATAAGTGCAGGCTATATTGAAAACAACATGCAGGATTAGGTGTTAGAATATATCAGCCCATTAGTTCAGGGGCTGAGGTACTTAAAACATCAAATAAAATATTACTGTTTATATATATATATATGTACACCAGCTCACATAGCATTACTGCACTGGCCAGATAACCCTAATACTCCAACCCCCAAACCAGATATGTAGCTCTTGGTGAGGCAGGTATTTTGGTCTCTGCACTAACTGGTGTGTAGTACAGTGAAGGGATGGCAGGAAGAGGAGTGATCTGCACTGCATTTATGCCTATTGCGGGGCATACACTCTACAATTATCTGTCAGACATCTGTCCAATCTGGCTGGTTGAAATTAAAATCTGGTAATGTATGTGAGCAAATGACAGTCGATCATATGGTCTTAAACACTGGAAAATGGACAAAAATGATTGTTCAAATTGGTTAAATTAATTTGATTTAACCAATTTGTCTGACAATTTTTGTCTGTTTTTCAGTGTGTTTGAGCAAATGGACGATTGTCATTTGCTCACATACATTACCAGATTTTCATCCCAACCAGCCAGATTGGACAGATGTCTGACAGATAATTGTATAGTGGATACCCAGCATAACAGGCTGGGAACAAGTCACATTAAAGCACTAAAAGGTTTGTGTGGCACCCCACCAAGACCCTGTGTGTATACCCATGCTGAGGTGTTACTACAAATATGTAAAGTTAGAATGTGACTCCTGCCATTGTCTGATATAGAGCATGATTTAGCTGGTTTCATTAAGGTTCAGGGACTTTTTGCACTGACCCCTCAGCGGTGGTGGACGTTAGGGGACCAGTGAGTACTGTGGCAGGCTCAAGGATTTGAACGAGAGAAAAATGGCAGTTGGTGGCTGCGCTGTGGTGAGGTAACTGCCAGTGGAAGCAGAGCTGCACGTTGTGTGTGTTTCACCGGATTCCCAGTGGTATTTCCCAGTGACCGGAGGGCTTCTCCCATGACAGGCACTCGGTGGGCTGCAGAAGAAGGTATCCAATCAATTGGGGGGAGCAATGGCTACAGAAAAAGAGGACATCTTGTCAGCCCTCAATTATCAGCTGGAGCCAGCGTTAGTGTATGGTACAGGTCGGTAGTCCTGCATTACTATCCACACACAGCCCAAGTCCATATTAGAGAGGGACAACGCTAGAGACAGTATAACCCTTTAGCTGAACAAAGCATAGTCCCAACTATTTGCCGCTTCCCATAACAGTGTTGTTACTACCACAGAGTGAGGAGTTACTGCCATAATGTAACAGGCACTTCCTCTGAGAGTGCCAGAAAAGACTATAGAGAGTCAGTCAGCTGATCGCACAGAGCTAATAACTCCGCCTTATAGGAGGAGCCAGGACTGGGCAGTGTAATGAAAGTACCCAGCCAGTCAGCACAGAGAGGGTATAGTGTTCAGCCCTGACCAAGGAACAGCACCAGAATCTTATTAACATATTTTCAGCCAGCAAACTTTCCAGTAATAATAATCTCAGAGACTTCCTGGAGCACACTACTAATGAAACTTTGTTGCTAATGCTGGGATGCTTACAAAGTAACAACTGAGATCACATCAGTATGTGCTGTGTAACATGTATAAATCACAGGCTCCATAACTCTGATAAAGAGTCTAGAAGGAGGAAATACGTTTTGGCGAGTGCACCACCGAGCTCCATCATACTGAACTGATTTATCTCACTTTATGGGGCCCCAAGGTTAAAGTTAATATATTAACTGCCTTTGTTCTACGTAAAATATTGTTGACACTGATCCGTTATTGAGTAATGCTTTAAATATAAGTATAAGAAGTTTGTTTTTCTATAGAAGTGTTTTATTATAGGGATAATACAACCGCATAAGCGTAATATTACAAGGCAAAACAAGCCTACCCAGTCAAGTTTCCAGTTAAATAAATTGTATAAAACATTATTGTGGTGAAGGTTATTAGATATTGTAATATTTTCTGTGTGCAACGATCCTGCTTTACTTCTCTGTTGAGTAACAGTGGAACCTGCGCTGAAGCGGCGGAACAGAATAATGTTTTGATAAGGAAGAAACTCCATGACGCGATACTGCTTACTTGAGTATCACATTTGACCAGGCCTAACCGTATGACATCTGTATACAAAGAAGAATGTATTGGACAGTGGAGGAAGAGCAGTTAATACGTGCTGTATCTCTGCTAAATAGTGCGGGAAGTTGGTAGCCTTGGCAAAGAGCGCAGATACAGTACGGAGTAATTTTAAACATAATGATAAATATCATACATCATTTGAGAGCGTGAAACACTTTGCAAATATTAAGTCCTTATCCATCATGTAATACCATCAGGGAGGCATCTGATTGGTACAATAGCTGACTTTTCTCTTGATGAGCTATATTAATTGGTTGAGGCTTTTCTAATATGTAAAACTCCTCTAGATCTTCTAATTTAGGAATAGAGGGCATTTGGTAATATGTGCATTGTTGTCCTTGGATAGTATTCCACATCCTTAATTGAGAACACTTACAAGTCATCACCCTGTGTCTGTCCTGTGCCTGAGTGTTATGGACACACAAGAGTAACAGGTCCCTAACAGGGAACGGGGAGTAACAGGGAAGAGCACCGTCCGCTGCTCCGACATAGTACAATCCTGACTGTTGCTTTTTTCTTCTTTTTCTGATACATATAGAGAACGCATGCCTATTGCCCTTTTATGTCAGTAGTGTTTTTCAGGCCCTTGGTTATCTCCTAAAAATGTTAATCTCTGGTTTAAACTGCAAATTTAACCTCCTGTACTGCATCTTTCTCATTGTTTAGGAGCGTTGTGGAAGTCCATCATTCATTGCTTTACCCACACTCAGGTTATCTTTGGACTATTATATATTAATTCCATGTAATACTACAGACCTGAACAACCTATGGCTATTCAGGTTCTGTGAAACTATAAGTCCCAGCACACTCTGAAAGCGGCAGAGCATGCTTGTAGTTTCTCAACATTGGGAGAGCATCAGGTTGTCCAGGCCTGGCCTTAGGGTACATGCACCTTCATTTGTTATATAGGAGGTTTGGTAAAAGTTGTCTGCTAGCATAAATTTGTGGATCATTTAATTGGGAGGGGTGTGAACAGTGCCATAGCAGGGAGGCTCTGGCCCTTATCCGGCACTACACCCCCTGATGCACATGATATCACACAGCAGGCACCTGGGGGAGCTCCGGAGGATCAGGAAGGTGGCAGCCAGGCCGTTGGGGTAGTGACTGTGCAGCTTCTCACCCGGGCACCATGGGTAGTGGCATTGGTCGCACACCCCTTGTTTCAGCCCTGATTGAGATATGCAACTGAAATATTCTACAATTTCCTTTAGATATAAATCACCATCTTGCAAGTCTGATGTAAAGGGTGTGATTTTTAGTAGAGATGTGCAGTTCGGTTTTCCTGAAATACAAACACACCCGAACTTGGGGGTTCTGAGATGAATAGAGTCTGTTTGTAATCGCTTTGGGGATTCCGAGTAGAACCACAGCCTATCTCAGGTCTGTACTGAACTCTGATTTAATACCCGGGGCCGGATGCGGCAAAGGGAGAAAGTGGGCTTGGATGCAGTGGGTAATGCCAAAGGGAGAAAGTGGGCTTGGATGCAGTGGGTAATGCCAAAGGGAGAAAGTGGGCTTGGATGCAGTGGGTAATGCCAAAGGGAGAAAGTGGGCTTGGATGCAGTGGGTAATGCCAAAGGGAGAAAGTGGGCTTGGATGCAGTGGGTAATGCCAAAGGGAGAAAGTGGGCTTGGATGCAGTGGGTAATGCCAAAGGGAGAAAGTGGGCTTGGATGCAGTGGGTAATGCCATTTCCTGATGGAGTTTCTCTCCAATCGGATCCCTCCCAGCATCCCCCGCGGTGTGTGTCATTGTCATTATGCACGGAATGACACCAGAGGGTCTTCTGGGTCATAGACCCGGAAGTCCCTCATTCGCTCTTCCCATGTGAGCTGTCCTTTGTTGTTTTCTTCATGCATACTGACGTAATTAACGCCAACATGCATGCGAAGGGTGGCGGGATGTATCACTTCCCGAATGCGATGAGTCATCCATCCCGCCCCCAAACTCTGGTTTTTGATTACATGTAAACCAGTCCAAATTCCATGATTTTAGCTGTTTTATCAGTTTATTTTAATTGATTTTTTTTATGATATCCAAAGCCAAACCAAAACACTTGAGGGTGGTTTTGACAAAACCAAAACACGGTGATGATGAATTACAGCCACAACAAAAAATACGTGGATCCGTGCACATCGCTAATTTTTGTCATTCATATTAGCATGGCTATGACTAGCCATGAACTGTTTGGGAACTTATTTAGCAAATACTGAGCGCACACTACTCATACTCTGTTAGCCGTGTCCACTGTGCACATACTGGGCCTGATTCAGAGCGCGACGCTCTGACCAGAGCGCGACGCTCTGACCAGAGCGCGACGCTCTGACCAGAGCGCGACGCTCTGACCAGAGCGCGACGCTCTGACCAGAGCGCTCGCTCTGAATCAGGGCCGGCCTAGCTTAAAATGGAGCGGCCTCCTGGCCGCTCGCATAGCTGTGGGTGACCGCCCACAGCTTATGCGAGCGGCCAAAAAGATGGTCAAGACCATCGCAACCATCGGGCTTGCGACGAGACTGTTGTGGTAGGATCTCGTCTGCCGCAAGCCCGGAGTGCTTTTGGCTCTATCAGAGCCAAAAGCACTCCCACTGACATCACTAGTGATGTCAGTGGGGCCGGACCCAGACGGTAGGCGTTCCCATGGGAACGCCTCCGTCTGGACAGCCACACCTCCGGCACGCCCCCCACCAAAGGTGGCGTGCTGTCACTGACCATTGACAGCACGCCCCCTTTGGTGCGAGAAACCGAGCGACGGTGAAGCCGTCGCTCGCCGGGTCTCGCGCATGCGCATGACTGAGGCCTCCATCGTGCGCATGCGCATTTGGGTAACATCGACCCGCTTGCGAGCGTACAGCGCTCGGGAGCGGGTCTGAATGAGACCCACTGTCAGATATACTGTCAGATACCAGTCTTTCCTAAAACCTTTCATTAACACAGTCCTATGTTCTCCATTGATTCCAATGTCCATGATATTAGTACATGATGATATCACAATCTGCAATCTCTGTGAATGAGGCATCCATTGTGCTGCTAATTGTTTTGTGTTTGTTATTTTAAATCCCAGAAAGCGAACACAAAATGTACAACTAAGAGAAGGGTCCAAAAAGTATTGAATTCAATGTGTCGTGGTCTATGGTTACATTGCATCTATTAACACATTGTTGTGTGTTTGCCTTCTGCAGGCTCGGCTGAAGTGGCTATTGCAGTGTTCCTGGGTATCTGTATCCTGGTTGTACTTGCTGTAATTGGATACTGTTATATGAAAAAGAGAAAAAGTAGCCGCAAGCGACAAACAAATGTGAATAACGCTGCCCTTGCCGCAACTGAAGACACCGAGCACCTAGTGTATAACCGGACCACCAAACCCGTGTGACAACTGATAACTTCCCACAAAAAAATTAATTTGCTTTTCACACTTTGTTCAACACTCCAAGCTGTGGTTTACTGCACTGGGAGATCACAAAGCCACGAATGATGCAGAGAAATATTAGTTACTCATGGCCTCCTAGCTAATTGTTGTGGATCAAGTGAATTGAACAATTTACCTCCCATGAGCACATAGAAGACACAATGAGACCCAGAAGTTTATTTCAATGTGTTTTTAAATAAAATGTAGGTAAAACTAACATTATAATAGACTGTATTGTTTGGCAACTCCCCCCTAGAGTACAGCAATGTATCACTCTGTTCTATTGTCTTTTGTCACAAATTATTTTTTTTTTTGGAGGCATGGCGGGAGGTGGGGGGGTTGTTGGTTTCTGTTTTTATGGGATATATATTATATTTTTTAATCTGTTTATCTTCAATGTATTAGTTATGTGCAAAATTGTTCCTCCCTGAACTCCTGCTGCCCACAAGTGAGTGAATCTGCAAAGTGCATTAATTCATTACCTTGAGTTGTCAGTTCATCTAATTGCTTTAGCTAGTGTCAGACCAGCATTGTGAATAATGACATTTACAAGGACCCCTACCAATAAATGTGTTTTAGACCTAGTGATGATACACTTTACAAACATTAGTTTTAATGTTAATTCGTATGTGTCCATGAAAAAGTGATTAAATGCTGCATCTCAATAACAACACAGAAGTCTAATGTCGTCTGATCCGTCCTGATCGGATGACATGTTGGCAACATCGTTAACGAAGGCCATGCAGACTTAATTCAGCATGGCCCCCGCTGTCACGATGTCTTTTTCGACATCGGCAAGTGTGTATGCACTTTCCGTTACCGGGACCCCTGCTGGTCTCGCCGCTAACGAGATCGTGCTTGGTACACATGGTTAAATGTGTACCCAGCATAACCCTGTTGCATTTACACAGTAATTTTACAGTTTACAGACTATTTGATATGACCTGTTTTCAACTTTCAAGGGTTTTACTTAAATTTAGTATTGTTGAATATTTAATCTCTTCACGGTCAGAAAATCTGCAATGCTCAACTTGTCTGTTTAAAGCAGTGAAAGTGCCAGAGATGGATGTGTTCGGTGTTGAAAGTAACTCCAGATGAGCCCTTCAATACCATCCTCCATTTTGTTGAAGACTGTCAAATGTAATAGATTTCACAGTTGTATACAAGTGCTGCTAAAATTTGGAGAGGGTAAAAAAATTGTACATTATATGTATTGTTTTTAATTAATGTGTAAATTTGTGTTCTAACACACCACCACTTCCTTAGAACCGTTGTTCCATTAACAAAACTATGGAATAAAGTGAGAGACTTTGTTTAATTTCAGTAATGTTATCCATTTTTGGTTCGGTTTATTGCATACATTTTAAATTCATCATACAAACCAACAGTTAAGCATTTTAGATCCAGAACTCCGAAAAGTGTCCGCAAATCTGACACTTCCAACCTTTACAGTTATATTTAGCTTGCATTAGGTCTCTTTATTTTTACACTACTACGCTATTTATATTCCTGGCAGGTAACAACAGTAACTCTTATTATTTACTAAAATAACATCGTTAAGGTTTTCAGTGGCAGCAGAGATTGCTAAAAACAACAATGTATTCCAGTTTATTTTGTGCAAAATTACAATAAGCTGTAAAAAGTGAAAAGCTTTTTGCCAAGAGTATTTCCTGTAATAAATTTTCTCTGCAAGTAGCAGATAAACTGCTTTAATAAAGTATAGTTTGAATTGGCTGCAGAACTTTAAAGACCATACTTTGGGCAATTTTTCTTTATATTGTTCCCCAGTATCATATGGTGCTATGGATATCGCATACCCTCCAACATTTCATTGGAGGGTAAAACCCAATCCACGGTGGCTGTGCTCTATCGACTGTTTGAATACAGAATCAATGGCCCGGGACTATGGGAGGAAGGACACACAGTGAGTGACATGCTTACCTTACTCACTCCTTCTTCTGTCTGCTTAGGGCGGCTCCTCACACGACACCACACGCCCGCTGCGGCTCCACTTTCTCATTCAGCGTGACCTCAAAGTTTTCCTTTGATCACTGAAGCCGGTGCGGTGTGGTTATGACATCACTCCACGCCAGCTTCAGTGATTAGAGGAAAACTTTGAGGGCACGCCGGCCAATACTGTGTAGGTGAGGAAGGAGACAGAGCGGGAGGGCAGCTGAGTGAGAAGTAACTCATGACGAGTCACTTTATTGTGCAGTGACAGGGGTGGGGCTGTCTGCCTGACAGGGGGGTAATAGCGGGCAGTAGTAGTAGTGACGGACGGGCCCGCTATTACCCCTAGTGTCCGGGCCCGGTACACAGTTACAGCCCTGTTTGCCGGTACAGACCTTTAAAAAATGGTACTGTACCGGCTAAATCGCTATAGTTGGAGGGAATTATATCAGATGTGCATACCCAGAGTACCAGGTATTACTCGCTGCTTTGTGGGCCTCACAGTTCTCTTCAGAGAATGCACAGGGGAGCCCCAGTTTTGTATTTTTGATTCTACTGTTGAGTTTCTTTGGTTGGATTCCTGGGCCGGACAGCTTCCCGACTTAGAAATTCAATCACATTAATGGCTTCAAGATCCGATAGGATGGGTATCCCAGGAATGGGATCTCCACAATTTATAAGGGAGTGTCTATTCACTATAGGACACATCATCAGACAGAGAGGAATTGCTGCAAAATCTACTGTGCCATTTTATGGAGGATATTTGAAAAATGCCATTATTGGACCCTTCAGAGAAATTAATTCATAGGGATTTGCGATATATCTGTGAGTGCTGGAAACCTGCAGTCCTCAGAATAAAAGCAGTATGTTAATATATGAGGCATACATCCTCTGCAGCTGCTAAAAACCTGGAGATATAGTAAAAACACCCTAAAGTCAATATTGATGAAACGCGTTGGGTATTTTGAAATTGAGTGATTTTCATCAGAAAGCTGTATTCCTATTAATGTAAGAACACACTTTTAAACTTTTTTTTTCTAAGTAAATTTTATTGGTTTTTAAACACAAGACTGAAAGGCTGATTACTAATTGTTGGGTTATCTTGGTGCAAGGGGTTTCATAAGAAGACCTAACCATCCTACTTACCCAGAAACCTACACCTTATAAAAAAAAAGATATTAACTGCCTTTGAAAAAGTGGGGCGCACCACTGGACAATATTTATAAATAAGCACTCCCATGGACCTTTTTTGTTTTTCTAAATTTGTTTTTGGACATTTGGGTTCTTTTGGCCAAAAAGGACCACCCCTAGGGAAGCTGCTAATCTGTATATTGTATTATGAAAATATTGTCGAATATAGTGCAAACATAGGACATTTGTATTTGACAGATGTTTCCTCATTTACCTATCTGTTTCCTGCCACATATTGCATGATTTGTGGCACTTCTATACGCACCAAGATGCAATATGGTATATTACTATGCTTTATATTATAATGTAATACCAGTTTTAAAATGGCAACTGTACTGCACATATGTTAAACTGTTATTGTTAAACCACTGACGTCCAGACCCACCCACGTGTCCTATGAACAAATACTGGTATACCTGTGCATCACATTGGATCCAATGAAAAAAAAAGGGGATGGGGTGGAAGGGATTCTGCTACGGTATTGTGACCAATTCATGATACTTGTGAACAGTGCACAACAATATACAATACTGTAGTAGGCCATCAGTCCGACAAATGCATATTTCCCATGTACTGTACTTCGGCCACAAACTGCAGTAATTGTACAGGATTAGTGTCTGTACTAGTCCTGTGTGTGACCCAGTCTTACAGTATGCGGTCTAACCTCACAGTGAAACTTTTGTTCCTCTGCACACAAGTGTGACTGTGTCCTGGCTGAATGCATTAGAAGTTCTTCACACAATGTTTACTGACAGGCAGATCTTCAAACAATGTTTACTCACATGTAGATTGTCACACAATACTTACTAACATGGAGACTATTGTGATACCCTACCTAAGGACCATCGGTATAGACATTATTTGTTGCACTATAGGTGTGCTGGAATCAGTATGATTTACCGCCGGCCGTATGGTTCAAATAATGACAGCCGAAGCCCGGCAGTGAAGATACCGACAGGTGAGTGCTTTTTCTATTTACCATCCTAACCTCCCCCCCCTAACCCTCCCCTAGGGGTGCCTAACCCTTACATCCCCCCAAATGCCTAACGCCCCTCTAAGTGCCTAAACCTAACCCCCCCCCCCCCCCCCTCTTCCCCGCAGCCTAACCCTAAGTATCCTGGGGGGGGGGGGGTGCCTAACCCTATCTCTCCACCCCCCAAAACCCCCCGGCTGTCCGTGTCCGGCATACCTTAGATCGGTAAGCCGGGTGTCGGGCTGCCGGCGTAGGTCTAATGACAGGTGTCGGGATTTCAACGCCTGTCATCAGACACTTGCCGGGATTAGACAGTCGGGATGCCGACGGTCGGCATTTGGACCGTCGGCACACCAGGTGTGCTACCCCATGCTTAAACGTTAGATAGGCCAAGTGGTACTTATCTGCTGTCAAATTGTATGTTTCTATGTAATGTATGACACTGTTTGTGCTGCTGTGGTGGTTTGTCTCCAACTTCACTTGTTCACTGCAGCTGAAGGATCTGGGAGTAGTGGTAGAAATAACTAAGGAGGAAGGAGCTCTGCTGCAGGAAGGCCACCTGACAGCAGTAGCTACCGCCACTGTTTAAGGGTTGGATCCGTGGTGAGAAGAAGCCGCAGCCTGCCAAATAGAACTGTGGGAGGCATCGAAGGAAGCCATTGACCAACTGGGCGGCGTCATTAAGCTGGCCCCGGGAAGCAGAGAGAGGCACCACCGGACAGCCCCTTAGTACTCAGAGTACCTGGAACCGCAGTCTCTGCCGTGGAAGGTCCCTTTAGGCGGACCTGGGTGGGAGAGTGCCGAGTGCAGACCTCCCCTCTGTGTCTGACAGTCTAGGAAGCGTAATCTGAAAGCATATGACATTTAGGATCCTGCACCTACAAATATCAGGGAGCTGTGGTAAGCTATCCAGACAGCATGGGTCACCATCACTCCAGAGGTCTTCCGTCCACTTGTGGAATTGATGGCACATCGAGTTGCTGCACTTCGCCGGGCTAGAGGGGTTTCTACACGATACTAGGCATCTAGCCCATGACTTTTGGCACTTCAGTGTACAGTAAGCTGTTCATTAATGTTAAGGCCCACATTAATTTTAACCCCTTCACATAAATCTGACCATTTTACCAAATAAGTACTACTCCACAAATGATTATTAATCTCGCATCATACTAAAATATAAAAAATAAATAAAAATAAATCAGGGTTACACTGTACACACCCAGTGCTTTATATAAAGTAACTGCATAGGTTACATTTGCTTTACAGATGGATCATGTGTGTTTTCCCACTGCATATAGCATGGAGCCGGCAGCACAACACAGTAAAACTTTATTAGACATCTGAGGAAACAGACCGTTTTATACTTTTCTAATTCAGCAAGGATCACAACTGCGATTGCGCACACAGTCTTACTGCGAAGATATGCTAATCCTTTGCGATCATTATGCCATTGCAGCACAATAGAAGGACACCTACCTTACACACCTGTAATACTTAGCAAGACTACATAACCATCGGTAACATCGAGTACAATCGCAGCCTCTCACAAGCTCTGGCCTTACTCGGGAATTGCTTGCAGGCAGTGAGTATACACAGGCCCGCTGAGAGCTGCGGCGGGCCTGGGTAATAGGGGGTGTGGCCTAATCGCGGGAGGTGTGGCCACGCCCCCTTCCCTTTAAAAAAAAAGATATGCAGCGCCGCGAAGCCCTGCTCAAAGCCAGGGGGGGGCGCAATCAGTGTGATCGCTCCCCCCCACAGGCATAGGAGACTGCTGTGGCTGCTGCTCAGCACACGCTGTGTGCTGGGCTGCTGTGAGGGAGAGGGGAGCGGCGCCGGACCCGGGCCCCTCAGGAAGCCCAGGCCCGGGTAATCTGTACCCGCTCCCCCCCCCCCCTCTCAGTGCCCCTGAGTATACAAGCTGCGTACGGCATCGCAGTGGCTAATTTATGCACTCCCCTGCAACAGCATTTAAATGCACTGACACGCCTGCTTTTCACTGACCACGCCCCCTCACCACCCCCAAATGGGACTTCCTGTCAATGACTCTGCGACGGATCTGCGTAGTCCCTGATCTCAGTAGAGTGTTCACGCGTGCGTACTGTGATGCATGCACAGAACTCAACAATTGGCTGACTGTGTGCGTAAATGCAGTTGCGATCCTTGCTGAATCAGGCCCTATACTATATATTTCTTCCCATGTTGTTACCATTACAACCACTTCTCTATTATAAACTTGATTGTACTTATTGCTGAAAATAATCTATGCAGGACTATACAGTGCATCCGGAAAGTGTTCACAGCGCTTCACTTGTTCCACATTTTGTTACGTTACAGCCTTATTCCAAAATGGAATAAATAAATTTTTGTCCTCAAAATTTTACACACAATACCCCATAATGACCATGTGTAAAAAGTTTTTGGCGATTGTTGCAAATTTAATTAAAAAAACACAAAACTAAGAAATCACATGTACATAAGTATTCACAGCCTTTTCTCAATACTTTGTTGATGCACCTTTGGCAGCAATTACAGCCTCAGGTCTTTTTGAATATGATGCCACAAGCTTGTCACACCTATCTTTGGGCAGTTTCGCCCATTCCTCTTTGCAGCACCTCTCAAGCTCCATCAGGTTGGATGGGAAGCGTCAGTGCACAGTCATTTTCAGATCTCTCCAGAGATGTTCTATCGGATTCAAGTCTGGGCTCTGGCTGGGCCACTCAAGGACATTCACAGAGTTGTCCTGAAGCCTCTCCTTTGATATCTTGGCTGTGTGCTTAGGGTTGTTATCCTGCTGAAAGATGAACTGTCGCCCCGGTCTGAGGTCAAGTGCGCTCCGGAGCAGGTTTTCATCCAGGATGTCTCTGTACCAGGGCCGGTTCTAGACATTGTGGAGCTCAGGGCGAACGTTCCCAGTTGCGTGCCCCCCCCCAAAATAAAGAATTGACTCTTTTTAGATGGCGTTCCTCTGCACGCACTTGCTTCTGAAAAGAGGGCATACCCTTGTGGAACACCCACAATTCATCACACCGTGGGGCGTGCCCAGCACTTACAGAGGTGCTGGACTTCCCCCAAGCTCTCCCCTCATGGCGAATAATTGCCATGCGCAGTAAAGCGCTTTACACAGTATGTCTAACACAGTAATGGCCTTTATAACACATTATGCCACATGCAGTAATGCCCTATATAACACGTTATGCCACACACAGTAATGCCCTTTATAACACATTATGCCAAACGCAGTAATGCCCTTTATAACACATTATGCAACACGCAGTAATGGCCTTTATAACACATTATGTCACACGCAGTGATGCCCTTTATAACACATTATGCCACACACAGTAATGGCCTTTATAACACATTATGCTACACGCAGTAATGACCTTTATAACACATTGTGCTATATGCAGTAATAACCTGTATAGCACATTATGTCACATGCAGTAATGCCCTGTATAACACATTATGCCACACGCAGTAATGACCTGTATAATACATTGTGCCACATACAGTAATTCCCTTTATAATACATTATCCCCAATTCAAATTATGCAACACAGTAGTCCCTTATTCATGTTATGACACACAGTGGTGCCTCTTTTACACAATGCCCAAATTAGTATCCCTTATACACAAGGCCCACAGTAGTAGTGACCCTAATACAATACCCACAGTAGTAGTGCCCCTTATACAATGCCCACAGCAGTGGTGCCCCCATGCCATACCCCCATTAGTAGTGCCCGCATTGGTAATGCCCCCCATAGTAGTGCCCCCATTGGTAATGTCCCCAATAGTAGTGCCCCAATTGGTAATTATCCCATTAGTAGTGCCCCCAGTAGTAATGCCCCCTATAGTAATTCCCCCAGTAGTAGCAGGTTTCTTTTTTTTTTCCCTTCATCTGGGGACTCAGTGGCGCCCTGTAGGGGCCAGCGCTCTGGGCGACGGCCCTGTTAGCCCGCCCCTAGAACCATCACTGCTCTGTACATTGCTGCAATCATCTTTCCCTCTATCCTGACTAGTCTCCCAGTTCTTACCGCTGAAACACATCCCCACAGCATGATGCTGCCACCATCATGCTTTACTGTAGGGATGGCATTGGCCTGGTGATGAGCGGTGCCTGGTTTCCCCCAAACATAATGCCTGGCATTGACGCCAAAGAGTTCAATTCTTTGTCTCATCAAGGTTTGAGAGTCCTTCAGGTGCATTTTGGCAAACTCCAAGCGGGCTGCCATGTGCTTTTTACTAAGGAGTGGCTTCCGTCTGGCCACTCTACCATACAGGCCTGATTGGTGGATTGCTGCAGAGATGGTTGTCCTTCTGGAAGGTTCTCCTCTGTCCAAAGAGGTATGCTGTAGCCAAGGCTGCCATCAGAAATCGTAGGGCCCGGGACTAAGAAAACAGGCAGGGCCCCCACCAGGGGCAGGGGGTTTGGCAGAGGTGGGTGGAGCTACACCTGAGGGTGGGACACCAATTTGTGAGTAAGCCAATTTAAAAAGCAGTAAAGCAGCGTATATTTTATATATATATATATATATATATATATAAAAAAGTAGAAAAAAGGGGGGGGGGGTAGCACTCACCAGTCTTCTTAAAAACATTTCTTTATTACATCTCAGTAAAAATTTTACGGCATATCAAAATCCGACGTTTCGGTCCTGTGCATGGACCTTTGTCAAGGTTAAAAATCAAGTGAAGTACAGCACATATATACCCATGTAGTTAATCAAAGAACTCCTCCCCCAATCATTAAAAATATTTCACCTGTTGAAAACAGCAGATAACTTTAACCAAATAATCAAAGCAGCTAAATGAAATGCCAATATAAATAAGCATCATGTGAGGTCAATAAAGTAAAAAATCTAACTTCATACATTTCAACAATCATGTGTAGCCCTGCTGGCGTGCATCTCACATACCTTCCACTTCCTGTGGTTTGTAACACACTACATCTGGTTGTCAAGGTAACCAGAACACAACTTCCCCTGCACCAGCCCTCAGAGTCAGTGACAGAGACACTATCCATACCAGAGAACTTAACGTCATGATAAGCAACTACAACAGTGTCTGATCTCAGTCACATGTTGCAAAAGAATCTGCACTATCATAAAACAAACAAGGAACTAATACACAGCACCCATGTGTCCCAGTAAATGTCTTGGTCACAGTTGCACTGTCAGATGTAGTGTGTTTCAAACCACAGGAAGTGGAAGGTATGTGAGATGCACGCCAGCAGGGCTACACATGATTGTTGAAATGTATGAAGTTAGATTTTTTACTTTATTGACCTCACATGATGCTTATTTATATTGGCATTTCATTTAGCTGCTTTGATTATTTGGTTAAAGTTATCTGCTGTTTTCAACAGGTGAAATATTTTTAATGATTGGGGGAGGAGTTCTTTGATTAACTACATGGGTATATATGTGCTGTACTTCACTTGATTTTTAACCTTGACAAAGGTCCATGCACAGGACCGAAACGTCGGATTTTGATATGCCGTAAAATTTTTACTGAGATGTAATAAAGAAATGTTTTTAAGAAGACTGGTGAGTGCTACCCCCCCCTTTTTTTCTACTTTTGCATGAGGAGGATTATTGTGATCCCATATGGGTCTGTCACCCCAGCAATTTATTATTGAAGACGAGAGTGTGGACCTATTTGGACTATATATATATTGTGACACAGTTAGGTTAGGGGGTCCCTCTCCTGGGTAGAGGACTCCTTCCTTTCACACACAGCAGCTGGGAAACAGCACGCCAGACTGGATGCAAGTACAAGCTGGTCGGCGCCAGTCTTTATTGTACAATGTCAGAAACAAACATAAAGAAAACATAAACATAAATCCTAGCCCTGTCGGGGCACTAACTTCACAGGTAGTTCCCTCACTACCAGAGCCTGGCAGGGCCTAATGCCCTCACCAGCAACAAGGACACAGCACAACACTTACAGTTAGGTTTTCAAGTGTCTCTGAGCAAACTCCCTGTCTGCTCTCCCAGGTGAGACAATCAGCCCTAAACAAACTAGGCTTATATTGGCCACTCTCAGGTGGAAACCCAATCAAGCCTGTTACCAGGCTGCAAGAACCAAAACCTGGAGTGGCCGTGGGTGGAGCCCTCCCTCTCCTCTCACCCACAACCCCCAGGTCCCAAACCGGCTTTTCAAAAAGCCGAGACTCAAGCCTGCTACACTGCAGACTTTCTCCTGGAGGTTTAAAACACATAAGACAGGAATCTGGGACAAATGTACCCGCCACAGACCACTTTACCAATGATCCTATCACAATATATATATATATATATATAAATAAGAGAGGGTCACAGCGGCACTCACAGGTCTTAGAGACAATACTCCATATAGTTGATTAATGTTTTGCTACTCTTATTTACTACTATTGCTACTAAGACCTGTGAGGGGTGGGGGGGTGCAGGACTTGGAAGGCTGGCTGGACAAGGGGGGAAGCACAGGGTAAGGTAGAATGGCTGGAACAGTAGAGGGAGTAGGGCAGGGATGGCTGGCTGGACTGGGTGGGGAGTAGTAGTAGGGTACTTGTTTTAAAATTTCTTCAACTACTTAAAAACCATCAGATCACCAACAGACATCGGGGTATATAAATGATTGTCCAAGGCATTCGTATTATTTACCTCAAGGCGAGTGCATATGATACTCATTGTGATCGTGATAGACACCTGAGGGTATATGTCGATTATTGTGTGGATTTTTATAACTATTGTAATCGACTGAATTCGATTCAAAATCGTCTGTGTAAATCACTGGCCAATGGGCATATTCAAAAGGGCGCGAGGTTTAGCGCATGCGTGCTCCCGATACCCAATGAAAAAAAGTGGTCGCAGGGTTTTCAGCTCTGAAAACCCTGTGCCGTGTAAAAAAAAAAAATTACACTTACCTGCCCGGGGATCTCTGCGGCTCCCGGAGGCCTCCCCTCCATCTTGTCACTGGGTAGGGGATTGCTGGGAGATGTAGTTCTCCCAGTGCCCATTACGGGGGACAGAAACTTACACTTGTGGGGTCACACACACCGGGGATCACACACACACTCCTGCGCACACACACACACTAAAAGCCTTGCAGGTGCGGGATTTCTGCTATTCTCGCCCCCAAATGAATATGCCACCAAATCTCTGAAATTTCAAAATCAAATGCGATGTGTGTCAATTATCAAGAATGTAAAAATGGTCCATTTTGAATGTTCACTTCAAAATCACCTACAAAATCGACAAACAGTTCCTTATCTATATAATAAGCAAGAAAGCGTGTTTGTCTGTCTTTTTGTCCTATATACACGGCCAGTTTTTTCGACCTAACTCCACCAAATTTGGCATGGTGGTGTAGTTTGACCAGGATTAGGTTTTTGCCTAGGTTTTGAACTTTGTCAGGGCTGTCACACTGTCACACAATTGCTAAAAATGGAGACACTATTAAACTACACAGGTTCTGTGGCTAGCGCTAGTGGAAATTGGCAGTCTGACAAAATCCTGTGAGAATGCAACAGAAGTATAATTTTCACCTCATGCATGATGACTCATGCAAGTTCATATTAAATCTAGGGATGTGCGCCGGACCATTTTTGCCGGATTTGGATTTGGTTCTAATTCGTCGTCCGGCTTTGGATTTGGATTTGCCAAACTGCGGTGACTGGCTTTGGATTTGGATTTGGATTTTTTTTCAAAAATTTACAAAAAAAGCTAAAATCACATAAATTTGTCTTTTTTTTTCTTCCTAGAGTATTATTAACCTCAATAACATTAATTTCCAGTCAATTTAGACCATATCACAGCTTATAATATTGTTTTCAACATTATTGGCCAAAGGTTGCAGTGAGCTGACTGGTTACTAAGCGACAAAGCAGCGGCACAACGACACAGACACCACAGTATAAAGCACATCTATGACACATTGCCACACAGCAGTGGCAGAAATGAAAAGTAGTGCACCCACCCAGTGGGGTACGGCCAGCAGAATCACAGTACTTGTTTACATAGTGGGCTACGGCCCAAGGAGTCACAGTGCACAATCTTATTCACATTAACACCGCACATAGGGCCTGATTCACATTACACCATAAAGTAGTGTCTCTTATTTATGTTACGACACACAGTAGTGCCCCTTATACACAAAGCCCATAGTAGCGGTGTCCCTTACACAATGCCCCCAGCAGTGGTGCCCCCTATGCAGTCCCCTTAGTAGTAGGGTCCCCTATGCAGTGCCCCCAGTAGAATGCCCCCCAGTAGTATGCCCCCCATTAGCAGCCCCCCCAGTAGTATGGCCCCCCCAGTAGTAGGCTGCCCCAGTAGCAGGCCCCCCCCAGTAGTAGGCTGCCCCAGTAGTAGCCCCCCTGTAGTATGCCCCCCCCTGTAGTATGGCCCCCCCAGTAATAGGCTGCCCCAGTAGCAGGCCCCCCCCAGTAGTATGGCCCCCCCAGTAGCAGGCCCCTCAGTAGTATGGCCCCCCAGTAGCAGACCCCCCCAGTAGTATAGCCCCCCCCTCCAGTAGCAGGCCCCTCAGTAGTATGGCCCCCCCAGTAGCAGACCCCTCAGTAGTATGCCCCCCCCAGTAGCAGACCCCCCCCAGTAGTATAGCCCCCCCCAGTAGTATGGTCCCCCCGCACCCCCAGTAGCAGACCCCCCCAGTAGCGCCCCCA
This sequence comes from Taudactylus pleione, assembly GCA_031769625.1. NCBI lineage: Eukaryota > Metazoa > Chordata > Amphibia > Anura > Myobatrachidae > Taudactylus > Taudactylus pleione. The sequence continues at coordinate 1,772,221 of JAUIMM010000508.1, read as the reverse complement.
GCCCTTGCACAAGTAAAAAAAACAAAACCAAAAAAAAAAACTTACCTGAATCCCCGCTCCCGCGCTGTCCGCTCTGCTGTCACACGCTGAGGAGGGAGCCGGAAGACAGAGCTCATGTGTGAGCTCCAGCCAGCTACCTCCGTGCAGCAGCCAATGAGAGTCTGTGTGACTCTCATTGGCTGCTGTAACAAACACACAGCTGCCGCTGGCGGCTGTGTGTTTGTGTCTGTGTAGGGTAGAGCGCTATCACAGCGGTCTACCCTACACAATAGGAGCCCTGATGTCGGATTCTCTAGTGAGAATCCGACATCAGGCGGCCGCCGTCCGGCCCCGAACGGGGATCCGAGTCAGGCGGTGAACACCCGAACAGGGTTCGGGTGGACTCTGATCCCCAATGTTCGGAGCGGTTCGGATTCCACAGAATCCGAACCGCTCATCTCTAATTAAATCCAGAACCTCTGTGATCGCTCCCCCCCCCACACAGATGGGGGAGCCTCATCCCCCCTCTCGGCCCCCCTGGGTGTAACTAGAATTTTGTGGGCCACATAGCAAGATCTTAAAAGGGCCATCCCCAGAGGTAAAAAGAAAACACATACATTTGCCCCCACACAGAGCCCATTTGGGGCCAGGCTGCCAGGTAATTACAGCTGATACACTGGCAGGCATCGGCAGACAGAGCGGGCGCAATTTGAATCTGGCGCCGGTCGCAAGCCAAACCGAGCTACAGACCGGCAACCAATCAAGAGCCACCAATGCTGATAGTCTGCCAGTCCGCAAGCTCTGATTGCCTTGCGACCAGCGGCACTGTCTCTCCATTACTATTTGCCAGTGCGCCAGCTGTAATCAGCTGTCAGGCTGTCACCAATTCAGTATTGCTTACACCCAGGTGCTGACAGCCCTGACTGGACTGGCCCACCTTGTGTGTGTGACTGGGTGCAGGGATAGCTGCGGGCCACAGAGGCAGCTCGGACACCATAGCAGCCGCACCCCTTGCACCCACGGTAGTTACGCCACTGTTTGCAAGCATGTTACGAAACAGTGGGGTCCTTTTCAGGATCAATGGAATGGGGTTATAGACAAGGACACTAAACAAATAAACGCTGCAAGCAGAGCCGTTACTAGAATTTTTGGTGCCCTGTGCCAGACAGAGCATTGGCGCCCCCCTCATTTTTCAAAGGGACATAATGCACCCAAAAAAGGGCCATGGCTTCATGGGGAAGGGTCAGGGAAGAGATAGGAGAGGCCAGGTGATGCTGGGGATGAAATAAGAGGAAGCTACAAGCAAGAATGATAATAAACAGAAATTTGACAGGCCCAAACAGCGCCCCCTGACCTGTGGTGCCCTGTGCGATGGCACCGGCCTCACTACCCTAGCTACGGCCCTGGCTGCAGGTGTACTTCAGGGTCCAGTCTTCAATGCTGGCACACACCCATGCAAATTGAAAGAGTGTTTGTGGAGAGAGAGGGAGAAGTGTTTAGCAGGAGAGTGGTGATTTCCTAAAAAGTGATTTCTGAAAGTTTTGTCCTGTCAATTTCTGTATTGTTATTGTCATTTTTGTCTTATCTGTTATCTTGTCTAAGGGCCTGATTCAGACCCACTCGCGAGCGGCTGTCCGCTCGCAAGTGGGTCGATGGTGTGCACTGCGCATGCGCACGACGGAGGGAGCTCCGTCGTGCGCATGCGCGAGACGCGACGAGCAAAGGACTTTCCTTTGCTCGTTGTGTCTGATCAAAGGGGGCATGCCGTCGATGTTGATTGACAGCACGCCCCCTTTGGTGGGCGTGCCGGGGGCGTGCCTCCCAGACGGGGGCGTTCCCAAGGGAACGCCTACCGTCAGAAGCCGGCCCCACTGACATCACTAGTGATGTCAGTGGGAGTGATTTTGGCTCTGATAGAGCCAAAATCACTCCGGGCCTTGTGGTTGAGAAACTCAACCGCAGGCTCCGGCTCGCAGTGGCGATGGTCGCGATGGTCAAGACGCTCCATAATTATGGAGGTGGGCCCTGATTCAGAGCGAGCGCTCTGGTCAGAGCGTCCGGCTCTGAATCAGGGCCTAAATTTTTAATTTAGCCTTTGTCAGTGTTTGTGTGTGTGTCCGGGGCATTTGTGTTAATTTTTAAGTGTAGTTTGTGTAATTATTTTTCTATTTTTCTACTCTGCCAGGAGTAGGGCAAGAAAGAATAGGGAGGAGGAGCAGAAGGTCCAGTTGGTGAGGGTAATGTCATAAAGGAGGCAGAGGGTCAGGACTCCTATTTGTGGGGGGGAGGGCTAAATCTGGCAGCCTAACCATCCACTTAGTGCATAACCCTAACCCCAACACTTAACTTCGGGATGCTGGCGCTGGGATTCTGACTGGTGTCGGCAGGGGCGGATTGGGCCGCCGGGACACCGGGCCGGTTCCCGCTGGGCCGGCCCTTGTGTTCCCTTTAGTGGCCGCTGCCCTTCCTTCACTCACCCCTGCTGAACTGCCAGTGGCCGTGCTGGCGCGATCGGTGCTTGGCTCCGATGGGCAGCTCAATACAGTAAACAAACAAAATGGCCGCTGGGGGAGCTACTGCGCATGCCCAGCAGCAGCTCCCCCCATAAGCCCCTTGCGGAGCCCATCAGTCACCACTGAGGGCTCCGCCTACATGCCATCTGCGGCCCGCCCCCCTCTTCAGCGCCTGGCTTCTCTGAGTCTGCAGCAATCTGCCTTGCAGCAGACAGCACAGGATTACACAAGAGTTTGCACTGACCTGCCAGGCATTCTTGTACCGGAGCTGCCGCCCGCCGCCCACAGCTAAGCCCCGCCCTCCCGACATTTGGCCCCGCCCCTTTTTTAAAACCGCGAATCAGGCCAGTGACCCGGACCTCCTCCCTCCAGAGACCCCTCTTTTCCCCCTCAAAACCTGACCTGGCTCTTTTCTCCTCCCCACCTGACCTGGCTATCTCCCCTCCCCACCTGACCTGGCTCTCTCCCCCCCCCTCCCCACTTGACCTGGCTCTCCCCCCCCCCCTCCCCACCTGACATGGCCCTCCACACCTGACCTGGCTTTCCTCTCTTCCTCACCTGGCTCCCCCACCTTACCTGGCTCTCCCCCCCTCCCCACCTGACCTGGCTTTCCTCTCCTCCTCACCTGACCTGGCTCCCCACCCCCTCCCCACTTGACTTGGCTCTCCCTCCCCCCTCCCCACCTGACCTGGCTCTCCCCCCCCCCCCCCCTCTCCACCTGACCTGGCTTTCCTCTCCTCCTCACCTGAACTGGATCCCCCCCCTCCCCACCTGACCTGGCTTTCCTCTCCTCCTCACCTGGCTCCCCCACCTTACCTGGCTCTCCCCCCCTCCCCACCTGACCTGGCTTTCCTCTCCTCCTCACCTGACCTGGCTCCCCACCCCCTCCCCACTTGACCTGGCTCTCCCCCCCCCCCCCCCCTCCCCACCTGACCTGGCTCTCCCCCCCCCCTCTCCACCTGACCTGGCTTTCCTCTCCTCCTCACCTGAACTGGATCCCCCCCCTCCCCACTTGACCTGGCTCCCCCCCCCTCCCCACCTGACCTGGCTTTCCTCTCCTCCTCACCTGACCTGGCTCCTCCCCCCACCTGACCTTGTTCCCCCCCCCACCTGGCCTGGCTCTCCTCCCCTCCCCACCTGGCCTGGCTATCTGAATAAAGGCAGTCTCCAGTGCCGATGGCGTCCAGCTGAAGAGGAGAAATTGATAAGGAGTGGAGAAAACAGAAGAAACAAATAGTTGCAGAAAAAAAGGTAAGTGTTTCATTTTAAATGTTTATAATATATCTATTTAATAAGGTAATATATGTATGTGTATTCATTTAATAAATAATATATTTAATATTTTAAATGAAATATATACAGTGTATATTTAATTCAAAATATTAAATATATTATTTATTATTATTTATTATTGATGTGGTCATATTCCCGACTGTTGGGATTCCGGCAGTCAGAATGCCGTCGCTGGAATCCCAACACGTATTAGAATACTGGAGGTAAGTACTAGGGTTAGGGGGAGAGTTAGCGGTAGGCACTAAGGGGAGGGTTAGATTTAGGCTGTGAGGGGGGGGTGATAGATTAGGTTTAGGCACTAATGGAGTTAGTTGTAGACTGCGGTTTGGGAGGGTTAGGACCATGGCCGGCGCAATGTAACCATCCAGCCCTGTGCTGCAGGGAAGCGGCGGCCTGGGGAGGCGCCGCGCTGCCTACTCCATTTCCCGGGATTTTGTTACCAGCAGGTGCCCAGCAGCTCCTTCCCTGAAGTGGCAGCCGGAGCCCACTCCTGAGCTGCGCCTTCCTGCTTCCGCAGTGGGTGAAGGGAGAGACGTCATGACATCTCTCCCATATTGCCCAGCCCATGGACGCAGTAGTTAGACAGTGGCGGACGCAGGAGCGGGGCTTCAGGTAAGCATAGTATTGTGGTGTGTGTGTCTGTGACTTTATGTGTAAGGGGCATTACTACTGGGGGCACTCCGTAAGGGGCATTACTACTGGGGGCACTGCGTAAGGGGCACTACTACTGGGGGCACTGCGTAAGGGGCACTACTATTGTTGACATTGTGTAAGGGGCACTACTATTAACATTGCAAAAGGGGCACTACTATGGGCATTGTGTATAAGGGGCACTACTGCCGTAATGGGAATAGGGGATACTACTATGTGGTGTAATGTGAATCATGGGCACTATGTGCGGTGTAATGTGAATAAGGTTGTGCTACTGTGTGGTTTCATTTGAATTGGGGAAACTATTGTGTGACCACGCCCCCTGTGAGACCACGCCCCTTTGTGTACCGTGCGCACTGTCACTTTGTAGTAAACTGGAAGGAAGGGTGCAAATGTAATAGTTTGCAGGAGGGTGCCAAACACCCTAGCACCGCCCCTGGATGGAATTATTCTCCTCCCTTCACAGACCGGAATCAGTATGAAATACTGCCGGCCGCATGGCCGGCAATTCGATTCTCAGCAGTGACAGCTCGACAAATGCAGAGATCCCGGCAGCGGAAGCCCGACAGCGCTGGAAATCCCGATCGTCCCTAAGGTAAGTATATACTAACCTAACCTAACCCTCCTTAGGGGTGCCTAACCCTAACCTCCCCCCCCAAGTGCCTAACCCTAACCCCCCCTTCCCCGCTGCCTAAACCTAAGTCCCCCCCGATGGTGGCTATCCCTAACCCTCCCTCCCCCTAGCCTAACCCTAACCCTCCCTCCCCCTAGCCTAACTCTAACCCTCCCGGGGGGGTGCCTAACCCTAAGTCCCCCCCGGGTGCTCTAAACCTAACCCTCCCCCCCGCGGCTGTCCGCTCACGGCGCCCGGCGTCCCTTCGATCGGGATGCCGGGCGCCGGTCTCCCGGCGTCGGGAAAATGACAGGCGTCTAGATATAGACGCCGGTCATTTATCCCACGCCGGGATACAGCAGTCGGGAAGCCGGCTGTTGGGATTACGTCAGCTGGCTTCCCGACTGCATACCCACAGACCCCACCCCCACAACTGACCCGCCCCCATTAGGGCTGCTACCGCAGATTTCCCGGGCTGGTTTTCCATCCCAATCCGCCCCTGGGTGTCGGGATTATGAGCGCTGGTATCCCAATAGCCGGCTACACTTCTAAAAAAGAGGAACTTTCACGTGTCTATTTTTTTTTTCAGTAAAAGTGGGATATTTTTTTAAGTTTTTATAGTGAACAACAGCAGGGCCGCAAGTAGGGGTGGGAGGTAAGGGGGCATGAGACCTGGGTGCCGGACTTGAGGGGGTGCCGGAAAGAGGCTGCCGGGGGGCTAGGTTGCTGCTCTTGTGGGTTTGGAGCCACATCCCGGCCTTCAGAGGCACAGAGACACTGTCAGTCTAATGTGGTGCTGGTCGCAAGCCAACCAGAGCTCGCGGACCGGCAGCCTCTACTGGTTCGCAAGCAGCGCAACAATACAATGACTGCAGTACTGACAGTTCCCTAGCGTGTGGCAGCCCTGTCCCGTTCCACCCCGAGCTCACCCACCGCATGGCCCTGGCAGGTAAGAGAAGGGAGATGGGGCCTTACTGTGGCAAAATTTATAAGGAACATTACTGTGGCATAAATGTATAAGGGGCATTGCTGTGGCTTAATGTGTAAGGGGCATTACTGTGGCATAATGTGTAAGGAGCCTTAATGTGGCATAATGTAAAGGGGTCTTACTGTAGCATAATGTAAAGGGGACCTTACTGTGGCATAATGTATATGGGGCATTACTGTGGCATAAATGTATAAAGGGCATTATTGTGGCATAATGTATAAGGGGCATTACTGTGGCATAATGTGTTGAAATGGGCATTACTGTGGTTTAATGTAAAAGGGGCAAATTAAAGTGGACCTTACTGTGGCATAATGTATAGGGGGCATTACTGTGGCATAAATGTATAAGGGGCATTTCTGTGGCTTAATGTGTAAGGGGCATTACTGTGGCTTAATGTGTAAGGAGCCTTACTGTGGCATAATGTAAAGGGGACCTTACTGTGGCATTATATATACATTATATGGGGCATTACTGTGGCATAATGTATAAGCGGCATTACTGTGGCTCAATGTATAAGGGGCATTACTGCGGCATAATGTGTTGAAATGGGCATTACTGTGGCTTAATGTATAAGGGGCATTACTGTGGCATAATGTGTTAGAAGGGTAATTACTGTGTCACAAAACCACACCCCCTTTTCATCCTCTATGTTGTATTTTTTTTTGGGAGGGACACCAAATTATGGCCTTGCCCCGGGTAACAAAAATTCTAGTTTTGGCCCTGACTGCAGGTTCCAGCATGGTATAGCTGCCAAGGTAAGCTGGCACTTGGAGAACCACAATTGCCATCTTGCCCTGGTACCTGTAGTTCAGTATCTCCTGCATTGAGTATTATTGCATCCTTTCCCTGGAGTACAAGTGTCTAAATGTGCAAGGACTGAGACAAGCACTTTGTGCATCTATAGACACTGTGACACCGCTTGGTGATCTTTAGATGCTACTATTGGTTGCCCCAACAAAACTTACACCTGCCTAATACCAAGTGCAGATTCTCCGTCAGAGTGTGGCTTCCAATGGGAGTGATGAAGTGCATCAGTACGCAACCAGATGTGCGACACGCCTGCTACACTCCCAGAGCACACCCATAAAACAGACCATCTTCATGCATCTTTATAGCCACCTCCCAGGCATCGTCGAGGAACGCCCAGCATATTTCCAATGCCATACATTCAATCACAACTGTACCTCTGTGTAGACACCCAGTGGGGCGCATCAGCTATCCGAGTATTGAGGAATTTTCATGCATGGTTGTTTAGACAAATTGGTTAAAACACAGGAATTTCACCAATTTGAACAATTGTTTTTTTGTCCATTCTCCAGTGTTTAAAACCATATTTTGGTTTTCATTCCAACCAGCCAGATGGGACAGATATCTGACAGATAACTGTATAGTGTATGCCCAGCATTAGTAAATAGACCACTTTGAAAGATAACTGTGTCAGTAGCGACGCTGCACAATAACGCGACAAGAGCAGTGGCTGTCATGCGCTATGGAACCAGCCAAGACCCAACTGATGCTCAGTACTCTTGTACAGACACAATGTAGCTGCAGTTCCAGTGATTCCCATCCATCGAGCCAACAAAAAGGGCAGCGAATGTAGACATGCTCCCTTGTCCAAGGGCTTAATCTCCCAGCACTATGCCCTCTTTCTAGATGTCATCCTACCTCCTTTGAGGCCCCATGAAAATTGCCTGGGAACAAGACCTCGGACCTCCTCCAGATGATGAGGCCTGAGACGATATGGGACTGTGGGACTGGGGATAGCCAAAAGTTCTATTGCAACTGAAACAAAGGAGACGGCATACAAATTTTATTATCACTGCTAGCATACTCCCGAGAGACTTTACAAAATGTTCTTGTCCTCCTCACCCAATTGTTGGCAGGGTTGTGGCTTCAGGGGCACTATTATCCATATATGGTGGACTTGTCCGAATATTGGCCCTCATTCAGAGCCACTCGCTAGCGGCAGTACGCTCGTTCCGAGCGATGTTCGCACATCTGCGCATGCGTACGGTTTTTAGTACGCATGCGCGAACCAGTCAGTGCGGCCGAAAATCGTTGGTACGCAATATAGCGAGGGCCTGCTATTTTGAGTGACAGAATGAGGCATATGTGGGTGGTAACAGGGGAAGGTGCTTGAAAACGGGGAGTGGAGATCCGAACGCAGGCGTGCTTAAAGGTCAAAACGGGCGTTTTAAGGGAGTGCATAATTAATACAGCAGCGTCATTGACCACGTCACTTGGTTTTTTTTAACTCAGAACTGCTCGCAAAATAGCGGTTGAAAACACCAACCACAAGAATAGCGAGCAGTTCATACGCTGTACGATGTACTCGATTAATCTAATAAATAGCGGACATGACGTATGGTGCGTGCGGCCAGGGGGCGCTTTTATCAAAAAAACGAGCGTATGTTTTGCTCGCTCGTTCAGACTTAGAGGTGTGAACAGACTGCAATGTGCGAACGGATCATTTGCATAGCCACCCCTTGTTTTTGAACGAACGAACGCAAATAGCGAACGGCTCTGAATGAGGGCCATTGTCCCCTTCTGGGATCTGGTTCATCGCCTTTTAAATTCCCTCCTGGAGGTTCCAATACCAAAAGACCCCTGGATATTTTTGTTGTGCTATACCCCCCCCACCCCCCAATCCCCCCATCAGGCCAAAGCTAATTTTCCAGAAATTCTCTTTGAGGTTCCCACTGGAGTCAAACTGCTACCTCGTCCTCTCCACCCATCACCGCTTACTGTATTTGTTAGCAAACACAATACAGTGTATAGGAACAACAAAGCATATAATCAAACAAGAACTGTTTATTTATGTATAAACAGGAACAAACACATGCTGCAAACTTTACATTGTACTTTCATCATGGAGGAAGCACCATCTATAACAGTGTGGACCTCCTCCTAGTTACCTTCTGGTTTATTTTTTTTTTATCTAATTCATGCCTACCAACCCTCCCTGAATGTCAGGGAGATTCCCTGAAAGAGTAGCAATCTTCCTGACTCCCTGAAAAGTCTAGGGGGTATATATACTAAAGTGTGGGTTTTTGGAAATGGAGATGTTGCCCATAGCAACCAATCAGATTCTACTTAACGTATATCTAGCATCTTCTAGAACAGGGGTGGCCAACCCGCGGCTCTTGAGCCACTTGCGGCTATTTTGTTTCTAAAATGCGGCTCCCCCAATGGAACTGGGAACGCTGGTCTTAGAAGCGATCAGAGACTATAGAAGCCTAGTCTAGTTTAGGGGGCACAAATACAGGTGTCACTGCTTATGGGGCACTACATTTAGGGGGCACAAATGCAGAGGACACTGCTTAAGGGGCACTACTTTAGGTGGCACAAATATAAGGGCACTGGATAAAGGGCACAAATACAGGGGACACTACATAAGGGCCAAAACTACAGGGGGCACTGCATAAGGGGCACAAATACAGGGGGCACTACATAAGGGCCAAAACTACAGGGGGCACTGCATAAGGGGCACTGCATAATGGGCACAAATACAGGGGGCACAAATACAGAGGGCACTGCATAAGGGGTACAAATACAGGGGGCACTGCACATGGTTGCTGCCTTTCTGGCTGCCCCTTCCGGGAGGGAGCAGCCAGATCGGCAGGAAAGGGGTGTGTGACCGGCACAAGGGGGAGTGGCCAGAGAGATGATGGCCATTTGTGGGCGGGGCCACGTGCTCGCGCCATATTGGCCCCATCCCCGCTACACAATGCAGATCCTACAGGCAATGTGAAGCAGGGATCGGGACCAAAATGACACGATTCAGCGTGGATCACGTCAGCGCCCCCCCACTTGGGTGGGGGGGTTCACAGTTAATTGCGGGGGGGGGGCGGTGGCCACCGGGAGACTTGACTGTCTTTTCGGGGGAGGCGGGAGCGGCACCCGGCCAAATCGGGAGGGTAGGTAAGTATGGCACTGCATAAGGGGCAAAACTACAGGGGCACTGCATAAGGGCCAAAACTACAGGGGGCACAAATACAGAAGGCACTGCATAAGGGGCACAGATACAGGGGGCACTGCATAAGGGGGCACAAATACAGAAGGCACTGCATAAGGGGCACAAATACAGGGGGCACTGCATAAGGGGGCACAAATACAGGGGGCACTGCATAAGGGCCAAAACTACAGGGGGCACTGCATAAGGGGCACAAATACAGGTGGCACTGCATAAGGGGGCACAAACCTTGTGACTGCTAGGCCACACCCCATTTTTGTGCTCTTTAGCCTGGCTACAGGTATTTTTTGGCTCTTTGCCTCTGACTGGTTGGTCACCCCTGTTCTAGAAGAGAATAGCTAGAATCTGATTGGTTGCTATGGGCAGCATCTCCACTTCTAAAAATCTGCACTTTAGTAAATAATAAATCCCTAGCAATCTCCCTGATTGCACCTTATGGGCCATATTCAATTAGTTTTGCACCCGCGATACTTTTCTGCATGCAAAGCACGCATTGTAGAAAAAAGTCCGGCATGCGAAAAAGTATCAGGTGTGCTCCCGCTATTCGCCGTATTCAATTAAAAAGGGTGCGAAAACGGCACCCGGCGAAACTGAAACAGGCGAAAAGTCCTGTCAAAATTGGTGAACTCAGCCTGACACCCCCCAAAAGATGCACTAACATTGGGGATCACTATAGATGCCCCCAATTAGCCCTAATGAAGGTATTTGGGGTACTTAAGTTTTGACAATTAGTGCTAATTAGCGCATTAGCACAAGTGGTGAAGAATAGCATTAAGCAGTATTTTTTGTGAAATTAAGTACTCCCAGCAAATTTGGGGTACTTGAAAATGGGTGCTAGCATATTTTTAAGTTGCTAAAGTGAAGTTTTAAATGACGTAAAAAATCCACCTGCCACAAGCACCTGCAATCTAAAAAACACCTGCCCCATACTTGCGGACCCCCCAGAAGTCTATTTTGCTAGTTTTTAAGTTTGTCCCCCAACTTTGAACTTTAAAATTTTTTTTTTACATAGTTTATCTTTGGGGGACTGTCCCAAGGGTGCAGGGGGGTTTCCCAAAGTTTACATTCGCCGATTACATTGCATTGACTTTTCGCATACGCGAAAAGTCTTTGGAATTGAATGCGGTGGAAACTTTCCGCCTGGCGAAATTACGTCATCCATGATACTTTTCCGCGGATTCAGACTTTTCGCCTCTATTTGAACACTGCCCTAAGTAGCTGTTATATACTTAGAAAATCAGAGATATATACATTTAAATGGTATAATAACAGTGCTATTTCCCTGCATTGGTTTTAAGGCACACAATGATCCCTATGGCTACATGCATTTTCATATAAGGTTTTCCATGCCCAATTATATGAAATCACTTGTAAGCCACATACAAGAGCACACCCTGAAAACCCTGCAAAAGTGGCCGATCCGGGGGTGCAATGACGCGATTTGCACTGAATCGCATCATAGTAGCCCCGCTCCCTGCTTTATAATGCAGGTAATATCGGCACTATAAAGCGGGGGGCAGAGCCGCGATGATGCGATCGTGTCGGCACGCCCCCGCTCCGCCTGCCTAAACCGCCCCCACCCGCCCTGTTGCACCAACCTGGCAGCCCCTTCCTGGAGAGGGCTGGCCAAATGTCGATAAGTATGCCCTGAAATGCTTTTTCAAAAGTAGGCAAGTATGATCTAACTTTGGGCCTGATTCAGAGACGGACGCTAATACGATTGCGGCTGCAATTTCGAAAGAAACACAGCAATGAAAATATGCTAATGTCTGCAAAGATCACCTTAGCATAAAGACACCCACTGCTGCCATACCAACGTAAATATCGGTAACATCGCAGCACAGCAGCGGCCATCTGACCAGCCGCGCCTTGGGAGCTCTTCAGACACGCAGAGCTGTATATGCACTCGCAGTGGCTACTTTATGCATGCCCATATCTTGGCGTTTAAATGGACAGACACACCTGTGTTTCTCTGACCGCCTGCTGTCACGATCCCCAAATGCTGACAACCTGTCACTCATTCTGTGATGGATTCCTATGTGCGTCCGTGATCTCAGTGACCGCTGCGCATGCGCAGTGTGGCTTAAATGCATGTGCGATGGCAAAGAATCGCTAATCGCCTTTACGTCCGTCTCTGAATCAGGCCCTTTATCAGCACCTGAACACAGATGACATCTGCATGTATAATAAACACAGTTGAGAACAGTGGTTGCAATATCCAAATGACATGTCTAAAGCGGGTCATACACGGTGCCATTGAAAACGTACAACACCTCGGTACGTTTTTAAATTCAGCCCAATGAATCGCATGCTGTTGTGAATGGTAAACGATGCATCTTACAAGATGCTTTGTTTACCTATTTAACAGCACGATGAATCGCAGATCTTATGGTTTTTTCATAAGATCTACAATGCCGATGTACGATGGCGGGGACGCACATCGCCGTCGTACAGCATGCCAAAACACACACGATATGCACGATTGATCATTGCGATCGATCAAAATCGTGCATATCGTGTGTAAAATCGCCCCGTGTATGGACCACATAAAGCTGGGTACACACTGACAGATATATTGGCCTATTAGTTGATCAGCCAATATATCTGTAGCCCGTCGACCAGTGTGTACCAGCGATATGTCAGTGAACGACATTGTTCACAGACATATCGTGTCAGCTGTGCTGCACAGCCGATGGATAGATATATTTGCAGATATATCTGCCCATCGGCCAGTGTGTACGAACGATCAGCCGATCGCCAGTAAACATACAGCAGCCGCCGCAGGTAGGGGAGCCAGTGGGACCCGCGGCTGCCGGATAGATGATGCTCGTTCAGTGTACAGTCAGGTGCATAAATATTGGGACATTGACAGAATTTTCATATTTTGGCCTCTATTCACCACCACAATGGCTTTGAAATGAAGCAAACAAGATGTGATTTAACTGCAGACTTTCAGATTTAATTTGAGGGTAATTAAATCCAAATCAGGTGAACGGTGTAGGAATTACAACGGTTTCTATATGTGCCTCCCACTTTTTAAGGGGCCAAAAGTAATGGGACAAACTAAACAATCCTAAATCTAACTTTCACTTTTTAATACTTTGTTGCAAATCCTTTGCAGGCAATTACAGCCTGAAGTCTGGAATGCATAGACATCACCAGACGCTGGGTTTCATCCCTGGTGATGCTCTGCCAGGCCTCTACTGCAAATGTCTTCAGTTCCTGCTTGTTCTTGGGGCATTTTCCCTTCAGTTTTGTCTTCATCAAGTGAAATGCATGCTCAATCGGATTCAGGGCAGGGGATTGACTTGGCCATTGCATAACATTCCACTTTTTAGCCTTAAAAAACTCTTTGGTTGCTTTTGCAGTATGCTTCGGGTCATTGTCCATCTGCACTGTGAAGCGCCGTCCAATGAGTTCTGAAGCATTTGACTGAATATGAGCATATAATATTGCCCGAAACATTTCAGAATTCAATCTGCTGCTTTTGTCAGCAGTCACATAATCAATAAATACAAGGGAACCAGTTCCATTGGCGGCCATACATGCCCACGCCATGACACTACCACCACCATGCTTCACTGATGAGGTGGTATGTTTTGGATCATGAGCAGTTCCTTTCCTTCTCCATACTCTGCTCTTCCCATCACTCTGGTACAAGTTGATCTTTGTCTCAACTGTCCATAGGATGTTGTTCCAGAACTGTAATTACTTTTTTAGATGTTGTTTGGCAAACTCTAATCTGATATTCCTGTTTTTGTGGCTCACCAATGGTTTACATTTTGTGGTGAACCCTCTATATTCAACCTTGTGAAGTCTTCTCTTGATTGTTGACTTTGACACATATACACCTACCTCCTGGAGAGTGTTCTTGAATTGGCCAACTGTTGTAAAGGGGTTTTTCTTCACCAGGGAAATAATTCTTCAGTCATTCACCACAGTTGTTTTCCGTGGTCTTCCGGGTCTTTTGGTGTTGCTGAGCTCTCCGGTGCATTCTTTCTTTTTAAGAATGTTCCAAACAGTTGATTTGGCCACACCTAATATTTTTGCTATCTCTCTGATGGGTTTGTTATGATTTTTCAGCCTAATGATGACTTGCTTCACTGATAGTGACAGCTCTTTGGATCTCATATTGAGAGTCGACAGCAACTGATTCCAAATGCAAATGTCAAACCTAGAATCAACTCCAGACCTTTTACCTGCTTAATTGATAATGAAATAACGAGGGAATAGCCCACACCTGTCCATGAAATAGCTTTTGAGTTGATAGTCCCTTTACTTTTGGCCCCTTAAAAAGTGGGAGGCACATATAGAAACCGTTGTAATTCCTACACCGTTCACCTGATTTGGATGTAATTACCCTCAAATGAAATCTGAAAGTCTGCAGTTAAAGCACATCTTGTTTGTTTCATTTCAAATCCATTGTGGTGGTGAATAGAGGCCAAAATATGAAAATTCTTTCAATGTCCCAATATTTATGCACCTGACTGTATATGTTCGACCATCATCTTCAGATATATCTGTTCAGTGGTTCCCCTGGTTACTATAACCACCTCAACTTAAATGCTAGGATCATTAGTCTACATTTGTGTTATATCAGACCATGGTTGTCTGTGTTGTTATAATAATACTGTTTTCATGTCCTTTGAGTGTTAAGTTTGTTGTTCAGAGAGACTATACCTGCATTCCTGCTGATGTTAACTGCTGTGCTTTTATGCTAAAAAAACAAAACAGTTTTTTATGTCTTATTTTTAAAAAAATCTTTTTCACTACATGATTTGCTGTAGCCACGGATAGGTAGATTGAAATCATTTTTCTTTATTTTAATCTATGCCACAGGAGGGCGCCAGTTCTTTTTCTTTTGCTAGAACATATTAGGGCCCTGACAACATGCTTTATAAATTATTATTGTGTTCTGAATAAAGTATTTGAAATATATAGGCACTTCTTCAGAAGTCTGTAATAGTTAAAAACATCTGAGAAAATTCAATATAAATGATCTCCTCTTATCACATTCTTTCCTATTTTGTTCACTAGCTTACTTACAAAAGACTAACGGTAGTTAATGTTGTGAGGAATCTGTCACAGTGTGTTGTATGATATGTAAATGCTTTCCTATTAGAAGTTGTGTTCTTATGACTTCCTATTACATCTGGATTACCTTTATATAAATATGGATTTAATGATTATTGTATTATCAAGCAAATACATTTGGGAATTCTATTAGATAACACTGTGTTAGGGTTGGAGAGGAAGAAGCTCCAGACTATATAACATAGCTATAACTAGAGAGTTTCCTGCACTTAGCCTGCGGATAGTCACAGGTACTGTATGCACAGGATTTTTATGTTTTGTGAGATTCTATATATTCAGTAAAAGGAAAACATTGCCACATACTGTATGTACATAAATACATAAAACACTTTATGGGCTGTGTACCCTAAAACATGGATTGGGACATACCTGTACTTGTCTAGTCTCCCGGAATGGCTGTGAGGTTCCCGAAAATCAGGTGGCGGTCCCATTCACCCGGAAATGTGGGCAAGTCTCCTGCACCCCCCTCCACCTGCTCGCACAGTGGGTGGTCTGAGCGTGAGGCAATGACTTGATTCACCTGTTTTCTCAGCACTGTATAGTAGGGTCCGGGGCCATGATGATGCAAACATGCCGCCACGCGCCCTGCGCAGCCCACCTTAAGTATAAGTTTGGAGACCGGTTTGGCTCTGTAACCCAGTGTTATTTGTTTGAGGGAGACTACAAATGGTGTCTTAAATGTCATAAGGGTAATGTACGCACCTGGTTGGGCGGATTCAATACAGATCTCCTATAGTTATCTCTCAGGCACCCATCTGCACTCATTATTTATCTCTTTTAGCTGATCCTAGTTGATTATGGGCTCCATTTACAAACGAAGGGAAATATCAGCAGCAATTTTCATTTAGTATCACTGTGATGCAAACAAAAATTCCACTGGTACTGAGTAATACTTACCCCTCCGGCGAGGTCCTGCGAAGCCCAGCGGAGTTCTCAGCGAGGTCCTCCGCTAGGCTGCTGGCAGCCTAACGCTGCCAGCGACGGGGCTGCAGTGTTATGCGCATGCACGACGGTCCGCCTGCGCATGTGCATGACACGGGGTCCCGGCAGTGCCTGGAAGGCTTTGCTGAAGCCGGAAAGGCACCGCCGGGTCTCCATTGCCGGCAATGGGGCCCGCATCGCTCTCGCCATCTAAAAGATGGTGAGAGCGATGCTGTACCGCTGTTTACTAAATACAGAAAGGTGTCATAACCCCTATAATGAGCGCTAAAGGGGTTATTTTTCGTTAGTAAATGGGGCCCTATGTATTTCTCCTAACTGTTGTTGCAGTTACCCCTGTCCCCACAAGATGTCTCCATGTCATCACTACTCATGCTATGTGCTCGTAACATGCCCAAGCTGCCAGGATCTGGGTCATTCATGTATCGAGCTGCACCTACCTCTGTACAGAGAAAGCGAGTTGTCAATACTGAAATAAAGTGACATAGGGAAGTACAATACAAATGTCTACATCTTAAAATAAGTACAACATTTGCCATTTATAAATTAATGAATAATAGTTCCCAGACTGCATTTTAGAAGTACAACTAGCAATAACAGTATTAATGCATAACAGTATTCAAGACAGATATTTTACTTAATAAAATCTGGTATAAATATACATTCATTGGCCACTTTATAATGAATACATGTACACACCTGCTCGTTAATGCAACTTTCTAATCAGCCAATCATGTGCCAGTAACTTGCATAAAAGGTTCACTTATTTCTGTAACTAAACACCAGAATAAGGAAGAAGTGTGATCTAATGGTGCGTACACACGGGACGATCGACAACGATAATGATAACGATATCGTTGCTCGATCTCCCGGGTGTACTGGACAATCGATATCGATCATCCAGCACACCACCAGTGCACCAACGACTATATCGATCCGTGATCAACGATCTCGGGTCCCTATAGTAACCTGGTTGATGTCAACCAGGTTGGCCTGCATGCATGGGCGATGGTCAATATCGATCATATGTGCCCGCGCATTGCAGGTCATTGACCACCCAAAAAATGCATGATATGAATGATAATGATGATATGATAGATATCTTTATCGTTCATATCATCCATTTTAATCGTACCGTGTGTATGCACCTTAAGTGACTGTGACCATGGAATGACTGCTGGAGCTGGATGGGGAGTTTGAGTATCTCAGAAAGTGGTGATCTCCTGGGATTTTCACGCACAACCAACAGTCTCTAGAGATTACAGAGCGCACAAAAGCAAAAGCAATTAGTCAGCAGTTCGAAATGCCTTGTTAGTGAGAAAGAGGTTAAGGCGCCCATACACGGTGCGATTTGTATAAGATACGATCTCGTATACGATTTCTCTTGAATTTCTTCCCTTGAAATTCTTTACAAATTGTGCCAACAAATGGAATGATTGTATAAATGATCATACGATTAGACGTGTCGTAAAATGATTGCAAATCGTTTACGATATATCGTATACAGCAAACAACCTCATGATGCCAACAGTGGCATAAGTTCATCCCAGACGCCTGGAGGCAAGTTGCAATTTGGTGCCCCCCGCTTCACAGCCGCTGACACTGTAATGTAGCAATTTGCATGCAGACAGGCTATAGATGGAGGAAGGCAGCAGCTGATGGTCTGACATGGAGCTCTCCACTAGTGTATGGTGGCTTCTCAGGTGCTGGGAAGGGGTGCCATGTATTGGGCGACCGTGACTGTACACTCCGAGTAAATAGATAAAGCCCTAAGTGGGGTGAATATGTTGTGGACAATGGAGGAGGTGCCCCTTCAGAGCTCGAGCCTTGTCTCACAAAGTTCTGCCCCTGTGATGCAGACTACTTTCTATATGAGGGCCCAGGTGGTCAAACATGTCTGGAGGCTTTTGTAAAGCCTGTTCAACTTGTTTTAGGAGTGAATCTGGCTGCGCCTGGGTCTTGCGCTGATATCTACGTCGCCTTGAAGTGTACATTCAGCCTCGCTCTCGCTGCTGGTGGCCATTTGCAGGCTAGTGGTGAGGTCGAGGTCTGGTGTTCTAGGGCGGGATGCACTAACACTTACCGCCGTACATCGCATTTGTACTGATCGCATATGCACTAACATATGCGATCAGTACAGCAAAGGACATCTCTTCCGATAAGAGCTGTCCTTTGCGATCTCTGCTGCACAGTGGACTTCCAGGTTTATGACCCGGGAGTCCATCTGCGCATGCCGTGGGGCATGCTGGGAGGGATCCGATCGGATCCCTGATAGCAGCGCAATGCGGTAGAAGCCCATAGGCTTCTATAGGGTAACGCCGCATTGGAGCCCGGCGGCCAGGAGAATTATGCATATGGAAAATGCGGTAAATGGGGATTTTACCGCATTTTTCCATTTACCGCATTTTTCGTTTACTTCATCCCGCCCATAGACTGTTGGAGGAGAGAGAGAAAAGATTAATGTTAATAACATGTTTTCTAATATTTTTTCTTTTCTTTATTTATTCTGATTCTCAACAACGGTGGAGGAGTGGCAGATCATTGCTGAGGAATTTGAACGTAGGTGGAACTTCCCCAACTGCGGTGGAGCCATTGATGGTAAACATATCTGCATTAACCCACCTGTCCACAGCGGATCTTTTATTAAAATTATAAGGTTTTTTTTAGTATAGTGCTCATAGTGGTGGTAAATGCCAATTATGAGTTTATTTTAGTTGATGTGGGCAAAAATGGCCTTGCTTCTGACGGAGGGTCATTTAAACAAACCCTCTTCTATGAGAGACCAACCATCTGAATTTACCAACTACAGTGGAAATGAAGCATGGCCTAGACTACGTTTTTGTGGCTGACGAGGCATTTGCTCTCCATGAACACTTGCTAAAGCCATATGCGCAAATAGGCCTGACTAAAGAGAAGGGCATCTTCAACTACCATCTATACAGGGCACGGAGGATAGTGGAAAACGCCTTTGGCATTCTCTTTCTGAATTTTCCATACAACTATAAATCTTCATGTGGACAAAATAGATTCAGTTGTGTTGGCCTGCTGTGTCCTCCTCAATTTCCTCTGCAATACTTCTACTATACAACAGAGGACAGTAGACACAGCTGTGGCAGACGGGTTGGGTATGAAATCCTGGCTGTCGGGATGCCGCTGTTCAGAATATCGTCAGCGCATCACGACAGCCAGAATCCTGACACCCACAAGAACTGCTAGTAAGTATTTTCCCTACCCCTACCCTATCCCCTACCCTAACCCTATCTCCCCAGTGCCTAAACCTAACCCCCCCTCCCTAGTGCCTAAACCTAACCTCCCCCTCCCCACACCCTAATCCTAACACTCCCTCCCCGGGGCCTAACTCTAACCCACCCCCTAATACCTAACCCTGCTACCTAATGCTAACGTCCTCTACACCCCGATACTTACCTTCGGGATGCCGACGGTCAGGATAGTGGTGCCGGGATCCCGAAATGTCTGTACTTACCACATCCAAAGAGGACGGTTGTTCTGTTTCTGCTCTGTCCTCTTGCTGCACCTAAGGGACACTCTCGACCATGAGCGCTTGGGAAGCTCTCTGGGGCTCCTGCTCGTGCAGGAACTTGAGGAGCTCGAAGTACCGCAAAGTACTGGTGTATACCTCATCTGCCCCCGCTTCAGATACCCGCCACTCCTGCTGTTTTTTATTTTCTTTGACGTACACCGTACGTAAATTCTAGATTTTAGCTTTTACCCTCTTCGGGGAAGCCTCGTTGTGGAATGGCTTGCTGACTGTTCCGAGCTCTTCAGTGACAGCAGCTCTCTTGTATTTATTGCTGTAGTCAGGCCCCTTTATGCGCCACAGACATTCGTAGGCGCGATAGCGCTCGAGAAAACCGGTGACAAATTGGCGCTCTCTTGTACTGGTCATTTCCATGGGAAAACAGAACAGAAATTTTATTTAAAATTAGAAAATTTGAATGTCTTACCAGTTGCATTATTTTAATTAGTTGAAATGTTTTTAATGTGTTCTAAATACATTTTTAAACCTGTGTCAGTGTATTTTCATTTTTAAAAATTGGGGTACAACTTGCATTGTGCCACACTGTTATAACATTGGCTGGGGCAGGGGTACATTGGTGGTGCAGGGGTTAATATGCATTGGCGGTGCAGGGGTTAATATACATTGGTGGTGCAGGGGTCAATATACATTGGTGGTGCACTGGTTAATATGCATTGATGGTGCAGTGGTTAATATGCATTGGTGGTGCAGGGGTTCATACGCTTTGGTGGTGCAGGGGTCAATATACATTGGTGGTGCACTGGTTAATATGCATTGATGGTGCAGTGGTTAATACGCATTGGTGGCGCAGGGGTTAATATACATTGGTGGTGCAGGGGTTCTTACACATTGGTTGTTCAGGGTGTACAATGGTGTAGTGGAATACAGGCGATACTCAGTTTTTTCACTGCAAACTCCACAAGACACATGATGCTGCTGCTTCTCTTCACTTCTCCCATCGTCTGTCACAAAATGAAGGAGGGGAGTAGCCAGGGACATCGTAAATCGTACATCAAGAAAAACACTGTACGATGTGTGTCACATCGTACACGATAGGTTGAAATCTTACTGCAGGTTCAGTTGATCTGCAATGCCGATACACGACGCTGGGGACGTGCATCGCCATCTTAATCGTACAGAAACGCCACTTTTTACACGATTGGTTGTTATGAACGATCGAAAACAGCCAAATTGTATAAAAAATTGCTCCATGTATGGGCACCTTAAGATAAGAATCACCGCACTGGTTAAAGAATTTAAAGCTGACAAGAAGATGACAGTAGCACAAATAATAAATGCAGAACAGCTTTATACAGAAGAGCATCTTGGAACGAACATCATGTCAGACCTTGAAGTGCATGAGCTATAGCAGCAGAAGACCATATGCGTTCCACTCCTGTCAGTTAGGAACAGAGCAAGCGTTGGCTCACTCTAGGAAAGGCCCCATAGAGGGGGCTTCTGATCCTTTCTCGGAAAGAGAAAAAGAAGGAAAAAACTCTCTTTTTTTGGAGGCACTCTTAAATCAGTAGAAAATTAAAAATTAACTTTTATTAGTCATGTAAAAAGATAGTATTTATTGGGTCTCAAGCTGGTGAACAAATTAGTGGTAGTACAAGAACTACCTAGGGACAATATACACAAAACATCGATCAGACAACATATAATTAAAAGTAATATTACAAATATGAAGCAAAGTGAAATATTACAAAAAGGAGAATAGTCATATATATATAAGCATAAACATAGATGGTAATATGAGTTGCTGCTAATATATCTGGATATAAATTGCAAAAACCTGATTACATGGTCCCGTATATAACACGGCTGAATATTGAAATAATGACACAATGGTCAGTCATATAAGTTGCAAAAACCAGATTGGATAGTCCCGTGTAAAGACACGGCATAAGTAAGAAATCAAATCAAAAAATAAGATAGATTGTGCTGGGAATTTTGTAAAGCATCAATCAAATAATATAATGCAATGACTGGATGTCAAAATGGTGACACAGTGGCCAATCCAAAATCAGAGCAGACACACACAAAAAAAATCACATTTATGTATAATGAAATAAGCTCAATTAAATTTGATTATGCTGTATATAACAGGAATGTCTATATATATATATATATATATATATATATATATATATACACCGAAATTAATTACACAGCATAATAAGCCAACAGTCAGAGGTAGGTTACCTCCCCACTGTGTATAAATCCCAGGTAAAAAGTAGAAAAAGGGAAGAGTGAGATGAGTGAAAATATGCTACTCCCTTATGGGACAACACAGCCGCAGCTGCTGCATGCCATTATAATGTATCATTGAATGGCACGTGAGCGTACTGCTGTATTGACCCAGGGTTGAGAAAATAAGCAAATTGGCATCTGCTTTTAGGTCCTGATGTACAGACATATATATGTATATATGGTATTTATAGTGCAGGAGCCACTGATGACCGTTACCTAATGAGAGTGCCTATATAAGATAATAGTAGTAGATGGTTAACACAGCACCAAATCGGGGTCTGCGTTGCTGCCACTCACATGCCAATAGGTTTTGGTGAGTGGTGGGAAGCGCAAATCGCGTGTGCAGTGATAGAAAAAAAGATAAGTGAGGCAATGGTGT
This sequence comes from Taudactylus pleione, assembly GCA_031769625.1. Taxonomy (NCBI): domain Eukaryota; kingdom Metazoa; phylum Chordata; class Amphibia; order Anura; family Myobatrachidae; genus Taudactylus; species Taudactylus pleione. The sequence goes on along the minus strand of JAUIMM010000508.1, from coordinate 1,750,008 downwards.
GGCTAATACAGGGTAAGTGAGACTCTGTTACCCGGAGGCATTGCAGGGTCACGCAATCACCTCTGTAGAAAATAGTCACTATACACGCCAGAATCGGAGGAACAGGTACCTGGGTGCTCATATAGAGCCAGCATACACAGGGAGAGGGTCCACCACCGAGAGGGCTGAGTAGTGTGCTGCTTGTCTGATTCCTGCTTGTGCTTTCTCGGAAAGCCAGATGCTACTCCCCTCCCTCACCTACCCAAATTATGTATGCACAGACGAGGATTTCAAATAGTCGCAAATTGCTGTAATTAAAAATTTTATATTTTGGAACATATTTGTGAAAGTTAATACTGTCAAAACCGGATAATTGGCGAAGACAGAATCTGTTTGCAATTGGAATCTGCGCAATGCTGTCTTGTAAAGGGCCAAGACTCCATCTTAGAAATAAAATCTCACAGCACTATTTTGTAAACAAAAGGTACATAGTCAGACTAAACAGGGAGGCTCCGACAGCACAGCTGGAAGCCTCCTTCCTGTATGAGAATTAAATTCACTGTATAAACACATTTTGCAATTTGCAGTTTAAGATTACTTGGTTTAAACGCAATGTCAGTATATAAAGAAATGTTTTCTGTAACTATGGCTTAGTAAATGACAATTGAACTGTGTGTGGAACCGTACTGATCGACTCTGTTTCCACAGCATTCCGGTGACATCAATATGAAGATCAGAACATGCGGCTATGAAATATGAATGTTAGAGAGAATATCTATTTGAAATGTTGTTTTCCATAGCAGCTTAGATTTGCATGTTGGGGGATACAAAAGGAGGTTGGAGACCTTTTGTATCCATTTGGAATTGTCCAATAAATGCCCTGTAACAGATTTCTCCAAAGGACTGGTTATTCCAGTCTAATCAATAGAGCTAGCTAGCTGAGAGTAGAAACAGTAGTCTCAGGTAACCCAAAAGGATACTCCCTTTCTGATGACCTCACAGGTAAAAGGGGGGCGGGAACATAGCATGCACATCCTGAGAAAACACAGTTTAGCAGACACACTTGCAGATTTTAGAAGGAAGAGAGAGGTACACTCCCTGACCAGACAACGGAAGAATGGGTCTCAGTTCCTCTGGGTTATTATAGCTAAGTATAAAATGTGCAATATTTAGCCTATTTGGGTGTCTGTAGCTATGTTTGGTGTTAATCTGTTATTAGCTTAGCCTGGTGTGTGGTTTGTAGTTTTCTAAGGATATTCATGAGTCTGTGTTAGCATACAGTGGATGATATGTTATCTAATCTGTACTCTTCATCTACACTGTAGGGTACAATAGTCTGTTGTTAGCATGCAGGAAAGGGATTGATTGTGGAATTGTTGTGATATTTGTGAATGATTGATGCTGGTTGATTGAGATCCTCTGATGTGTTCTGTGTTGGGGCCTGCCATGTGTTCTGTGTTGGGGCCCTGCCATGTGTTCTGTGTTGGGGCCTTGCCATGTGTTCTGTGTTTGCCTTCCCATTTGTGAATGATTGATGCTGGTTGGAGAGATGAGCTTTGTGTGTGCTGTATACTCATGAATGTGATCATAGGGTGGTGTCAGTGTTGTATCGTGGAGGTTGAATTGATGGCAGCTTTGAATGGTCGTGGGTGGTTGCCGTGTGGTGTTGTGTGAGTCAGATGGGTATGTTGTCTGCGGTTTGTTGGAGATGGCTTGCCTCCATGTGGGGTGAACAAGGGAAATTGTGATTCTGCCCAGTTGTGGTGTTGTGTGGGTCAGATAGGTATAGTGTCTTTGTTGTGGTTGTGGTCATTGATGGATGATTTGCGGAGTTGCAGCTTGGTGCAGGATGGAGTTTGCCTAGGGATCATGAGGCTTGCAAACAAAGGAAAAACATGTGCTTCGGCCCTTCCCCCTCCCCACGGTCTAGTGACTACTGGATGAGGTCTGTAGTAGGATGGTATTGTTGTATATTGGAATCAGCTTGTGTGGTACATGTTGGAATATTAAATGGTGCAGTGTTTGCCTGATGTGTTGGCATATGATATCCAGCGTGCATATTTAATTAACTATGGCATTATGGGAGATTTCAATGAGGTAGCTTCATAATGGAGTTTGTTTGTAGACCATGCGGTTTGGACAATAGGGCAGGAAGCATTCCCAACCCCCCCCCTCACACACAAACAAACACACGCACACTCCATCACCAGCCATCTTGAACATGTGCTCTCAGCAGACATTGATATATCTCTCATTGTATTTTAATGTGTGTCTCTCTCTCTCTCTCTCTCTCTCTGTCTCATATTGCTCATTGTATTTTGATCTTTAATAACCGTTTCATGTATATTAACTGTACCTTATGACCTAATGTTTGTACAATTTATTTGCGCTCATTATTAGATGATAGCGTTGTAACATCTGTACTTTTACCTGAATAATAATCTTTAGCGCTTCGGACCGCTATTCAACTGTCTCGGTATTTCATTAATTGTATAATCAATATAGCGACATCTTGTGGTTTTAGAAGGTACAGGCAGGTTTTGTCTTAGAGGTTCTAGGCAGGTGAATCTTAGAGGTTTATAGGCAGGAATGTATTAAAAGGTTTATTTACGAATTTAACAATACATTTTACCCTTTGGGTGGGATGCATGACGCTGCTCTTCGTATGCATGTCAGCATTGGGAACACTGGTATGCATGTAGGAATGCGCAAAGGACAGCTCTCTTAGTAAGAGTGACCCTTTGCAAATTAGAACGATGCACGTGCCGTGTGGAGTGCTGGGAAGGATCCGATTGGATCCCTCTCATAGCACTCTCCCGAGAGAAGCCCATAGGCTTCTATAGGGTAATGCCATCAGGAAGATGGCATTACCCACCGCAACCAAGTCCAAGAGTGCTTTGCATTCCGGGGCTTGGTGCATATGAGAAATGCGGTCACACCCAGATTTTCAGGCTTTCACCACATTTCTACCTTTGCTGCATCCCGACCTTGATCTCAATCTGCGCCTTGGAGAAGATGAAAGCTGACAGAATTTAAGAGAAATAATAACTGTACACATTCCAACAAACAATAAAAATATAGACTTTTCTGTAAATGTTATCTCCGTGGTATAACTAGGGAGGTACGGGTCACATCGGGTGACGCCATCTGGGCTGCTCTGCTATTTTTTTGTCACCCCCTTGGATGGTGTCACCAAGCAGCGGTGATGGGTGACGCATGCATGCGCACATCATCCTTTGTGCAGGGAGAGGCTGGGGACTGACCGGCTGATCCCGGTGCGCTAGGCAAGCCCCCAGTGAGGGGTGTGACATGCAGTCATGCCCCCAAAATGTGACACCTCAGGGGTGTGGCTTTGTGAGTGCAAGGCCACCCACCCCTTTTGTGTGCGCATGCTCCACACTGCAGAACACCGCCGATAGTGACACTGCTATGTTATCTGCTAGCAGGGCTGTAACTAGGGGTTAATAGACAAAATAATGGGGGGGCTAAGGGCCTCTAAAATCTTTTAAATTTATGGAACCACAGGGCTGAGTGCAAGCAAATTACTGTGGTCCTGGAACCAAGTGCATGAACAGTGCTGTCACACAAAGGGCAGGGCTCTTTGGACACTCCAGGAAGGGGAAGCAGTCAGGAAGCCGACGGACTTAAGCCCAACCGCAGGCTTCCCGACTGTCTAATCCCGGCAAGGCACTAATGACAGGCGTCGATATCCCGACGCCTGTCATTAGACCTAAGCCGGGAGCCCAACACCCATCTTACCGATCGAAGGTAAGCTGGGCACGGACAGCCGTGGGGGGGAGAGGGTTAGGCACCCCCCCGGGGAACTTAGGTTTAGGCTGCGGGGAAGGAGGGGGTTAGGGTTAGTCACTTGGGAGGGAGGTTAGGATTAGACACCCCTAAGGGAGGGTTAGGGTTGGGGGGGGGGGATTTAGGTTAGTTATACTTACCCTAAGGACGATCAGGATTACATCCTCTGTCGGGCTGCCGCTGCCAGTGGTAAATCATACTGAATCTCCAGGAACACACCCTGCAGGTCCTACAGCCTACTGGAGCACCCTCATGACACCCTGCGCAGTGCTGTACTTCCTGGTGCTAGTGACCGAGCCCCCTCAGCTTGACGTTATGGTGTCATGCGTTCCAGTGGTGGTGCTAGCACAGAGCGCACTGCCGTCATCTTACGGCACTGACTGGTAGGCAGCATGGTTGGCATTACTGCCTCACAGCAATGAGGTCCCATTTTGCTAGGTAATTGGATTTTGATAACAAATAACCGTAGTGTATATGTGGTAGGGAATATAGACTTGTAAACTACAGTGGGGCAGGGGCTGATATGTGAGTAACAATCTGCCGTGTGGCTAGTTCAGAGAAGGCATTATAAAAGAGTTTATTTCTATATATACATATATATATATATATATATATATATATATAATATATCTATATATATATATATATATATATATATATGTTAATACATCTGCATTGTTCAGAAAATAAGAACTACACCATCTGTGGTAAAGGTAACCTGATTAATTGTATTATTTGATAAATATCACCATCTTAAAATACGGAACTGAATATAAACCTATTGTTAAACAAACATCCTATAAAAAATAGAACACCTTGCTCTGCCAACATGAAAGCATTGGGACATGAGGTTAGGTCTCACTTGGGTTTTATAACTCCTGACAGCAAGACCTGTGAGGCGCTTTCATTGAGAAAAATCACCAAGCGTTAAGTAAATAGTCTGCTCAGATGAAACAAGTCACGAACAGAGGAAGTGACAACTTCCTTGTTGCAAAGTAACATAACCAGTTCATTACACTGAATGCTCCCAGGGATGTGCTAAAAGCCTCCTAAATGGGAGAGGCCGTATAATGAAATGACACTTGCTATTTCACATCCTTTATAAAAGACCATGATTATTTTCTAATTGAATTAAAGCACTTTGCACATGTAATGCCTGCAATGCTTCTCTGAGGCCCCCCAGCCACAGGCTGTTCACTGCATTTTGGTTAAACATTTTGGAGCAGTAAATGTTTGTCAGAAGGTCACTAATGTTCCTGTTAGATGCTAACACATATCCTAAAATAAACACAATCAGCAAATAAACTGTAATTAGCACAATAAAAGCAGAGCATAAGGATCGTCTAGTTTGCTTATAATGCTGGAATTTGGTAATAAGAATCTTTCAAGGTACAGAAGGGAATTGCATGCTTCATTCCAGTTCATCAGCCACATTTCCAAACAGGGCCAATAACTACAGGATTAAAGTGTACCTTTTATGCAGTTTTGTATCTACCATAAATAATATATATAGTAAATATCTAATTGCAGTAAACACGTACTACAACTTTACCATATTGTAATAACCAATAACAAAACAGTGCTCCTCTCCCTCATGTTCTTCCTGCTATGATATTTAATGCATTATTTAAATAATTATTAGCAATGAGCAGTTTGGTTTTACAAGTCGAACCAAGGCCCGGCTCGGATCATTTTTGGGGTTCCGAGTGGAACCGAGTCCTGGCTGAAGTCTTCCCGCAAATCAGATCTAAGATCAGAAAAACAGATCTGGCGTGTTCTTCATGGCATGTTAATCCTGCTCTTGTGATTTCAGGTGCCATAATTAATCTAATATTGCTTTAGAAACATTAAAATGTCCACGCTACATGATTTTAACTGTTTTTATAATTTTTTTAAGAAATCCAAAACACTTAAGGGACTAGAGAATGTGCTGTATGAATGGTATCAGTCATAGATTTCCCTTGAACTTTCTCTAGTGCAGGACAAACGATATTGTCAGATTGGCCTACATGTACGGATGACAAAAGACATAGTTATCGTCCAGCGGAAGCGCACATCGTTGGTGGTTCACTGCATACACACTGAACGATTTGAACTATATCGTTATCGTCCATATCGCTCCTAAAAATTGTCTAGTGTGTAGACATCTGAGGGTGGTTTTGCCAAAACCAAAACACGGGGGTCTACGCGCATCTCTAATACATAGAGGTACAGGCTATTATTTTGGCTTATGGTATGACACACAGGGCTGACATTTTTGCGCAACAGTCATTCATAGTATCTGTTTGTATGTTTATTCTTATCTCTCAATACTGTTGTTTCCTGACAACCCCTGTCTGCAAGTTAGCCTGACCTTTGGCTTGTGTCCTAACTCTGAATTGGTGCTGACCATGCTGATCATGGCCTGTCTTTGCTTACATTGATGTCTTGTGTGCTATTGTCACTTGTGTCTTCTGTGATCAGCTGTAGGGCATATTTGGGGGCCAGCAAGGGCGTAACTACAATAGGTCCAGTATTTTGAGGCCCTATAGCAATAGATTTGTAAGGGCCCCTATGTACCACCCAATAGTGAAAAATGTATAAAACATATGTAACTTTGACAGGGAAGATGGGCCCCCCTCAGCTCTTGGCCACATAGCAGGTGCACCCTTTGCACCTATGGTAGTTACACCCATGGGGGCCAGGACATATGAGTGTTCTGTAGTGGAGCCATTACTTCCTTGTAGGGGATTCCAGCAAAGATGCTCATTTAGACTTACCTCAGATTTGCCAAATACAGGGTATTTTTTTTTTTGTTTTATGAAATAAATGGCACACAGAATATAATATATACAGTACTGTGCAAAACTTTTAGGCAGGTGTGGAAAAATAATGCAAAGTAAGAATGCTTTCAAAAATAGAAGCGTTAATAGTTATTTTTCTTAACGAACCAAATGCAAAGTGAATGAACAGAAGTGAAATCTAAATCAAATCAATATTTGGTGTGATCATCCTTTGCCTTCAAAACAGCATCAATTCTTCTAGGTGCACTTGCACAAAGTCAGGGATTTTGTAGGATTATAGTCAGATGTATGACTAACCAATCATACCAAACAGGTGATAGTGATCATCATTTTTGTATGTAGGGTGAAACACAGTCATTAACTGAAACAGAAACAGCTATGTAGGAGGCTTAATACTGGGTGAGGAACAGCCAAACTCTGCTACAAAGGTGAGGATGTGGAAGACAGTTTCATGTCACAGGTCATACACCATGGCAAGACTGAGCACAGCAATAAGACACAAGGTAGTTATACTGCATCAGCAAGGTCTCTCTCAGGCAAAGATTTCAAAGCAGACTGAGGTTTCAAGATGTGCTATACAAGCTCTTTTAAAGAAGAACAAAGAAACGGTCAACATTGAGGACCGTAGACGCAGTGGTCGGCCAAAGAAACATAGGGCCTGATTCAGCAAGGATCGCAACTGCGATTAAGCATGCAAACGGCTGATTGTTGCATTTTGCGCATACATCGCAGTGCTTGGACCAGCCACTGCATTCGGGACTGCAATCACAGTGACAATGCAGACCCATCGCAGAGTGATTGACAGGAAGTGCCATTTGGCGGAGGTGACTGGGGGGGGAATCGGCGAAACTCAGGCATGCCAGTGCGTTTGAATGCCATTGCATGGCCGTGCATAAATTATCCACTGTGGTGCCATACGCAGCCTGAGGTCTCATAGCGTCTGCCAAGGTTAGCAATTCCTGAGTAAGGTCAGAGCTTGTGCAAGTGTGCGCGAGGCTGCGATTGTACTCGATGTTACCGATGATTTTGCTGTCTTGCTAAACGGATGTGTGTAAGGTAAAGTGGGCGTCCTTATGTAGTGCTGCGACGGCATAGCGATCGCAATGGAGTAGCATACTATGCAGTGAGACTGCGTGCGTAATTGCTATTGTGATCCTTGCTAAATCAGGCCTATAGTGCATCAGATGAAAGACACATCATGCTTACTTCCTTTCAAAATCAGAAGATGCAGTGGCGTAACCGGTTCTAGGTGCGGGCTAACAGGGCCGTCGCCCAGAGCGCTGACACCTAGAGGGCGCCACTGAGTCCAGAAAAAAAAAAAACCTAGAAAGAAAAAAAAAATACACCGGTCCCACAGTGGGCACTACTAATGGGGGCAGTACTACTGGGGAGCATTACAATAGGGGGCATTACTTATGTGGGGATTACTAATGGGGGGGATTACTACTGGGAAGCATTACTAATGGGGGCTCTACTAATGGGGGAACTACTATAGGGGGGATTACTAATGGGGGGATTACTACTGGGGAGCATTATTAATGAGGGCTCTGCTAATGGGGGCACTACTAATGGGGGCATTACTACTGGGGGGCATTACTACTGTGGGCACTACTATAGGGGGCATTACTATTTTGGGGATTACTACTGTGGAGCTTTACTACTGGGGGAACTGCTATAGGGGGCATTACTACTGGGGGCATTACCACTGGGGGTACTACTAATGGGGGCACTGCATGGGGGGCACCACTACTGGGGCCATTGTGTAAGGGGCACCACTGCTGTGGGCATTGTATAAGGGGCACTACTACTGTGGGCATTGTATTAGGGGCACTACTACTGTGGGCCATGTGTATAAGGTACACTAAGTTTGGCATTGTGTAAAAGGGGCACCACTTTGTGTCATAACATAAGGGACTACTGTGTGGTGTAATTTGAATTGGGGATAATGTATTATAAAGGTAATTACTGTGTGTGGCACAATGTATTATACAGGTCATTACTGCATGTGGCATAATGTGTTATAGAGGGCATTACTGTGTGTCGCATAATGTGTTATAAACTGCATTACTGCGTGTGGCATAATGTGTTATAAAGAGCATTACTGCATGTAGTATAATGTGTTATAAAGGGCATTACTGCGTGTGGCATAGTGTGTTATAAAGGGCATTACAGTGTGTGTGTGGAATAGTGTGTTATACAGGGCATTACTGCATGTGGCATAATGTTATGTTATGTTATGGGGGGGGGGGGGCGCAACTGGGAACTGTCGTCCTGAGCTCCACAATGTCTAGAACCAGCCCTGGGCGTAACTAAGGTATTTGGAACCCAGAGCAAGCTGAAAAATGGACCACGCCATTGGACAAGACCAGGCGTCAACACAGGGAAATGAGAAACCCAATGATCATGGCCCAGTCAGTTAGGCCATGCATGTAGCAAGCTGCACCAATACAGCATCATCAGGCCCTCAGACGAGAGCAAAGGTGTGAAGATACTTCCAAACCCCATAACAAACCCGCCAATACAACGCTGGAAGTCCCAAAGAAACTGCAAGATTGTGACCAGGGAGCCCTCAATGCATCAACCATGCACCCTCAACAGAATAAACAGTTTTTGCAAAGTAGCAGAAGAACAAATATAGTCTTACTGGTGCACTCTTGATAAATGTACATTGAAAAAATTAGAGAACAAAAAATGTAAATGTAGAGAATATAAAATATAACCTTTAATACATATCTTTTAAAAGAAGTGTATTGACAGATACACTTCTAAATACCTGGGATTACAGGCAAAAAATAGTGATCACACCATGAAAAATTACTACACAACATTGGTCCATCTGGCAAAAATAATCCAAAATCCCTGTATATTCATAATCAAACAATAAATTGTTAATTAGTGGGAAAAAATGGATCAGATAGATACCAAGAAAGAAAATTATTGTATGTATGAATTCAATCAAACTGGCAAAAATATGAACTCCCAAATTCCTGATCTGATCATATAAATAATGTTAATAATAATAATTGTCAGGAAAGTGGGGTAGATAGCCACCTGAACTCAAGAATAGAGTATGTAAATAACCTCATTTATAAGTGTAAATTAAATCCGGTCAGGATAATAGCAGTCGCACTTCAAAAAAACTGAAAAGTGACTGAACACCACCTTGTTGGCCTAATGAGATGAAAAATATACGTATTCAAATAACCAGGTGATTTCCAATCACTGTCAGAACCAAAAGTTAAACAACAAATTAGACCGAGGTTCTGTATAAAAGGACACACATCAAAGTTTGTGCAGCAGACATGTAGAGACCCACATAAACGTATCAAAACAGAGCATAAACTGCTTTCAAGGTTTAAGATTAAGTTGACTGTATGCCTGAATAACTTTGAGGACTGGCTTAAATATATACAGTCAGACATAAGCAGATAATATCACTGAGTATATAAAGATACATGCATATATGTGTCAACATACATAGGGTATATACCTGTACTGATGTCACAAGATTATAATGTGACTCCAACAATGCTCTAAATAAAACGCATGTGTGCAAGCATAAAAAATTATTAAATCACAATTGAAAAGTCTGCCCAATTTCTACTAAGCAGTGCAGATACAGTCAGTAATGTTAATTATAACCACTACCTAAAAGTGGGAGACACAGAATTGAGTCCTTGTATCTGTAGAGTAAAGAAAAAGCCTGGGGACAAGAAATGTAATACAACTACTTTCCCCTGTCTATGCAGATCGAACAGGGAATGAGAGAGAAGTAAACATAATCCCCAGGGAAACAACAGTTAAAGCGCTTCTGCTGTCCCCGCTCCTGACCGTGTCTCCCCTCTGTTACTAAAGAAGCATTGCAGAGGGAGAGTATCAGTCCGGCTTGAATGAGAGAGCGCTATAGGGATAGTAAAAGAAAAGATACCTCGTGTAAATATGATAGGTAGGAGTGCAGCTGCTGGTGGTCTATCATATGGGCTGTTTGAGAACAGACAGCCCGTCGGGTGGACGCCCGTTTCGCCTCTACAGGCTTGGTCACCTGATCGCCGTAAGGTAAGCCCGTCTCCCACCCCCTCTATCTAGGAAGGCTAGTCCAATCACGCTCCTCTATCACTGATTGATCTCTCTTTGAGCCTATCAGTGAGCAGTTTCAAGGGAGCCAATCACCCAGCTGCCATGTATTACGTGGGTGAGGATTCCCAGTCCAATTACCATATGTAAACAAAGAGGACCGAGTGAAACATGCAGGGCTTAAACATAGCAGTGCAGGGACAGAACGCAGGTTTAATGTAAACAAAATCGACAGTCAGTCCCCTAGCCTGAGTATTGATAATAAAATAAGATAAAAAAAGAAATGAAATGAATGAAAAATAAAAAAATATATAAAATAAATTAAAAAAATAAATATATGAAAATAAATAATAATAAATAAATGAGAATAAATAAAAATAAAATGAATGTCACAATATAAAGCTGTATATTAATATATGATTGTGCTCCAAATAAAGGCACCACCTCAAAAAGGAAGTAAATATAGGTCCAAGATGAATGGTGATAGTATACATAAAGCTAAATCCACCATAAAATTTATTGATTAATAGATATAATTTATCATCAAACGATAAATAACTAATAGAAAGGATATATATAAAAAATATATATATGATGTGCATCAACTTATGTTGAGTCCATGATGGAGTCACATGTCATAAGTAATAATAAACCAAAGGAAAAATCTCCTCCAAAACATCAAAACGGGAGTGCTTATTAATCCGCCGTCCACAGATAGAATTCAATCCAATGTATGTCAAAACACTGTACCTATTTTGTAAATATATATACCTGTGCACTCACACATATATAAAATTGCTTGTATATAACTGCACATGTGCACGTGCACACCCACATAAAATATATTGTATACGTATAAAAATGTATATGTATGTATACATCGGAAGGGGGGAAAGGAATAAAAAAGTGTGATAAATCTAATTTAGGCATATCTCTTATAATAGAAAAAGGATGTGAAAATGTGAAAAGGAAAAGAAGAAAAAAGAAAAGTGAAAAGAGAAAAGTACAAAACGTGCAATGGTGTAAAAAATACAATTTAATAAGAATAGGGTATGGGAAATGATATAAAATACCTATATTAGTGTAGGGGTAAAAAAAGGGGGAGACACAAAAATAAATTGTGTATGTTGCTTCTATAAATAGTGTGTTGATAAGATACTAATTAATAGTAAATTGAAAAGAGGGAGTGAAAGTGAATATATTGAAAATTAAAAAATTACACCTATAAGGTTAAGCAAGTGCAATGAGTATGAGACTCAGAAAATGTGACAATAGTATAGGACCTTGGTCAGAAAATAACTACATCACTGATGGTGAGAAAAATATGATATTAATTAGATAATATATATGTGTGATTATATCACAAATTGTCAACTGATGAATACAATCAATGCTGATACAATAAATATATTACAGAGTGATTCTGACAAAAAAATGTAATGGAATAATAATAATAATCATACTTCCAAGATCGTTTACCAAAATTAAGAAAGATCTGGAAGACTATGAAAATGCGATTATTGAGCGTAAATGTATCAAGTTTTCTAGAGACAAACGAGACTTTATATCTGGACGCATTTTTCGTTGGAATAAACCCCAGAGAAGGGAGACTACTGCAGGAGCAGAAGGTACACCATCTTCTTCTGAGATAGAAGTATCTGATACAGAGGAGTATAGTGGTCCTATCTCATATCTAAGGAATTTATCATCACACAGAGGAGAGAAACCTCTGCATTTTCCTTCCTCTTCTTCTTCTTTTTAGAAGATACCAGGGGCACACGTGGATGCCCCATAAGAAACAAACAAGGAGGGGGAGGAAGAAGAAGATGGGAATCTCCATCGCCCAATCGATATTCGACCAGGAGAAACAACAAAAAGTAGTAAACTCATCTTCCACTTTAAAAATCATTAACCTGTCTGACCATATTCTAACTTCAGAACAGACAGAGGTTTTGAGTAAAGGTTTATCCTTTTCACCCTGTAATTCGTTTGATAGATTCAAATGGGAAACTAACTTGCGCCTTTTTGGGCGCAAATTGCTGCTTACTAAATTCCATAACTCCAAAGTCAGAGAACCCACATGTCCGATTTTAGGATCTGACTCCACCTCTTTGTCACAATTGGAAGAAGAAGCTATCTTAGCCTTGGAAGATCTGGCAGAAGAAACTGAGATTGGAACAAAGCCTAAACGACCCATATGTAAGAAACACTCAACGTTTTTTCCTCCTGACAATATATTTCCAGAAGTCAAAGTATTTTTAAACATGGTATCACAGGACTTTGAAAAGCTATATAAGCAACAGAGATGGCACAAACCACATAAAAACCTAAAGTCCATCCAGAGGCAAGCTATGAAAGAAATTGGGAGTTGGGAGGATGTACTGATCAAGCCATCGGATAAAGGTGGGAATATTGTCATCTGGCCACTCAATCTTTATCTTCAAGAAGTGGAAAGACAATTAAGTGATACATCCTGTTACCACACTACACTTTTCGATCCTACTGATAATTTCAGTAATCTTTATTCCAGAACAATCACCAGGGCATTAAATAATGGGGTTATCACCAAAATTGAGTATGATTATCTTGATACACCCCATCCCAGGACCCCAACTTTTTACTTATTACCCAAGGTTCACAAAAAACTACTGAACCCTCCTGGGAGACCCATAGTCTCTGGGAATGGTGGACTACTGGAAAAAGCCACTTGCTTTTTGGACGTACATCTAAGACAACATGTTCTTAGTTTACCGTCGTATGTCAAGGATATGACAGATGTACTTCGTAAAATACATGATATAGTTCTAGATGAAAATTATCTCCTAGTGAGTCTAGATGTTGAATCACTGTATACCTCTATCGTTCACGATCTAGGGATCCAAGCAGTGAGATATTTTCTCACCATGGAAGGGATAGGACCTTTTCAGGAATTCCTCTTGGAACTTCTACATTTTGTGCTTCATCATAATTACTTTATCTTTAACAACCATTTCCATATCCAAGAGAGAGGTACTGCGATGGGAGCAGCCTGTGCTCCCACTTACGCAAACCTCTTTCTTGGATGGTGGGAAAGGGAGGTGGTATTTAGGGATGATCAGGAAGAACACACGCAACATGTGATTGCATGGATGCGTTACATCGACGACATCCTGATAATCTGGGATGGAACCCAAGAAGAACTAAAAAATGTTGTTACTTCCCTCAATGCCAACCAACTGAATCTAAGGTTCATGTATGAGAGTAGTGAGATAAGTATTCCTTTTTTAGATCTCAGGATCTATAGAGGAAATGACAACACGATACAGACAGAAATTTTTCGTAAAGAGACATCTACAAATAGTCTGTTACACAGCACTAGCTCTCATTTTCCTCCTACTATTCTCAATATCCCAAAGGGTGAATTTTTGAGGATACGCCGCAATTGCTCCAGTGAGGAAACATATAATAATCAATGTAAAGATTTATCACTGAGATTACGTGAAAGAGGGTACAGTAATCGAATCATTAAAAAAGCCAAACGTGAAGTGGACCAAAAGTCACGTGAATCTCTTATCTTTCAAGATAAACCTGAAAAAAAACAAAATAACATCATCAGGTTTATATTTATAGGTGATTTTTGTAGCAGTTGGAAAGAAGCAAGGGCTATCTTACAGAAACATTGGCCTATTTTGTTATCTGATGAAGATCTGGCCAAGGATCTGGATAAACATATTAATATGAGTTGGCGCAGGGCTCCCAATCTCAGAGATTATCTAGTCAAGAGTCATTTTTCGAAGACCAGGAATAAACATCCGCATACAACTGGCAGTTACTCATGTGGGAATTGTAAAATTTGCCCACATATAATAAACACCCAACAAGTCACGGACAAATATGGACAAAAAATGTAGATAAAAGATTTCTTCAATTGCCGTACGACTAATGTGATATACTGTGTCATGTGTAATTGCTCACAACGGTATATTGGAATGACTACTAGGATGTTGAAGATTAGGGCATTGGAACATCTGGGCAATATACGTAACGCATCCAGTGACCTGATGAAAATAAAACAGATCACCACGGTGGCTAGATATTTTCTCAAAGTACATGCAGGGAGGACACAGGATTTTAAAATCTGTGGACTTGAAAGGGTTAAACTTGGACTTAGAGGTGGAGACCTAAACAGAGCCTTATTAATGAAGGAGAGCGAATGGATATTTAGGCTCGGGACTTTAATATCAGCAGGACTTAATGAAAATATCAATTATAGCATATTTTTGAAGGAATAATGTACAAACTGGACATGACAGTATAGATCCCCTATACATTTTTCTTCCTCTTTCTTTTTGGTTCTCATTTCATCTTGGAAGTATGATTATTATTATTATTCCATTACATTTTTTTGTCAGAATCACTCTGTAATATATTTATTGTATCAGCATTGATTGTATTCATCAGTAAACACTTTGTGATATAATCACACATATATATTATCTAATTAATATCATATTTTTCTCACCATCAGTGATGTAGTTATTTTCTGACCAAGGTCCTATACTATTGTCACATTTTCTGAGTCTCATACTCATTGCACTTGCTTAACCTTATAGGTGTAATTTTTTACTTTTCAATATATTCACTTTCACTCCCTCTTTTCAATTTACTATTAATTAGTATCTTATCAACACACTATTTATAGAAGCAACATACACACTTTCTTTTTGTCTCCCCCTTTTTTTTTACCCCTACACTAATATAGGTATTTTATATAATTTCCCATACCCTATTCTTATTAAATTGTATTTTTTACACCATTGCACGTTTTGTACTTTTCTCTTTTCACTTTTCTTTTTTCTTCTTTTCCTTTTCACATTTTCATATCCTTTTTCTATTATAAGAGATATGCCTAAGTTAGGTTTATCACACTTTTTTATTCCTTCCCCCCCCTTTCCTATGTATACATACATATACATTTTTATACGTCTACAATATATTTTATGTGGGTGTGCACGTGCACATGTGCAGTTATATACAAGCAATTTTATATATGTGTGAGTGCACAGGTATATATATTTACAAAATAGGTACAGTGTTTTGACATACATTGGATTGAATTCTAGGGGACTGACTGTCGATTTTTTTTACATTAAAACTGCGTTCTGTCCCCGCACTGCTATGTTTAAGCCCTGCATGTTTCACTCGGTCCTCTTTGTTTACATATGGTAATTGGACTGGGAATCCTCACCCACGTAATACATGGCAGCTGGGTGATTGGCTCCCTTGAAACTACTCACTGATAGGCTCAAAGAGAGATCAATCAGTGATAGAGGAGTGTGATTGGACTAGCCTTCCTAGATAGAGGGGGTGGGAGACGGGCTTACCTTACGGCGATAAGGTGACCAAGCCTGTAGAGGCGAAACGGGCGTCCACCCGACGGGCTGTCTGTTCTCAAACAGCCCATATGATAGACCACCAGCAGCCGCACTCCTACCTATCATATTTACACGAGGTATCTTTTCTTTTACTATCCCTATAGCGCTCTCTCATTCAAGCCGGACTGATACTCTCCCTCTGCAATGCTTCTTTAGTAACAGAGGGGAGACACGGTCAGGAGCGGGGACAGCAGAAGCGCTTTAACTGTTGTTTCCCTGGGGATTATGTTTACTTCTCTCTCATTCCCTGTTCGATCTGCATAGACAGGGGAAAGTAGAAGTTGTATTACATTTCTTGTCCCCAGGCTTTTTCTTTACTCTACAGATACAGGGACTCAATTCTGTGTCTCCCACTTTTAGGTAGTGGTTATAATTAACATTACTGACTGTATCTGCACTGCTTAGTAGAAATTGGGCAGACTTTTCAATTGTGATTTAATAATTTTTTATGCTTGCACACATGCGTTTTATTTAGAGCATTGTTGGAGTCACATTATAATCTTGTGACATCAGTATATACCCTATGTATGTTGACACATATATGCATGTATCTTTATATACTCAGTGATATTATCTGCTTATGTCTGACTGTATATATTTAAGCCGGTCCTCAAAGTTATTCAGGCATACAGTCAACTTAATCTTAAACCTTGAAAGCAGTTTATGCTCTATGTTTTGATACGGTTTTGTGGGTCTCTACATGTCTGCTGCACAAACTTTGATGTGTGTCCTTTTATACAGAACCTCGGTCTAATTTGATGTTTAACTTTTGGTTCTGACAGTGATTGGAAATCACCTGGTTATTTGAATACGTATATTTTTCATCTCATTAGGCCAACAAGGTGGTGTTCAGTCACTTTTCAGTTTTTTTGAAGTGCGACTGCTATTATCCTGACCGGATTTAATTTACACTTATAAATGAGGTTATTTACATACTCTATTCTTGAGTTCAGGTGGCTATCTACCCCACTTTCCTGACAATTATTATTATTAACATTATTTATATGATCAGATCAGGAATTTGGGAGTTCATATTTTCGCCAGTTTGATTGAATTCATACATACAATAATTTTCTTTCTTGGTATCTATCGGATCCGTTTTTTCCCATTAATTAACAATTTATTGTTTGATTATGAATATACAGGGATTTTGAATTATTTTTCCCAGATGGACCAATGTTGTGTAGTAATTTTTTATGGTGTGATCACTATTTTTTGCCTGTAATCCCAGGTATTTAGAAGTGTATCTGTCAATACACTTCTTTTAAAAGATATGTATTAAAGGTTATATTTTATATTCTCTACATTTACATTTTTTGTTCTCTAATTTTTTCCATGTACATTTATCAAGAGTGCACCAGTAAGACTATATTTGTTCTTCTGCTCCTTTGCAAAAACTGTTTAAATTGTGATTCTCACAAATGTTATCTGGTAGCACCACCAACTATAGAATAAGTCTTACTTTAATTTAATTCAGTTAAGACCGGTATGTTGGTTTTTTATAATTAATTCTATAATTATCATTACATCATACAACTGATTGACTAGTGCGGACTCTACCAACAAAACCCCTTTTGTACCCTCAACAGAATATCAGACCACCCAGAGGCTCGGGTTAGTGCCACCCGTCCATCCCAGAGTAAGCACAGTGATGCAGGGAAACCCAACAACCACAACCCAGTTGTTCAGGGGTCTAGTTACTAAGCAGTGTTAGGAGACAGAGTAAAAAGTGATAAGAAAGTGA
The DNA here is from genome assembly GCA_031769625.1 of Taudactylus pleione. Taxonomy (NCBI): domain Eukaryota; kingdom Metazoa; phylum Chordata; class Amphibia; order Anura; family Myobatrachidae; genus Taudactylus; species Taudactylus pleione. The sequence goes on along the minus strand of JAUIMM010000508.1, from coordinate 1,732,207 downwards.
TAAGGTGCCAGCCAATCAGCTCCCAACTGTCATTTTTCAAACACAGCCTGTGAAATGACAGTTGGGAGCTGATTGGCTGGCACCTTATCACTTTCTTATCACTTTTCACTCTGTCTCCTAACACTGCTTAGTAACTAGACCTCAGTCCTCAGGTGGCGCAATCGACACAAACCGCACCAGAAATCAGGGAGGGAGGCCTCAGAAAAGATGGGAATCAGACAATTTGCTAACACCCAATAGCCCCAGTACAATAATACTAAATTGATATAGGCCCTCACCCCACCGGCAGCAAAAACCCAGCCAGGAACTCAACCCAACCTGAGTGTGTAACTAATCTCAGCAACTATGCCTTGGTAAAACGTGACCAGACCATCCACCAGTTACAGAGAAGAGCACGTTCAAGCTGCGCAAACTGCTCCTGCGGCAACAGCAATCGCAAACACAGCAGTGAAAAAGAAAATGGATCAAAGTAATATCCACTAGTAGACTTCTCCACAATGCAAAACTAAGAGTGGAGTGGCTGCCATGGTAACAGCACACTCCCGCTGCCTGCATCCAATCACCAGGAGGTAATGGAATACAATCAGACAGCATATAACGTCACTCCAGTGGCCCTCACTGCAGCTGGCAACAACAATAGCTGAACTCCAGGCATGGCAGGACACCAAATACAAAGGCATATGGCAAATAGTAAGTGTCTGTCGTTAAACAGGAATTTCACAGAGTAGCATACTACATGACCCGAGTGAATAGTAGCATCCCCCCCAGAAGTGTGTCCATGTCAGCGCAACCGACTATGCAAGCGCTATACATAGTGACTAACGTAGGGCACTACTGCATGCCAATTGTAAAGCAAGAGCTAACACCTCATCCAGCAAATTCGCATAGCGATCACCTGGGGACCTCAGACATGGGCCCCAAAGGAGGCGGAGAAGACAACTCGATAGCCAGGACACCAAACAGGATACCACGATCCACATCTGAAAAAAAGGAACAGAAGAGAAACCCCCCCAGGAGAGGGAGTAGCGACAGAGAAGAAGAAGCAGTAGAGGGAAACAACACATATAACTAAAAACCCTGCGAACACATGCGCGCACAACCCGCCAACCCACATAAAAGGAGACAGGGCGGCCACAATGGAAGGAAGGAGGCAGGCGATGGAACCCAAATGCAGTAGCCGTGTGGAGCCATGGCCAACAGTGCAGCCACCGCATATGGTTACAACTGCACCTAACTCGCTATCCAATGGAAGCAAGGGACACTTGTGTCAAGCCCCGCCCCTCACTCCCGGAGCACCACTGTCACCACAAATGCTGCCAGCGCAGAGACTCCAGCAGAATGGGAAGACCCCCAATCCCGCTGGCCTGAGCCACCAAAGGGCACCGGGGACAGCAATGCCTACCCGGGGGACCCGTGCGTAATGGAATTCACGACCGCAAGAACAGGTAACAAAATCCCCCCAATGATACCTAATACCCATGTCGAAGAAAAAACACCCTTAGACAGTGATCGTGGGCAGACACACACTAGACACCATGAGGCATAGGAAAAAGCTAGAAACCCACAATGTAGCATTATACATAGAAAACCAGAGGGTGGCAGTGAATGGAGGAAAAGAGTACGGAGGACAGGCGTAGATGCATATAGCTGTACAATGTAGAGAGACAGTTATTTATTTACCAGCAGTTATTTATATAGTGCACACATGTCTTTAGACAGATTGCAGGGAAATAATGACATAATGAAGGCACTAAATACACAATGGCCCTAATTCCAGCAACACTGACAGACCCAGCACACAGACAGGTGACACACAGATGACAATGGGCCCCAGGGCATATATGCCAGCAATGTGACCAGCGGAAGGGGACAGTGCAAAGTGACAAATTCAGGCCTCCGACCATAGATTATAACAACACAATCCAAATTAATTCATCGATCCCACCATATCACATCCCTGAACAGGAAATGACAAAGGCCGTGCGATGAGACAATATGACAGGACAGCCGTAAATGAAAAGAATGGGTACTGGCGGCAGCAGCACTAGGCTAATATTTCAGTCAATAAAAGTTATCCCAGGAACAGAAAATTAACAAATGACAAAACCCCCATTTGGAAACAGGTAACATGGGTACGCAGATGGCATCACAAATACAAACTACACACTACTAGGGACAGGATGGGGATAAAGTCCGCAACCTCCACAGTGTGAGCCATAAAGCTAACCAGACCAATGCGGTGCTAGGCAGTAAAGCTAACCACTACGCCATCCGTGCTGCAGAATGAAATGCTGAGCAAATGTGCTTAGGAATTTAACTAAATCCTCACAGAGAAGGAAAAAAACCTATATAAGCAAAATAGCATGTACCAAAGAAGCCCTGCACATCCACTTATCCACTGTATATATATGCCCATAGTTGGACCACAAGCCAAAAAGCACACAGGCAAAAAACACTGCACCGATATATAAGAAAAACCGTACAGCAGGGCCGGATTAACAATGGGGCGGATGGAGCTGCAGCTCCAGGCCTACCCTTAAAAATAGGCCCACAATAGCTGCTGTAAACAGGAAAAAAAATGTCATGCTACAATGGCCTGCCAGTGGCCATCCGAGGCAGCCCGTCCCCCAACCAACCGCAGGCTGCTAACCTCGCCTCTCTCGGCTGTGGACCGCTACCCACCCACACCACATCTTCCGGGTGTGGGACGCTCCCCCACCTTTCCCTCTCCCGTCGGATCAAATGCCGCTGCTGGCATATAGTGATTACACTTTATGGTAACGCAGTGGACAGCTTCTCTAGCCGTCGCTGTGCTGCCTACACATTAGTGACTCCGAGGTTCCCCTGCCCCATGTGACATCGCAAAGACGCCGCCCCAACATCCATTGCACTCTAAAGCGGTTGTTTTGACCGGACCAGCACAACACAGAGCTTAACGCGGTCACAGGCAGCTTTGTGAAGGTGACCCAGCAGATTGTCTGATCCTCTAGTGTGAGGTTAGGCTTCAGCCCTGCTGCCTGGCTGCCTGCAGCTGCTGTGTGACAATTATAATAAGTGATACGCAGGGTAGTAGGAAATGAATAATATATATATGTTCTCTGTATATTTATAATATATTAATATATACATATACAGGTTGAGTCTCCGATATCCAAAATGCTTGGGACCAGAAGTATTTTGGATAACGGAATATTCCATATTTTGGAATATTTGCATATCATAATGAAATATCTTGGGAATGGAACCCAAATATACACACAGACTGCATTTATGTGTTACATACACCTTATACACACAGCCTGCAGGTCATTTTATACAATATTTTCAATAATTTTGTGACTCAAACAAAGTTTGTGTACATAAAATTCAGTTTTGTTTCATATACACCTTATACACACAGCCTGAAGGTCATTTTATACAATATTTTCAATAATTTTGTGACTCAAACAAAGTTTGTGTACATAAAATTCAGTTTTGTTTCATATACACCTTATACACACAGCCTGAAGGTAATTTTATACTCTATTTTTAATAATTTGTGCCTTAGACAAAGTTTGTGTACATTGACCCATTAAAAATCAAAGGTTTCATTATCTCAGTCATGCCAAAAAAATTCCATATTTCGGAATATTCCGTATTTCGCTGTCCTCGTCCTCCTCCCCATGACAGCTCCTTCCTGCCCCAGTACCCATTCTGTTGAATCTCTGCTCACATACTTACAGTCCTCCTCTCCTAAGGCTGTCCTATATACAGTATATGAAATGCTGCAGCCAATAAGATCTAGCTCGGCTTCAGCCCTGCTTTACCTTCCCCCTGCTGCTCTGCCTCACATCAGTCATCACAAGGTGCATATATATATATATATATATATATATATATATATACACACATACAGGAAATGGGCACTCCATCATGTAGATAAACAGGGTCCCAGGATGTAGTAATAATGTAGTTCATAAGAACAAGTGGCACTCCAGTATCAGATTGCACACACCAAAGGTATTTATTTAGGTATAGAGTTTATTTAATACAGCAATGTTTCAGACAGCTACAGTATGTGCCCTTTGTCAAGCTACCAATATCTATTCCATGTGAGTTGCAAATAAAAATAAACCTAATAAACAACTGAGGCTATTATTCAGTCATATGTGAAGGGCTCCATCCTCTCCTATGGCCAGGCCGATTCCCCCTTTGTTATGCACGTAGTGACTGGCCGGCATTATATAATGAGTGACCCAGACTCATTATTAATATTTCCTGGGCTGGCAACAGAAATCTTGGGCCTGGTACACTGATGTCTCAGCCCCCCCCCAATCCATTGATCTCCCCCCACCACCACTACCATCCTTGACCCCACCACCCTCGACCCCCGGTCCCATACATATCTCTCCTTTGGCTGCCTCAGAGGTGGGGAGAGTGTCTGCAGTCCCAGTCAGTGGTGCTGCTGTGCAGCATAGCGGACGGTGGTGGTGGTGCTGCTGCTTGTACTTGCAGGCCGTGCTGCAAGCTCGTCTCCTTATAGGTGGCAGAGGCGGCAAGGTGCAGAAGGCCCGGCATGGGCGTAGTGACACACGTAATGATGTCAATGCAGCATCATTCATTACTATAGCGCAGCACCAGGTGCTGTGTCCAAGGGGGGAGGACTGTCAGCAGGGGTAACCATCTGAGTTTAGCCTGGCCTTGATTGTTTATTGTTGCCTAGTTGTGCAAGCTGGTGCGGCCTGTAACCTAAATTTAGGTGGTTGATGCCACAGACCTTAAGGATTTTGGTTATGTGCCCCTACCCCCTGTTGCCGGGCCTGAGCTAGGGATGGCCATCAATGGATCAGAATCATGGACGATGTCACATGTTTACTTTATACCATCGATGGGGGGAGAACCAGATGGTTTCCCTCCATCGATGGAACAGCACAACCAAATTGTTTGTTTTTGCTGCATGGTTTGTTTCTGATACAAAGTCAGAATTAGCGCTCTTGTATCTTGTACTTTGCATTTTTTTTTTTTTTTTATAAAGCCCGTGTAACAAATGTAATGTGTCCAAGATGGCTGCCTCCCCTAATATAGTTTTCTTTACTGCAAATTTAAACCGCTTTGAGTCCTTATTGAAAAACATACCATATAAATAAACTATCTATCTATCCAGGGCCGGCTCCAGGGGTCCGAGCACCCTGTGCGCGCGCAACAGAAAATGGGGGCATGGCCTAATTGTCACAGGCCACGCCTCCTACTTGATGTTATTTGGAGGCGGGCACGCATGGCACGCCTCCAAACAATGTCAGGCTGGGGGGGGGGGCCTCACTAGCTGGGCTTCCCCCAGCCCTCTGCCTTCACTGAATGGATGCCGTGTGCATGCGTGCAGCATCCATTCAGACTCCGGGGTCTGGCACCGCCGCACAGCTGTGGCGGTGGGGGTCCCCAACCTCCCGATTTGACCACCCGCGGGACACTTCGGCCCACAGGTGGAACAGTGGGACAGTACTGTCCCGCTGAAATCGGGATGTTGGGGAGGGGTGCACCCTCTATGGGTGGCGCCCCTGTTCGACCGCACTTGTCGAACACCCCTAGAGCCGGCCCTGTATCTATCTATCTATCTATCTATCTATCTATCCAGTGCCAGATTAATGTACACATGGGCATGGAGCTGAAATTCATGTAGGGCTTATTGTGTGCCGCTGCAGGGGGTGACAAGCCCCGCGGCGGTGTGACTAGTGATGTGCGGGTGTGGCTAGTGTCCAGGCACAGATGGACATCACATCCTGTTAGTGGAACTCACAGCCCACTCCTAGCTATGGGGAGGCAATCGGGAAACTGACTGCCTAAATACCGGCAGCCGGCTTCCCGACTGTCTTATCGCGGCAAGTGTGAAATGCCGGGCGTCTAGATGTAGACGCCCGCATTTCCCCGATGCCGGGAGACCGGCGCCCGGCATCACGATCGTAGTGATGCCGGGCGCCGCGAGCTGACAGCCGCGGGGGGGAGGGTTAGGTTTAGGGCTCCCGGGGGGGACTTAGGGTTAGGCACCCCCCCGGGGGACTTAGGTTTAGGCAGCGGGGAAGGGGGGGTTAGGGTTAGGCACTTAGAGGGGGGATTAGGGTTAGGCACTTGGGGGGGAAGTTAGGGTTAGGCACCCCTAAGGAGGGTTAGGGTTAGGGGGGTTAGGTTAGGTTAGTGGATACTTACCTATCCACGATCGGGATTTCCAGCGCTGTCGGGCTTCCGCTGCGTCGCACTCTGCTCCTGTCGGGCTGCCGCTGACGGGAATCCCTAGCTATGGCACCCACCCGCACTTCTTGTCAGTGGAGCACATAGACCGGCAAAGCGCCGATCAGCTGCTGAATGGGACGCATTGGTACATTTGGGGAAAGATAATTTCTTATTGCCACGAATAGCAGCGATAAGAAATACTAATTATTGGGTCTGAAACCTGATAATTAGTACATAATTGTAGATCTTACAGGGAAATAAAAATGAGAAATGTATGCTGTGATTGCCTGATACTGGTATACAAAAAAAAATAGTCAAATAAAGATGCAAAAATATAGTTAAAAAGGGCAAAGTCCACACACTCAATCACTCCATAGGGTTAGATTGTATTAGACGCTCTTGTAGAATCCTGGTGGCGAGTTATATGCTTCTCACAGGTCCCAAATATTTTTAAAGTGCTCTGTAGCTCTATTCCATAGTGAACAGAGGGATTCAGAGATAGACGCAGTGAGCATTAGTGCTGCATTTTTGGATGCAGCAGTGATGCTCAAATATTCTAATAAAGCAGGAGATGTCTGTATGAAAAAGACACCTCCTGCATGCAGCGTTGATCTGAGTGCTGCGTGGTCACCATCATGATCATTGGTTGCAATGGTTGCATACATCGGCCATCTGAGTAAGCCGAAGCTTACGCAGACTGGCCACCGGAACTCCTCTGCTGGGGCCAAAGCATCTGCATCCAAAGATGCAGATCCTGGCTTTGGCACACCTACAACATGATGGCAACACTCCCCCATTTTATAGAACAGTCCAGGGCGCCGCCCACTCTCAGTCCCCCAAGCGCAGCAGCATGTCAATCAGCCACAGCATGAGGGGGGACTGTGAGTGATTACGCAGGACTCGTTCTGCACATGCACAGACCCACAAATATTGGAGATGTACGTAAACTAACGGGATTCCGTACATCTCTGGCTCTGATGTTCTTAAATCAAAATATGCTGCCTGCATTACAGACAACTAAAAGGAATACAACCAAATAGGGGAAAATCAGGAGTACCATTCACCCCTTCTGGGTTGCAGAGTTCCAATGCTGTACATGGCCCAGGCTCCAGGGTAGTCAGGTACTGAGATGTCTGCTGCTCCCAGATGGGTATTAGGAGGGGTTTTGCCATCAAAAGAAGGTCTGCCTGCACCTATGGCTTGGTGTGTCCTTGTGTGTATGCTTCGGATGCCTGTGAGGGTAGAGCTTAACATGACCAGTGGTTCCCATACTGCTGGCACAATTCCAGGTGACTGGGGGAGGAGCTTAACGTCACTGGGGAAAGAGCTTCAGGAGACTCCCACACAGGAGAGACATTGTCGGGGGCGGAGCTTAGTGCGAGCAGGGGGTGGAGCTTAGTGTTACAAGAGGCTCACACACTGAGGACACAGCTTTGGAAGACTGGGGGCGGAGCATAGTGCAGCGGGGTGGGGTTTACTGCAAGCGAGGGCTCCCACATTAATGACAGGTTTGGATGACCGGGGCGGAGCTTCAGTTGGCCTCGGTGGTCTGTACGGGTGTGGGGGGGCAGGGCTGTTGATTGGACAGGAAGATAAAGTGCTGGACTGCTGGGAGTGAGTGAGTCGTGACAGGAAAAATATTTTTTTTCTTGTCAACACTGCACTGCAGGGAATCCAGTGGGCCTATTTTCATGGGAGGGCCTGGAGCTGTAGCTCCACCCGCCCCATTGTTAATCCGGCCCTGTATCTATCTATCTATCTAATCTAGGACATGCTAAATAACAAGTGATTACCTATCAGTCTTTTTAGCTCTCCTTTATATTGTTTTCCATGACATTGGCAGGAGACAGGTTTTGCTCAGAGAAATCCAGGCATCATCTACTCTCCAGGAGTCCCGGGCAGCATCCCTACATCAGAGTGTCAGTAGGCATGTACAGTATGGATACTTTCTGCCAGATTTCAATAAACGCTGAAAAGGTATCTAAATGGTTTTTTAAATGGCAGCGGACCTGATCCCATTCACTGCTGAAACTCTAATGGACCTTTCCTTTACCTTCTTTTGTTCTGGTACTGTGACTGCTAGATTCAATACAGAACAGTCACTTACAGCGAAGCACAGCACTCAAATGGAACACTGTGCTTCCTATTGTGGCACTTAGCCATAGGGGTAGTCACAGTAACCCAATGATGTAACTGACATGTTACTCATCGCCTCCTCTCCTAATGCATTGGAAAGGTAGGGGAGGTGCAATCCAGGTCACTGCACCTCAGCAAAGTCAGAGCACTGGTAATGTGCTCTATTACTAACAGGTCTGCCTACTAACATATGATGGTGCTTACAAGTGACCTAACATTAGCTGGATCTTAGCCTCTCTGTACCAAACCATGCCCATAATAAATTAATGAGTAAATAAATACACTCTTAAGTGGTCCATGTTTCCAAACAACCTCTCTCCAGCCCAACAAAACCATCTCACCCTTTCAGTGGGTGTACATTTCTGGGGTTAGAAATACTCTCTACAGAAAGTTCTGTCAGTCTGAATGAAAAGATGAAGTAGACTTGGGTAGCCTAAGAAGCTGGCAAAATGAGTCTGGTCCATGTACTTGTGAAAAAAACCCTTAGAGGTGAATGGGTAAAAAAAAGCTGCAAATGAAGTTAGGAAATGATTATCTGTTAAACATGATGAAGACAAGTGTTGGGGAAAACAAAAGCCATATTGTCTCATGTTCAACTACCACTTGCAGTAGCACATTTTATACCAGCTGTTGGTTGGGTCATAGATGTCAAGGTAACAGCTGCTCGGAGGCGATGGCAGTGGATGCAGCTGTACTGCTAAGGTTCTGTGGGCAACAGCAATGATTTGCTTTTCCTTACACAGTGAGCTGGGAAAAATGATCTTCTGTCTGTAATGCCAAAGCAGCAGGAAGATAACTGAATAGTCACACCATGCTAAGGCAAATGAGGCAATCGGATTTTTGCATAAAGTCAACATTTACTGTGCCACATTCTTATTAGGACAACACAGCCCCATCAGGAGCACACTGTGCACATCAGGATGAGGACTCCTTTCAAAGGAAACACTGGTCAATCAGATGCATGTAGAGCACCACCATAAAGTTAAACGGCCACTAACGTCACCTGTCTGTGGGCCTAATTCAGAGGTGGACCCTGTTTGAACAGTTCAGTGATTATTATTGGCTACTGCCTATGCACGAAAAATAATGAAAACCAGTATGACACATGCATTCATTGAATGTACGCTGTTGCCTACAGCAACACTGGCATTAGGAACGGCAAGGCAAAACCATGCGTTCCTGCGTGGTGACTGGGAGTTGTCCTATAGCGTGTTATGGGAGTGTCTTGGTTTGTCAGTGAACGCTGCTGCATTTCCAAACACAGCCACAGAAGCCATTTTTAGAGCAATTTCTGAAGTAGACACTGCGTCAGCCATAGGGTGCATGGTGCACATGTTGGTGTACCAATGTCAGAGTGTTCAAAACCACTCAGTGGCAAACGCAGGATTTTGTAAGGGGGGTTTCCAAACTGACTTATATATATATATATATATACACATACTGTATATCTATATAGTACTTGTGTACTTTACAGACTTATTACCTTATTAAGTGTCCAGCGTCATTCCCTACCATCCAAGTGGGCACAGAGAGGGAATATAACCATGTGGCGAGCGTAGCGAGCCACCGAGCCCGAAGCGTGGTAAGCCCGCGAGGGGACAACTTTCACCGAAAGTTCTCTATAATAAGGCAATGAGTCCGTAAAGTACACAAGTATATATATATATATATATATATATACACACACATACAGTACACACACATACACACACAGATATATATATATATTTTTTTTATAGACCGTTCAGCATTGCAGACATGCACACACACTGACAAAGACTACTTACTGACACACACACTGACAAAGACTACTTACTGACACACACACTGACAAAGACTACACACTGACAAAGACTACTTACTGACACACACACTGACAAAGACTACTTACTGACACACACACACTGACAAAGACTACACACTGACAAAGACTACTTACTGACACACACACTGACAAAGACTACTTACTGACACACACACACTGACAAAGACTACATACTGACACACACACTGACAAAGACTACTTACTGACACACACACTGACAAAGACTACATACTGACACACACGCTGACAAAGACTACACACTGACAAAGACTACTTACTGACACACACACTGACAAAGACTACTTACTGACACGCACACACTGACAAAGACTACACACTGACAAAGACTACTTACTGACACACACACTGACAAAGACTACTTACTGACACACACACACACACACACTGACAAAGACTACATACTGACACACACACTGACAAAGACTACTTACTGACACACACACTGACAAAGATTACATACTGACACACACACACTGACAAAGACTACATACTGACACACACACTGACAAAGACTACATACTGACACACACACACTGACAAAGACTACTTACTGACACACACACTGACAAAGACTACTTACTGACACACACACACTGACAAAGACTACATACTGACACACACACACTGACAAAGACTACACACTGACACACACTGACAAAGACTACATACTGACACACACACTGACAAAGACTACTTACTGACACACACACTGACAAAGACTACATACTGACACACACACACTGACAAAGACTACACACTGACACACACACACTGACAAAGACTACACACTGACACACACTGACAAAGACTACATACTGACACACACACTGACAAAGACTACTTACTGACACACACACACTGACAAAGACTACATACTGACACACACACTGACAAAGACTACATACTGACACACACACACTGACAAAGACTACACACTGACACACACACACTGACAAAGACTACATACTGACACACACACACTGACAAAGACTACATACTGACACACACACTGACAAAGACTATTTACTGACACACACTGACAAAGACTACATACTGACACACACACACTGACAAAGACTATTTACTGACACACACTGACAAAGACTACTTACTGACACACACAAACTGACAAAGACTACACACTCTCACACACACATTCTGACACACAAACTGACAAAGACTACACACTCTCACACACACATTCTGACACACAAACTGACAAAGACTACACACTCTCACACACACATTCTGACACACAAACTGACAAAGACTACACACACCTCTTTCACTTTAAAAGTTAATGTAGGCAAATACAGAATCATTTATTAAAGATTCCCACCTCCCCCGCCAACAACCCCCGTCCCCTCACCCGGCAACCACCCTGAGCTGGCAAGACACCACATACACATCCCCGCCGGCACCTCCTTTCCTCTGTCGCGCATCCCCACATGTAATTCACACACCTGTGGGGCTCCGGGGGAAAGCGCCATGGATACAATCAGCGAGTCACTGGCCGGCAGCCTCTCACGATGCACCATCCTCGGAGCAGCGCACTGCAGCTGCAGCTCTCCCTTCAATCAGCCAGCCCAGCCCAGTCCCAGCCTGTGTACAAAGTCGGCTGCTGTTGGTCAGCTGCCAGTTAATAGAGCGGCGGCCAGGGGGGGTTTCTAGGTACTCAGAAACCCCCCCTGTGTGCGCGGGTGCCACTGGTCAAGTTGCACCTTCCACGGGCATTGAAAGGGGGCGTTTCAGTGCTTGCACTGTCAGGCGCACACCAGTACTCAAAGGGGAAGGCTGGAACTACTTACTAACTACAACAGCATCAACCTCTGAATCAGGCCCTGTATAAGATACCAAAAATACACTTCACTCTATACTATCATGTGCCTTGTGCTGGGTCCTGGCCAGGCCATAGCATAGGCTGCTACAATGTAGGATGTTAGATTATGATGTGATGTGTGTATACTTTTCATCATTGAAAAATGCAAAACTGAGTCAAAACAAAAAAGCTTGGCGACCAACACACCCATACCCCGAACCAGCCTACACAACCCAAGGTCCACCCAGGAACACCCACTTTGGGGAAACCTCTGTCCTTCATGTTGTCTGTCACTTGGGGCTGTCCTGCCAAAATGGAAGCACAGTGCACCTTCTAAAGATTTCCCCACCTCTTTGTACATCGTCTATTGATGTTCGCCCATTTGCAGTTTTATGCAAATGCTGATGCAAATACCTTCCCTAGTGTACATCTATAGACTCCACCATCGGTCGCACAATTGAAACTTGCACCAGCCATGTGCCAGGTGCCGATTCTCCACCTGTGTATGGCCTCCTGTGTGTATGGCCTCCTGTGTGAGGAGTTAGCGACCGTGTACACAGCCACTCTCACCGATACACCCGCAACACTCCCATAACAGGCCCATAAGACAGACCATCCTCATGCCTGAGCTAAGCTGCCTGCTGTCTCTGCAGAGAAACTCCCATCTCTTTTACCAGATATTTCTGATACAGTGTGTCTAGATGGCAGCAGCCTTTGTGTGTGTACCCTCTGTGTACCCTTGAGGTGCAGCAGTGTAAGGCATAATGCGAGGCACTTCATAAGTGACATCCTGTATGTTCTGTAACTGGCCTATTTAAAGTATCACAATTACTTCAAAACTAACATGATCAACCAGATTGTTTCCCAATCAAATCAATTATAAGGAAATTAGCAACTTGATATCTGTGTGGCAATTTTAAGGGAAATTACATTTTAGTTTTAAGGGTAAAGCAGGAAGCAGGGCCTGCCCCAATGTAAGGGTAGTGCTACAACAGAGGGAGAGGTTATGGAGCACTCTTAGGGGTATATTTACGAAAATGTGGGTGTTTAGAAGTCGAGATGTTGCTCATAGCAACCATTAGCACCTTCTGGAAGATAATAACTAGAATCTGATTGGTTGCTATGGACCACAGTAGAAATAGTAATAGAATAGAATTTTGCTAGTGTTGCATGTTCTTCTCAGTATCACAAATGAAATATTTGGCACCACCTGTGGATCTTTTAACATGTATCAGTAATAAATAATCTGTGCACCAACTAGGAGATCTGGAAAACATGCACTATTAGGGATGCACTGCTATAGAGCCCAATATGTACATATATGTCCAGGGCAGTGCTAGGTTCTTTTGCTGCTCCTCCAGGCTCCTGAACTTGCTTCAATGATCTGGAATGGTGCCCACATCTAAAATAAAAACATCCAGCTCAGGTCGGATGGCCCTACTGCCACATATAATGGCTTACTGTGATCACTGGTCCTGTATATGCTGGGATTATGATACACAATACACTTTGTATGACGCATATTATAACTGGTTGAGTACTAATTCTGCCCTCTTCATGGACCAGCCACACTCGCTCTAAAATCAAGCATTTGGAAACCCCCCTCTAGAAATCCTACATTTGCCACTGAAATATACACCCCTTATTGTGAATCATACCTCCCAACGCTGCAGGTTAACAAGAATTGTGATTACAATCCACTTAGCCTCACCTATTTCTCTCTGTAGGAGCCCGTACATGTTGAGGGCTAGCAGTGAATTATTGTCTCAGGAAGTTTATTTGAAACAAATATTTTGAGGTCATTTGCTTGACCATAACCAAAAACACTGCAGGTGCCTTTTTCCCTGCATGCTTTGCTGTCAGATGCCTTTATATCAGCACTTTGCTCAGCTACTGAATGCTATGGATTCTTTCTACAGAAATGTATCATGTAAAGAAAAAAAGTAATTATTTGAAAGGATTCATTTGAGGCACACGAACATTGCTGTAAATAACCAGGCTAACCCTCCCCTAACTACAATCACTGTGACATCCTTACTGTTTGGGATATACTTACACTCTCCACATCTCAGAAAAGGTCCAGGCAGGCAAAGGAAAATTATGAAAGAAACAAATAGGTTATGATTAAACAGATATTGATTAAGGCTCATATTTTTTTGTATTTAATTTAAATAAAATAGTCACAAAAGATATTGTTTATCATATCACTGGCCTCTATGCCCCTACTTCCATTCCATGTCGTCTCTTTTGTTTCTTCACAAAATAGATGTTAAACAACATGAAGATATGCTGGAGTTTGTACAATTACTAATATCAGCATACATATTTTTTTTAATAAAACTTCAGTCATCGTCTAAATCTTTGTGGATCTGTTCTTCTTTCTTCCAGCAGTCCAGAATAAAATAAAACTCACCAAGTCATTGTAATGCTGGCACTTATAGTTCATCTCCTTGCTGACCAGGCTTGAGCTGAGCAACATTATGTCAAGAACCTCTAATTGTGGGTTATGGGGAAAAAAACAAACATACAGCTACTCCGAGCTATGGGTAACCACTAGAATACCCATGCAGCACAAACGTGAAAGACTGCTCTGGAACCAGAAGATGAGAAGGACAGGTGTGGTTACCAGCATCTAAATGTGTTACATTTTCTACAATGACAAATTCATGTTTTATGGCACCACCTTCCATTGTCTGTCCTCATTCCAGCAGTACCATCTGAACAATAATGTAGGTCCCCACATTGGTTGCATTAATATTGGTGGCAGAAAATGATCTTGCCTTATTATAGCCAGCCGCTCTCCACCAACAGCTATAATTGTTATTCCGTTATCTTATGTGTCAATTGTGAGTGGACACTCACTTGATCTGGTCTTCATTCACCACTGTAATATGTCTGATTACATCAATTCCCCATTCCCCCTTTCTGACCAGTACCTTCTCTCTTTTAACTTATCCCTCACATCTTCTCCACCTCTGCATCCTAAGGTTACCATCACTAAACATAACCTTGAAGCTATTGACACTTCTCTCCCCCATTATCTCTCTATCCTGCCTTGAACAAGTAATTTCCCTTTACAATGTCTGCCTCACTTCTGCTCTTGACTCTGGGGCTGATTCAGCAAGGAACACAGTTGTTAATATGCATGCAGTCGGGTGATTGCTTCGTTCTGCGCATGCGTACACATCGCAGTGCGCGTACACGAACCGGCCGCTGGGATCGGGAATGTGAATGAAGTGACTATGCGGACCCATTGCAGAGTGATTGAGTGATTGACCCCCCCGTCACCTCCTGGTTGTGGGAGGTGACTGGGAGGGTCTGGAAAATGCAGGCGTGCCAGTGCGTTCGGACGCCGTTGCAGGGGCATGCATAAATTAGGACTCATAGGGACATATTCAATTAGCTGCGGGGTTTACCCCACGGCTAATTGGCGCGCTGGATGGGATTCATTTAGCGGGGATTCCACGCGCGGGTGTCCCTGAGACCCCGTGCGCGAGTCCCCGCTGTTTGATTTTACCTCGCACCTCATGTAGGTGCGAGGTAAAATCAGCGTGAGGCCGCCCTATTCGGCCTCGCGCGAGCAATAATAACACACTGATTCTGCAGTTCTCGCGGAATCAGTGTGTTCTCGCATGGAAGTCCTGTTTTTTGACGCGGGGAAAAAGCTATTCTATTGAATAGCTTAACCCAGCGCCGCAGGACTTTCACCCCACAATTACTCGCGGGAGAAGTCCCGCAGGTAATTGAATATGCCCCATAGCGTGCAGGGAAAATTAGCAAATTCTGAGTAAGGTCAGAGGTTGTGCAAGTGTGCGTGAGGCTGAGATGGTACTCTCTTGTACCAATGGTTTTGCAGCCTTGCTAAACATTATGGATGTGTGCTAAGTAAAGTGGGCATCTTTGTGTAGTACTGCAATGGTATAGTGATCGCAATGAATTAACATACTATCAAAGTTAAACTGCGTGCATAATCGTAATTGTATATGCATTTACCATCCGTATTGAATCAAGCCCTCTGTTACATCAGCAACCACTATTCACCCTCATAGATCTGCACCCCAACCCTGGCACTCCAAATGTACCCAGGTACCTAAAAAAAAGTGCTCAAGAACTTCCAAGCAACAGTGGAGGAAATAGCACTCCGGTGCAGACTTCCATTTCAAATTTATGCTCTCAATCTACAGTACCGCCCTCTCTCTCTCTAAACAGTCATATTTCAAGAACCTTATCACCTCCCAGTCCTCAAACGCCCCGTCGTTTCTTCAAAACTTTCAACCTCCTCCTTTGCCCTCCTACTTCTCGACTCCCCTCCTCACTTTCTGCCCTTGATTTTGCCACCCACTTCACATCTAAAATTTACTCCATACTCGGCCCTATCCCCTCCCACCTCCTCTACGACCTCTCTTCTGTTACCTGTTTCCATCTTGCACACCTTTTCAATCTCTGCCTCACATCAGGCACTGTCCACCCTGCATTCAAGCATGTCCTTGTCTCCCCCATTCTTAAAAAACCCAGACTAGATTCTAACATTCTCTCCAACTACCGCCCCATCTCTCTCCTCCCATTTGACACCAAACTTCTTGAGCAGATTGTTTACAACCGCCTTGCTGACTTTCTTTACTCCCACTCCCTGCTCAACCCATTTCAGTCTGGCTTCCATACTCTCCACTTCACTGAAACTGGTCTACAAAAGTCAGCAATGATGTTCTTGCTGCCAAATGCAAGAGTCACTACACTCTAATCATTTTTCCTGACTTATGAAACTGTAGACCACTCTCTCCTCCTGAAAATCCTTCACTCCCTTGGTCTGCAGGATACTGCCCTCTCCTGGCTGTCCTCCTACCTCTCTGACCACTCTTTCTCCATCTTCTCTCATGACTCCACTTTGCCCCCACTTCCACTAACAGTAGGTGTACCTCAAGGTTCTGAGACCCCTCCTATTCTCCCTCTATAAATTCTCTCTAGGTAAGCTCATCAGCTCTTTTGGCCTCCAATATTATCTCTTTGCTGATGACACTCACATCTACCTCTCCTCCCCTGATTCTCACTCTCTCTCCTCACTTGTATCTCCAACTGTCCCTCTGCTATTCCTTCATGAATGTCTCAGCGCTCTCTTAAACTTAACATGTCTAAGACTGAACTGATCATCTTCTCACCCTACCACATAACCCCACAATTTCATTTTCATCTATTGGCAGCGCAACCATCTACTCTAGCCCCCAAGTGCGCTGTCCCTCTCCTTCTAACCACACATTCAGTACCTTTCGCAATCCTGCCGTTTCCACCTCAGAAATATTTCTAGGATCAGACTCTCTCACCCTGGAGGCAACTAAGACCATAATCCATTCATTAGTCATCTCCAGATTGGACTACTGTAGTCTCCTCCTATATGGCCTCCCTTACTCCTACCTCTCTCCACTCCAATCAGTCCTCAGTATTGCTGCCCAGCTCATCTTCTTTTCCAAATGTACTAAATGTGCCTCCATTCTCATGCAAGCCCTTCACTGGCTCCCCCTCCATTTCAGAACCCAATTCAAGCTTCTCACACTCACTTACAAAGCCCTCACCCAATCCTCTCCAATTTACATCTCTGACCATATCTTCCTTCACACTACCTCCCGTCCACTTCGCTCTACATTGTATGCCGCCTCTCCTGCCAACTGATTACTTCCTCCCACTGCTGCCTCCAAGGTTTTGCCTGTGCTGCTCCTTCCCTCTGGAAAACTTGAAACAGCAATGTTTATAAACCATGTCATTGTCCTGCATTGTATTGTACTGTAAGTCACTGTTTTCTTGCTCATTTGTAAGGTGCTGCAGAACCCTTGTGGCACCATAAAACTAAAGGATAATAAAAATATTTTTATTCTGCTATCTTATGTGTCTATTGTTCCCTACATCTCTTAGATTGGAAGCTTATTGGGCAAGATCATATTTACTTTCTATTCCTTGTCATTATTCATCAGTTATTTATAAATCGATCTCCCTATATTTCTATCCTGTGTAATATGTCAGCTCTTTATAAATAAAATATAATCATTTTAATATTAATAAACATAATTATATGGTGTGAGCAGTCCAGACTGTCGAACCCTGGCGATAGTTGCTGCTTGCGGATTTTGTGGAGAAACCAAATGCTGTTTGTAAGGAACTTTTTCTGTAACAGAAGCAGGCTGCACCGCTGCACTCAATACTCAATGGAGGATGTAGTTTTTATATGTATATACTGTATAGCTATATCTATTTCTATATACTCCCTCGATCAGAAAATGGCACTCAGGGACTTGAAACATCAAAGATGCAGAAATTCTATTATATAAATAGCTTTGATATTTTAGTTTTTATTAAAAATTTCATCAGGGAAGTTAATGTTTAAATAATAATTGAAACATTGGAACTATTCCTATAGTAGCATTTCTGTATCTTTAATGTTTCAAGATCCTGAGTGTCACCTTCTGATGGAGTGAGTATATGACTTGAGGCAGAGCTGGCCCTAGGCTTAGGCATTATAAGCAAATGCCTAGGGGTGACTGGAATGCCCAGGGGCATCCGACGGCTCTGCTGCTGCCTTCCCCCTCCCGGCACAGCCCCCCCACCTGCCGCTGCCCCCTCGGCGCTTCAGCGATCAGCAGCTCAGCAGTTGGCCAGGTCAGAATGGGCTTCTGTACAGTAGTTCATTTTATGGCGCCCGGCGCCGCAGAGAGGTTCCAAGCCGGACGCCCGCTGAGATGTTATTACCAGCGGGTGCCCGGCTCCTTCCCTGCAACGCCACGCTAGCCGGAGGCTGGAGTTCTCTCCTGAACTCCAGCTTCCGGCTTTCCCCATGACGTCTCTCCCATAGTTCCGAGGAGCAGCCGGGCAGACAGGACGGCGGCAGATGCAGGAGCGGGGATTAAGGTAAGTGTTTTTTTTTTATAAGCGGCACTACAGGGGCATTACTATGGGGGTATTACTACTGTATATGGGCACTACTACAGTGGCATTACTATGTATGCATATATGTATATATCCACCCTCTGCTGAGCTAATTACCCCCAAGATATCACAATATATACGTAAAAAAAAAAGAAAAAAATATAGGACACACACATCACTTAAAATATCCAGATTCAGGGGGCTCGGATAACATCGATTGTTACAGCAGAGTCCAAACAAGGACAAATCCAGCACACAATTTAGAAAAAAATTGCATATTTAATGAAAAATACCCTCAGGGTTTAGAAACAAGCAATGGCACAACAAAACATAAGTTATGATACTCAGCACATAATATCCAGTTAAAGTAGCCTCCAAAGGGCTCAGGGAGCCATGCTCTCAACCTGATAGGTCCCGACAGCTGTTTCGTGCCTCCTTCGTCAGGGGACTCAGATCACAATGCCTAATGGACAAGTTAAATACCCATACCAAACACCCACTTATAGGTATCACTTGTAACAGGCCAACCACTGCGTCACACCGCCTCCGGGAACCCCATGTCAACGGAGCAGCATGGGACACACAGGAACCAGCTGTCACACCGGAAATGGTGCCACCGGCGGAACCAATGCATCACAGCTGCTCACAAGGGAAGACACACAGGTTTCCAAGTGCCGGAAGTGATGTCGGTGGACCCTGTAAACATACACCATATGCCGATAAAAATACATGTTGAACAGTAACCTAACAGTAACCTAAGTCACCTATGCGATCACCATTATATGGTTACTTGACAACATAAGTGTTATCATAAAAATCACCCAACATATTAGGTCACACCCCATAATCAAATCAGAAACAATGTGCAAGTGAAAATAGAACATGCATGTGTCGAATATTAGCATGAAACTAAATATAACAAGTACAATATATTGAACAAACAACAACATATAGGGCCAAATGTAATAGGGTGACAGTTTAGAAAATGTGAGAGTTTAGCAGTAATCTCTCACATTGGTTGAGTTTTATCTTCAAAATGGGAAAACATCTGAATGAGATTTTAAATCGTGAGAGTTTTTTAAGTCTAAAAAAACATGCAAGTTCACTCTGTTACTTTGTTTTTGGACTCTATTACATTGGCAAAGTTTAAAAAGTGTCAGAAACTCTCACTTTTCTAAACTCTCACCCTATTACATTTGGCCCATAATCTTCTTAATAAATATACCATAGATATATCAGAGATATATCCTAGGGGGACCGAATCAGTTTTTAGGGATTGCTTCTAAACTATAGAACAACCCATGGTAGTGTCACCTCCTATTCACCCATAAAAGGGGCAAACATGAATTCTTAATTCAGTCCATAGGGAACCATGGTTCCAAGTTTATAAATCCCTTGACACTCCTTTTTTAATAGCAGTCTGTGTCTGTCACCTCCCCTATGTGGGGGAAGGGGGGGGCACGTGATCAATGGGCATAAAGAGAAAGTCCTTTAAAGTGTGACCCTCTGCAACAAAGTGTCTGGCCACTGGAGGTGTACTAGGCTCAACCTTCACAAAAGCTTTTTTGATAGAGGACCGATGCATTGCAACCCTCTATTTTAGCATGCGGATAGTTTTGCCCACATAAATTTTGTTACAGGGGCAAACAATCACATATGTGATAAATTTTGTATCACAGAACATCCGATGTTTAAGATGATACACTGTTGTGGGGGGTACTATAGTGCTGCCAATATTCATGTATCAACAATTGACGCAGCCTGTGCATTTGAAGGACCCATTCTGGGGATTCAACCAATTACTGGTAAGATTGTTTCTGGGACCAATGTCAGACCTTGAGATCTTATCCTTCATGTTGCTGCTCCTCCTGCTGCAGAACAATGGCATGTTTTTACAAACATCTTTCAATATGGGGTCTGTCTGAATTATGTGCCAGTGGTGCAATATGGCTTTTTTAATGAACTCTGAGGTAATGGAATATGTGCTGGAAAAAACTCACTGCATCTCTTCATCATGTTTAGAAGATGGATTGAGCAAATCCTCTCTCTTCAATGTTAAACACCTCGATATTGCATTTTTGACTTCTCCTGGAGGCTACTCCCTCTCAATAAATCTATAAATCTATTGCCCATATTTTCCAATGCGTCTGGTAGACAACATTCTTCGGATGTAATCCGGACTACCCTAACAAGTTGGGAATAGGGTAGGCCCATTTTCAGGGGTAACGGGTGAAAGCTTGTTGCTGCTAGCAGTGTATTCTTATCTGTTGGTTTTCTGAAAATTTCTGTGGTGAAACGATCCTGGACAATTTTCACACAGACATCTAAGTAATAAATTTTTTCTGCACTATAGTTATACGAAAACCTAATAGATCCTGGCAACTGATTCAGACCCCTCACAAACTCTTTAAGAGTCCTCTCACCTCCAGTCCACAGAATGAAGAGATCATCTATAAATCTCACATAAAAATAAATAAATTGTGAAAAATGTGGATTAGCCATAATATGTAATTTCTCAAAATAATATATGAATATATTTGCAAATGATGCGGCCATATTCGACCCCATTGCAGTCCCTTTAAGCTGTAAATAAAAAGCATTATTAAACAAAAAATTATTTTTATGTAGGATGATATCCATCAGTAGTAGGATGAACTGAATAGGAGGGCCCACATACTGCAGACTGGAGGACAGAACCTCCCTAACCACCTGTATTCCCTCAACATGCACAATATTAGTATAGAGACTGGTGACATCCAGTGTCACCAGTAAACAGTCTCTTGGTGGCTGGCCAATAGATGACAATGTTCTTCAAAAATCTGAAGTGTCTTTAAGAAAATAGGGAGTGCTCTGAACGACTGGCTGGAGGTAATAGTCAACATACTGGGACAGACTTTGACAGAGTGACCCTCAAGAACTTATGATGGGTCTACCAGGGGGCTGTGTAAGCGACTTGTGCACTTTAGGTAGTATATAAAGTAAAGGCACCTTGGGAAAGTCCTGTTTCAAGAAGCGTACTGTTTAATCATCAATCCAGCCATTTGCATAGCCCAATTGTATGATGGAATCTAATTCTCTTTTAAAGTTATCAGTTGGATCAAAGGTAAGTCGTGTATAAAAATCTACATCAACCAATTGACGCATGACTTCATTGACATAATCCATATGATTCATGATTACAACACCCCCACCCTTATCGGCAGGGCGAATCACAATAGAGCTGTTATTTTGCAATGAGTTAATAGCTAAATTTTCGAGCTTTGAAAGCTTAGAATGAAATATCTTAGCCTTCTGTATCTGTGGTAGTGTCTAAGATTTAACCAACCTCATGAACATTTCTATTGAGGCGTTAGATGAGGAAGGATCAAAAGTACTGCTAACCTTAAAAGGTCTACTAATAGATTCTTGATCTCCTTCCTCACAAAAAAAAGTCTTTGAGTCTAAGCATTCTATGGAAATTGTAGAGCTCCTTTTCGTGATCAAAACTGTGCTGTTTGGAGGTCTGTACCCATACCAAACATCCACTATTAGGTCTCACCTGTAACAGGCCAACCACCGTGTCACACCGCCTCCGGGAACCCCGTGTCAATGGAGCAGCATGGGACACACGGGAACCAGCATTCGCGCTGGAAATGGCGCCACAGGCGCCATTTCCGGTAGTTGGCCTGTTACAGGTGAGACCTATTAGTGGGTATTTGGTATGGGTATTTAACTTGTCTATTAGGTATTGTGATCTGACAGTCCCCTGATGAAGGAGGTACAAAACAGCTGTCCGGACCTATCGGGTTGTGAGCATGGCTTCCCGAGCCCTTTGGAGGCTACTACAACTGGCTATTATATGCTGAGTATCATAACTTATGTTTTGTTATGCCATGGCTTGTTTCTACACCCTGAGGGTATTTTTCATTAAATATGCTAATTTTTTCTAAATGGTGTGCTGTATTTGTCCTTGTTTGGACTCTGCTGTAACAATCAATGTTATCCGAGCCCCCTGAATCTGGATATTTTAAGTGATGTGTGCGTCCTATATTTTTTTCTTTTCTTTTTACGTATATATTGTGATATCTTGAGGGTAATCAGCTCAGCAGAGGTTGGATTGGTGCAGTGTTTAGGTGCTTAATGAGGGCCCACACACAGCTTTCAAGTAAAATAAAGGAGATAGTGCTTTACTTCCAGCAGGGAAAAACAGGTACAACACAAAGGAACAGAAAATAATAAACAACCTAGCCCCTGTTTAGGGCATCTAACTCATTTCTTGAGCCCTCGCTAATGTGGTGCAGCTAGTCTGCCAACAAAGTCTTTGCCTGCTTCTTGCAGGTCTATCGCCGGCTCCAGCCTGGCTTGGCTTGGCTGCCACAGTTTCACAAATACAGTCAGTCCTGTGGCCTTCCCTGTATCATACAGATATAGGCCCTGGTTTCCTCAGTCTGCAGCTTCACTGCTTTAATGTCACACAGTCTGAGAGTTTGTGGTCCCCCTTTGCCTCCTGCAAGGTGCAGACACAGGCCCCCTGGCCCCCAATGGCTTGCTCAGCTTCACTGGGCTCTCTGGCTGCCACAATCCCACATAGACTGTTTCGCACTGCAGCTTGACTGGTCTGCCTTCTCATCAGCCCACACCTGAGCTCTATCCACAAGGCAGCCATTAGGCATCTACCCATAATGCTTCTCTAGTCTGTGTGGGCGGATCTCCCCTGCCTCACACAGAATCTGCTGCTCACCAGTGCCACCTCTGGTGATACTGCCACATTATATATGTATATATATACACACATATATTTATGTATATATATGGGGCAGCACAGATGGTGTAATGGTTAGCGTTACTGCCCCACAGCACTGAGGTCACGGGTTTGATTCCCACCACGGCCCTAACTGTGTGGAGTTTGTATATTCTCCCTGTGCTTGTGTGGGTTTCCTCCGGGTACTCTGGTTTCCTCCAACACTCCAAAATATACTGGTAGGTTAATTGGTTCCAAAAATAAATTAATCCTAGTGTGTAATTGTGTGCGCATGTTATAGGGAATATAGATTGTAAGCTCCACTGGGGCAGGGACTGATGTGAATGGCCAACTATTCTCTGTAAAGCGCTGCGGAATACGTGTGCACTATATAAATAACTGGTAATAATAATAATAATAATAATAATAATAATAATAATAATATATGTGTCTGGGTAGGGGCACCAGTCAAAATTTGGCATAGGGCACCAAATTGGCTAGGGGTGGCTCTGATTTGAGGAAGGCACCTGGGCATTATTCATGGAAGTGGTGCTAAGAGCCAGAAGTACCATTCAGATATATTATGTCAGTCGTCATTCTGGTGTCAACCTTATGATTGTCTACATTTGCAATACTGCATGAACCTTCTTATTCGTTCTAAACTGGATGTCTTTCTTCTCACTGTCCTTCCTCTCTGAGCCTGTTTCTGGCAATAGTTCTGTTGCCAGGACACCAGTCACAGCTCGCTGCATTAAACACTTGGCACTAGTAGTATTATAAGTACAGCAAATATTAGTAACTATAAAAGGGCGCCATCAGGGAACTCCTGCTAATATTGGTGAATCTTCTATTCCAGTAAACTCCCTTTGTAAAAAGGAAGATAAAATACAATTA
The DNA here is from genome assembly GCA_031769625.1 of Taudactylus pleione. NCBI lineage: Eukaryota > Metazoa > Chordata > Amphibia > Anura > Myobatrachidae > Taudactylus > Taudactylus pleione. The sequence continues at coordinate 1,707,676 of JAUIMM010000508.1, read as the reverse complement.
ATAGGATGATAACTAAACATTATTATAAAAACAGCTCAGTGTATTTTTGTTAAGTCATTCTTGTTGAATAAAACAGCTTTGAAACCTATTGGCAACTCCAAAACAGTAAGGGGTCTCTCAACTTGTAATGAATGTAACAGAAATCAATAAAAGGCTCAGGATCTCTAAATGTGGTAATATCTAAAAAAAAACAATGTATAATTACACAAGATATCATTAGACTGTCTATACAACAGTAATGCACTACATCAGTGGTCGTCAACCTTAATTGGGATGTGAGCTACTCGAGAAAAATGAAGAAGAGCTACTAACATTTTTACAAAAAAAAATCTGGCTAATAACGAAAAATGAAAGATTAATAAATGAAAAATAAAAATAAATGTTTCATAGAAAACAAATATGTATTTAATTAATACAGTGATAGTGGCACATTGCACTTTTAATTACCGGCTCCAAGGAGGTAAGTACAATAGGGGAGCAAAAGATATAAGCAGGGCTGCTGTGTGATTTTTTGGGAGGGCTGGGCAGTAGTCACCCCAAATGCAGTCGACTCCTGTGATGTCCAGATGTTGTCCGCCACATATTGTGTCACCCTATTGCAATCACCTGACGGGCTTCCCCATCGCTCCACCCAAGGCTTTGTCAGAGGTCACTTACTCCTAGTTTCCTCAGCAGTACTGCAGCTAGGCAAGCTACCCAAATTATGGCCGCGAGCTATTGGTACAGTAGCTCATGAGCTGCTGGTTGGAGACCACTGCACTACATAATGGTGTATGGTGCCTTGTACCTGTGAGGTGATGGGACCATTCATGGCTGGGTCCACTTATCATCTGGTTTCTATACAGCTCCAAAGTAAGAGAAATGCCTTCTCGGCAGTGGCATCACAATGGGGGTGTGGGGGGCACGGGCCCCACTTGGGTGTCATTTGCAAAGGGGTGACACCAAAATGCAGACTCCCCCTCAGTGACAGGAACCGGGTGCTGCACTGTATAATTACGTGCATCACTCGGCTCCTGTCACAGTAAGGGAGCCGGCACTACTAGTACACTGGTCCCCGGGGGCAGCACGCACCTCCCTGACCCCTGGAGAGACTTAAACCAGTGTTCGGGTGTGTGTCCCAGCCCCCACATGCGAGGCCATGCCCCATTGCCACGAGGTCATGCAACTTTTCCCAGCAAGCGGCTACGCCGCGCACACTGCTCCGCTACTCTCACGGGTGCATCTCAAAGTAGGAACGCCACTGCTTCTTGGTAAAGACAATCTATCTTTTAAATTGCAATTTTGTTGCTAGAGAGTATATCATACATAAATACACATATGCAATTTATTTGTATATAACACACTCAGAAATAGAAAGAAACTAAACTATATCATATATTTTACCTCTTTGAGACAATGTATTTCAAGCCCTTACAGAACATAAGATAAACAGTCAATGTGATAAAACTAAACAGAAGTAAATACAAACTGTGAACCTACTGATGATATGCTTCATTGTATCATGTCCTTTGGCTCTAGACACCTAACCACTAGATCCAGTATGTTTCTCTCATAAGCTGAGTACACACTGACAAATATATTGGCCGATCAACTGATCGGCCAACATATCTGCTGCCTGTCGGCCAGTGTGTACCAGCGATATGTCTGTGAACGACGTTGTTCATTGGCTGTGCTGCACAGCAGATGGACAAATATATCTGCAGACATATCTGTCCATCGGCAAGTCTACAGCACGCCGTGCTCATACAGTGGTAGCCACTTCTAAAAACTCTCACTTTAGTAAATTTATCCCTTAAGCTTAGTAGACACCTAAAAAATAGATCTGCAGATGATGGTTGTTCATACACACTGAATAAAAATCATCTGTCATCTGGCCGGGGGTTGACAAGAAAGATGGGCCTCCCTCAGCTCTGGGCTCCATAGTAGCTGCACCCCTTGCACTTATTGTAGTTATGCCCATGTGATGGGTTGAATAGTAAAATCTGGGGAAGAACCCAGCAAGGTCCCCTCATCTCTAGGCCATATTATGGCTACACCACTTGCCCTGGTGATAATTCTGCCACTATATTGTCCGACAGTATGGTACAGGGAGTTCCACTTTGCAACATCAGATTGATCCTAATGCTGGATACACACTAGACGATATGTTGTCTGATCCTGCGGATCAAAGTGACACTTTGGGTATATCGGGTACATCGTCCAGTGTGTACCCATGTGTATCTATATGACATGCGTGCTCCCTACTGCAGGGCCGACAGTGGATATCACTAAGATCCCTACCCCCCGTCGGACCCGGAATCGGCAAGATGATGTGTATGCAGTGGGACATCTCCTGCGACGGGACCTGGTATTCGGCAAGTGCATACACGCATGCTGATTGCTCGGTCTCATCGCCCGGGTACACATCATCTAATATGTACCCAGCCTAAGTCAGCCTTTAACAATCTGTTTGTTAGACGCAATGATTGGCCATGCCATCATGGACAGTTCTACAAATGTAGGGTGTCAAGAAATTCCTGCTTTAGTTGGTACTAATCTTTGTGTTTAAGGTTAGTTACTTATAAGGATACAGTGGGGAAGAAAGGAAATATATGAACCCTGGTTAGATTTGTGGGGGGTGGACCAATCAAGTGCTCACACCTTCTGATGCAAATTGATATGCTTGGGAAAATGGATAATTACAAAACATATTACATTCATCAAGGTGATGAAGTGAGAGGAGGAACCGGGTATGAGGTACATTGACAAAAGCCTCCTTTGACTGTCTGGGCCATATTCATATTGCAAACACACAGTATTATCTATTACAATATGGTAAAATGGGGTTAAGCAAAACTGATTAGAAAACACAACATATACTTAACCCTGGGGTGCCTCAGGACACTTGCAGGGGTACCTCAGGTTGGTGGTCCAGCACCAAATCAAATTATTTATGGTCACTGTAATGTAAATATGTGGACAAACAGAAGCACAAACCTGTCACCCACTACATAACTGACCCTAAGGATGACAGGTAAGCACAATTTACTTCACTTTACTACATTTTTTTTCCTGAATTTCTCAATAACAATCTTTTGGCTTAGGGGTGCCGTTAAAACAATTCTGATACTCTAAGGAGCCGTGATTCAAAAAAGTTTGGGAACCACTGGGCTAGGTCAAGATTCAACCTCATTAACATACCAATCTTGCTCTTTTGTTTGTATGTAAAAGATATCTTCATGCCAGAACAAATGATTACACAGAACTAATAAGAGTAGCTCTAACTTCAGTTAGCAGAATCACATACTCCTCCTCCCTCACCCTCCTAATCAGGGCCATAACTAGAGGTGTGTGAGCAGTGCCTCCACACAGAGTGCAGTAATCTTTAAGGTTGGATCATGGACATGGAGGATGCAAATTGTACCATGACTAAAGCTGGGTACACACTAGACGATGTCTAGTGTGCATACCTTCTTTAGCAATGTAACCCGGTGGGGGAGCCGGCATTGTCAAGTGCATACACACTTGCCGATGCCGGAGCCATGCTGCATTCAGCATTCAGCAGCATAGTCCTTGCTAACGATATCCCCCATCATAGGGGCTAAGGAGGATGTCGCTGCCGATGTGTGGGAGAGCGCATCGTCAGTGACATTGCAGGTACACACTAGACAATGTACCTGATATGTTGCTCTGATCCGCCGTATCGGACAACATATCATCTACTTTGTATCCACCATTCATGCAAAATAACCTCTGTCAGTCAGTCTGTATGTCCTTTATGCATGGCCACAGTTTTGGACCTAGCTCCACTATAGTTGTCATGGTGGTGTAGTTTGACCAGGATTAGGTTTTTGCTTAGGTTAGAACTTTGTCAGGGCCACACACTGTCACACAATTGCTAAAAATGGGGACACTTTTAAATTGCACAGGTTCCAGGGCTGGCTCCAGTGGAAATTGGCAGTCTGCCAAAAACCTGTGAGAATGCAACAAAAGAATCCTTTTAACCTCAGTCTTAGCAAACTTGATTACTCATGCAAGTTCATATTAAATCCAGAACCTATGTGTTTGCATGCAACAGCATAACTAGAACTTTGTGGGCCACATAGCAAGATTTTAAAAGGGCCCCCCAGAGGTAAAATAAAAAATACATTTGACCCCACACAGATGGAATGGGGTTATAGGCAAGGACAATGTGAACAAATAAAGGCTGCAGGTGTAGTTCAGAGTCCAGTCTTCAACCCAGCTAGTTGCTAATATTATCCCTACTTATTCATTTGAACACATGTATGTATGTGTATTTATTACTTATATAAGCACCACATTCAGGTGTGTAGACAAAATAGCCAGTTGCCTGCAAAGGAGAGATGAACGGTAGGGGCATCATGTTCACTGATTAATTCTTAATCTCCTATATATAAATTACTCTCTGCCTTGTGAAATGAACAGTGACTATACGATTGAACCATTGTTGCTCTATGCAAACTGGACAGACCACTCATACAGTAGGGAGGGACTGTCTCAGACTGTTTGTATCCAGACATAGATTCTCTCTGTTGTTTCTCTCTGTGATTCACCAGGCCATTATGCAAGGCTTTGATAAAAGAAAAGCAGACAGGTTCTCATGCACCAAGTGATGTATCGCTAAGATTGGGGTGAATTGGGTGCAAGGTGATGCAGGCTAATAACAAATACAAAAGGTTATTTTATATGGTACGTGAGGGAGTTCAAACTACTTAATACACAACACAGGGCACCACAGGATCTAGAACGCACAAGTACACATGGACGACACTCAGATTATTCCAACGCTGTACCTTCAAAGAAATGGATTAGAACAAATAAGTATTATTATGTTGCTTTCATAGTAAGTGCATTAGGAAAACTGGCATCAGCATGGGCTATATTAGGGAGACATACAGAAACCTATACATAACTTGCACAAACACAAATTCAAACCAATTAAAAAATATATATTTCTCTTATTGATATTTTATTAATTAGTGTGGAAATTCTATAACTGGAGTTTTTGCTTTAAAATTGTTTAGAAGTACTTTGGGGAACAGCAAAGTTATAATTATCAGCCCTGGAACCATGGAGCCCAGAAACAACTAATATATTTTCTGTGTGTTGTACATTTATTTATATATAAACTTGTTCAATGTTGGAAAACTAGAATACAGCTGATACACAAGTGTTTCTCAGATGTTTGCAAGTAAAGGGGATGGATATTATATTGTTAAGGATCATTCCTTGATATGAATGTACAGTAAATGAGAGCAAGACAATTAATTAATGTCTTAAACCTGCTCAGTTTTAACTTTTTATACAAATATATTATTCGGGCTATGATTAATGTATTGCCTTACCACATCGCCCCCATCAATGCTGGAAAATTTTAGATACTCCACAATATCTCACAATTGGTTACTCTGGTCACAAGAAATGGGAACTCTCACATCTCAGAGTGACCCAGCATTGATAAAGTGGTGAACACCTCTCCCTCTCCCTATTCTTACTTCCTATTAAGTACAGCAGATGTATCCATAAGTTACTAATTTCTAATCATAAGCTGGGTACACACTGGAGCGACCGGCTATCGGTCAGATGTTCATGGCAAGTTGCCTTCACCTTGGACATCGCATGATTGCTGGTACACATTACCCAGTTTGATGAACGATGGAACAATCACTTGTTCCGTCCTTCATTAACCACTTAACTGACAAATTTTTTTATGATTGAATTAGGTCAAGAACATCTTTTTAAAACTATTCCAACGCAATTTTTTTTTTTTAAACACCATGTACCACAAAAATAAACATTTTTATGGTATGCTGAAGTGATGGCCATTGACAGCTGTTCCATCGATGACCGATGGGTTCAACCATCGATAGAAACAATCGATTGTTTGAGCCCATCTGCCGATGTTTCCTTGACAGTGGTTGGGGGGCTGCTAACACAATGTATGTATATATATATATATATATATACATACATACATACACACATACAGTATATGTATATATACATGTGTATATATGACACGTGTATATATACATATATATATATATATAAATACACACACGCATATATATAAATATATTTATATATATACCCATATGTATGTATGTATATATATAAATATATACACACACATATAGCCATATAGTGTGTATATATATATATATATATATATATATACACACACACATACAGTATATATATATATATATATATGTATATATATATATATATATATATATATATAATTATATATATATATATAGTGATTCTTTTTTTTTTGTGTATTTACAAAGCCCGATCACTGTGTCCAGCAGTGATCTGGCCAGGGGCGGAGTTGCAGCCAGCAGGAGGGGTCGGGGACAGGAAACTAGGTAACTGGCCTGGGGAGGAGTGAGTGGGCTGCTGCCGGATATGCGATGCGGGGAAAGAGTAGTAGCCGCCGCCGATGCGGCTGCTGCTTCTGTCATTTTCTTACAGGCGGGTGAGGTGAGTGAGCTGCCGGCTCCCCGGGGACAGAGAAGCAGCCGCAGCTGCTGCTTCTGTAGCTCCGATGTCGCCGGCAGCCAGCGCCGGTGATGGAACGGGTAGGAGAGCCGCCGGCTCCCCGAGAACAGAGTGGCAGCAGCGGCTGACAGGAGTCGCAGCTGCTGCTTCTGTAGTTATGTCACCGGCAGCCAGCGCTGGTGTAGGAAGAGGTGGGAGGGCCACCGTCTCCCCGGAAACAGAGCAGCAGCAGCAGCTAACAAGCCGCCTCTGCTGCTTCTATAAGTCAAAGCCACGCCGGCAGGGACAAGGGGGAGGGGGTCCCTCCGGCTGCCCAGGCCGGGGACACAGCAGGACAGCCGCGCAGGGAGGGGGGTCACGCCCGCTGCCCGATCACTGCTGGCCACAGTGATCGGGGCACACAGGGGGAGTATTGAGTGATGCAGAGGGATATAGGCGGCTGCGGGAAGATCAGCTTCCCGCAGCCGCACAGTGGGCATTTTGACTGGTCGTATCAGATACGACCATATCGGGTAAAGCCCAGTCTGGTATGGTCGTATCTGATACGACTGTGCCAGGCAAGTGGTTAATATGTATTGCACCGCATGCTATATATCATGTGAAAAGCGATATGCTTCATTTGTCATTCTGATTTGGCCAAAATGGGCTGATATTGTTCCAGTGTGTACCTGGCTTTAGAATGTGTAAAAGCCATAATGCAATCCATCAGCTGTGGAGTCTGACATATTATAATAGCAAGTAACGCTTAGGTCAAAAAGGGTTGATTTGGGAGAAATTACTCACTGCCCATGGACCATCCCACTTCTATTCATACCTGACATTTGGGGGTTGACTATGATACAATTTTGCATGTCTCCTTCTGAACGGATCTCTCTTTACGTGAAATGGGAGATACTGGGCGGCAACTAGGAGGCGACCATGTGATCACATGGATCGCTTCTGTCCTGTGGGAGTGCCATGGGAGTGTTGTGGCGTGTAAGCCGACTGTTTTGCTCAATCTCAGTGTGCGGAGGGAGATGGAACACCTGTGTCATGCTGGGTACACACTGGCCGATATACTGGCTGATCAATTGATCATCCAATATATCTGCTGGCCGTCGGCCAGCGTGTACAGGCGATATGTTTGTGAACCGCGTAGTTCACAGACATATCGCATTGTCTGTGCTGCACAGCTGATGGACAGATATGTCTGCAGACATATCTGTCCATCGGCAAGTGTGTACAGGCGGTCTGCAGACCGTCCGTACAGACACAGCGGCAGCCGCGGGGAGGGGGGCGGCCCCGACCCTCCTCCCTGCTAGCGGGACCCACTGCTGCCGGATAGATGATGGCCGATCAGTGTATATGAATGACCATCATCTAAAGATATATCAGCAGATCACTTGATCGGCAGATATATCTTTCAGGCGTGTACCCACCTTCAGACTGATCCTTTGCACCCAGCATGGGGTGGGTGTAATGATGACAGTTGCGGCTGTGGACTCGGCATATATAGGCAGGTGCTTGCATTAGCATAAGGAGATAAGTAAGAATAAAAAAGCACCTGCAGATGTGTCTGAATCAGAATCAGACACTTGGAGTGTTTTACATGCTCAGTTCGATAAGGAAGCATATGGGTCAATTCAATCAATGGTGGAGCGTCACCTAATATTCTACAATGTTCAGCTAAGCACACATCCATAAATAATTATAATCAATGTTTTGCGAGGAAAAAGCAGCAATGCTGGTGGCTGCGGAGTTCCAGAATGGCTCATCGTGGCCGAGCCACTAATTGAATTGCTCCGTCACAGTCTGATATAACATCTAGCTAGCAGGGTTTGCAAAATTTGTAATAATGTGGTTCTTGAAAGAGTTAACAACAGACGATGAATAAGTACAGAGCGCATTGTGCATGAGTCACTGTTAGAGCTTTTGAATGATTTAGTACTTGTCAGTCAAGTCTTTTTTTAAAAAAAGGATTATTTCAGAAACCCAGGCTAATCTAACCAAGTAAGATCAACAAAATGAAGACATTATCTAGTTACACAAGATCTTGTTTAAACATCTCTAACTATTAAGTGCCTTGGTAACTAACCTTTTACTGATAACTATACAAGTAGTTTCCAACTAATCAAATTGGGTTTGCTGAAAGACAAGCACCATTATCACAACAGTGTCCTTGAATCTATCACTATTGTGTTCTGGATTGTTTGACCAGCTCTCTTACAAAGCTATTTCCCTATAATAAAAACAAAAATGTTGTGAAGTTTAAGATTTTAAATCTTTCCTGTCATGTGCACATTAAGCTCTAATATGGCTGCACATTAACTAGTTCCCTGCCTTTCCTTTTATGGGGCAGCAATGACACAAGCAGATTCCAGGATAATTCTCCTGGACAATGTGTTCAAAAACCTGGAGTGCAGAACTGCATCATAGGTGAAACGAGTCACACTGGTATCAGTTATATATAGCTTTATTATTATTAGCTTTTATTTTTAGGGTGACACAAAGTGTCTGTAGCATCATATTTCCCCTACCCTTTTGAATGTAAGGTCAGACGAGCAGGGCCTACTTCCCCACGCTTTTCCTTCCCTTACTATGACTTACCGCACCTAACTCTTGACTTCTACCCAGGGGTGTAACTTGACCTAGGCGGGCCCACCCTGGCCGATATATTAGGCTTTCAATTGAATGGCCAATATATAGTGTGTGTGTTAGCCAGTGTGTAGAAATGGAATCGGTATGGTATTATTCCCGGCAGCGCCTGGCCGACCAAAGCAGAGTTCCCAGCAGCGGAAGCCCGACAGCGCTGGAAATCCTGATCGTCGATAGGTAAGTACTGACTAACCTAACCCCCTAACCCTAACCCTCCTTAGCGGTGCCGAACCCTAACCTCCCCCCCAAGTGCCTAAACCTAATCCCCCCTCTAAGTGCCTAACCCTAACCCCCCCTTCCCCGCTGCCTAAACCTAAGTCCCCCGGGGGGTGCCTAACCCTAAGTCCCCCCCGGGGGTGCCTAACCCTAACCCTCCCTCCCTCTAGCCTAACCCTAACTCTCCCGGGGGGCTGTCTAACCCTAAGTCCCCCCCAGTGCCCTAAACCTAACCCTCCCCCCCGCGGCTGTCTGCTCGCGGCGCCCGGCATCCCTTCGATCAGGATGCCGGGCACTGGTCTCCCGGCGTCAGGAAAATGTCAGGCGTCTACATTTAGACGCCCGGCATTTCACCCTTGCCGGGATATGACAGTCGGGAAGCTGGCATCCGGTATTAAGGCAGCCGGCTTCCCGATTGTATACCATAGAATTAAATATATGTCTGTGAACGACATTGCTCACAGACCTATTGCGTAGGCTGTGCAGCACAGCCGATGACAGATATATTTGCGGATATATCGGCACATTGTGCTCTGTGTACAGGAGGGCAATGGTCTGCCCGTACACTTGTTGCACTGGCCGCCGGTTACTGACATCATAACTGGGTGGGCACATGTAAATGCCCGCCCAGTTGTGACATCAGGAACGTCACATTGGGCCGCCGATTAGTAATTGTGGTAGGATTTCCTAATATGTACTCAGCTTATGTCAATGGTGGAAAGGTAAGAAGAGACTTAGGAGGCATGCTTTAATGAAAAGGTGGGTTTTGAATGCAGACATTAGCCTGAGTAAGCGGAGCAGAAAAATAATTCCAATATATAGTTACTGACTTAGGACCTGATTCAGAAAGGAACGCTATTGCGATTACGCACTCAGATGGCCAGTTGTTGCATACTGTGCATGCATAGCAGTGCGCATGCCCGAAGGCACCACTGCAATCACAGTGACCAGGCAGAAACGTCGCAGAGTGATTGACAGGAAGTGACCATTTGGGGGTGTTGATGAGGGGGGGGAAAACGTAGGCATGTCAGTGAGTTTGAACGCCATTACAGGGGTGTGCATAAATTAGCCACTGCAAAGGCACATGCAGCTTGAGCTTTCACCGCGTATGATGAAATTAGCTGAGTGAGGTCAGACAGGTTGTAATTGTGCTCGAGGCTCTGATGGTACTCGATGTTACCAATAGTTTTGCAGACTTGCAAGGTATTACAGATGTGAGTAAGGGGAAGTGGACGTCCTTATGTTGGGCTGTGATGGCATTGTGATTTGCAAACATTAGCGATCCATAATTAATCAGGCCCTTAATGTTTAGAGTAGGGGTGTGCACCGGCCACTTTTTGTGTTTTGTGTTTTGGTTTTGGATCTGGATCTTTCTTCATGTTTTGGATCTGGATTGGTTTTGCCAAAACCACCCTTCCGTGTTTTGGGTTCTGGGTTTTGTGTTTTGTATCTGTATTTTTTTTAAAAAAAGCATAAAAACAGCTAAAATCACAGAATGTGTTGGTTTTTCTGCTCCTATGCTATTATTAACCTCAATAACCTTAATTTCCAGTCTATTCTGAACACCTCACACCTCACAATAGTGTTTTTATGTCCAAAAGGTTGCACCGAGGTAGCTGGATGACTATGCTAAGCGACACGAGTGGGCGGCACAAACACGTGACCCATCTAGGAGTGAGACTGCAGTAGCAGACAGGATGGCAGTTTGAAAAACTAGGCCCCAAACTGTACATAATGGAAAGAAAAAAAAGAGGTGCAAGATGGAATTGTCCTTGGGTCCTCCCACTGTCGAAACCGGATAATTGGGTAAGACAGAATCTGTTTGCAATCAGGAAAACCTGCACGACGCCATCTTGTGAATGGCAGCAAGACTCCATTTTAGAAAAGAAAGCTTACACAAGCGCCATTTTGTCAAAAATATATAGTACACAAACCACAGTGCAAAGTTGCTAAAAGTAGCACGAACAGCTTTTTAACAATCTTCCCCAAACACATACCGACAGTGTTCAGAATACATAAAATAACTTTCCAACACATTAAAATCACCACAGACTTATATTTGAGCAACAGCAAAGCAGTGGTGTTTTCCCCGCATACATACATTTAAAAGCAATGGTCCCGTTACGCAAAAAGGATAATTATTACTTGTTTTAAATGCAATGTCAGTATATAAAGAAATTAATGTTTTCTGTAACTATGGCTTAGTAAATGACAATTGGACTGTGTTTGGAACCGTACTGATCTACTCTGTTTCCACAGCGTTCCGGTGACATCAATATGAAGATCTGAACATGCGGCTATGAAATATGAATGTTAGAGAGAATAACTATTTGAAATGTTGTAAGCCATATCAGCTTAGATTTGCATGTGTTATATTATGGAAGTTGAATTAATAACAGCTTTGAATGGTCATAAGTAATTGCTGTATGGGTCAGATAGGTATATTGTCTGCAGTTTATTAGAGATGGCTACTTCCATGTGGGGTGAACAAAGGAAATTATAATTCTACCCAGTTATGGTGTTGTATGGGTCAGATAGGTATATTGTCTTTATTATAATTGTGATCATTGATGGATGTATGATTTACAGAGTTACAACTTAATGTGGGTTTTCTTCATAATGGAGTTTGTCTGTAGACCATGCGGTTTGGACAATGGGGCAGGAAGCATTCCCACACACACACACACACACACACACACACACACACACACACACACACACACACACACACACACACACACACACACACACACACACACACACACCATCTTGAACATGTGCTCTCAGCAGACATTGATATCTCTCTCATTGTATTTTAATGTGTCTCTCTTTCTCTCTCTCTCTGTTCTCTGTCTCTCTGTCTCATATTGCTCATTGTATTTTGATCTTTAATAACCATTTCATGTATATTAACTGTACCTTATGACCTAAAGTTTGTACAATTTATTTGCGCTCATTATTAGATCATAGCGTTGTAACATCTGTACTTTTACCTGAATAATAATCTTTAGCGCGTTGACCGCTATTCAACTGTCTCAGTATTTCATTAATGGTATAATCAAACACAGCGCTAATTAGCGACATCTTGTGGTTTTAGAAGGTATAGGCAGGTTTTGTCTTAGAGGTTCTAGGCAGGTGAATCTTAGAGGTTTATAGGCAGGAATGTATTAAAAGGTTTATTTACAAATTCTACACCACCCACCCTTATGTTGTATAAACAGGACATGCACACTTTAACAAAGCAATCATTTCAGCGCCAGGGTCTGCCACACAACTGTGGCTGAAATGATTGGTTCGTTTGGGCCCCCACAAAACAAGCTGGCAATTAATCTGTCCCTGCACAAACTGGCTCTACGGAGGCAAGATGTCGTCCTCATCCTCCTCATCCACCGATTCTTCACCCTCTTCAATGTTGTGTACATCCTCATCCTCACAGAGTATTAACTCGTCCCCGCTGGAATCCACCACCACAGGTCCCTCTGTGCATTCTGGAGGCTGGTCTCCCTGGAAGAGTTGATAATTAATTTTTATGAACATCATCTTCTCCACATTTTGTGGAAGCAACCTCCTGCGCCTTTCGCTGACAAGGTTCCCGGCTGCACTAAACACTCTTTCGGAGTACACACTGGAGGGGGGGCAACTCAGGTAAAATAGAGCTAGTTTGTACAGGGGCCTCCAAATTGCCTCTTTTTCCTGCCAGTACAGGTATGGACTGTCTGACATGCCTACTTGGATGCTGTCACCGATGTAATCCTCCACCATTCTGTCAATGGTGACAGTATCATATGTAGTGACAGTAGACATGTCAGAAATTGTTGCCAGGTCCTTCAGTCCGGACCAGATGTCCAAACTTGGTCCTGCCTGCCCTGCATCACCGCCAGCGGGTTGCTTAGGATACCTAAGTTTTTTCCTGGCAGCCCCAGTTGCGGGAGAAAATGAAGAAGGAGCTGTTGACGGGTCACGTTCCGCTTCAGCTGACAGTGTTTTCACCAGCAGGTCTTTGCACCTCTGCAGGCTTGTGTCGGCCGGAAAGAGAGACACCACATAGGCTTTAAATCTAGGATCGAGCACGGTGGCCAAAATGTAGTGGTCTGATTTCAACAGATTGACCACCCTGGAATCCTGGCAAAGCGAATGAAGGGCTTCATCCACAAGTCCCACATGCCGAGCGGAATCGCTCCGTCTTAGCTCCTCCTTCACTTTGTCCAGCTGCTTCTGCAAAAGCCTGATGAGGGGAATGACCTGACTCAAGCTGGCAGTGTCTGAACTGACTTCACGTGTGGCAAGTTCGAAGGGCTGGAGAACCTTGCACAACACGGAAATCATTCTCCACTGCGCTTGAGTCAGGTGCATACCCCCTCCTTTGCCTATGTCATAGGTGGATGTATAGGCTTGAATGGCCTTTTGCTGCTCCTCCATCCTCTGAAGCATATAGAGGGTTGAGTTCCACCGCGTCACCACCTCTTGCTTCAGGTGATGGCGGGGCAGGTTCAAGAGTGTTTGCTGGCGCTCCAGTCTTCGGCATGCAGTCGCTGAATGGCGAAAGTGGCCAGAAATTTTTCGGGCCACCCAAAGCGTCTCCTGCACGCCCCTGTCGCTTTTCAGAAAATTTTGCACCACCAAGTTTATTGTGTGAGCAAAACATGGGACGTGCTGGAATTTGCCCAGATGTAATGCCCGCACAATATTGGTGGCGTTGTCAGATATCACAAATTCCCAGGAGAGTCTAAGTGGGGTAAGCCACTGGGCGATGATTTCCCTCAGTTTCTCTAAGAGGTTGTCGGCGATGTGCCTCTTACTGAAACCGGTGATACACAGCGTAGCCTGCCTTGGAACGAGCTGGCGTTTCTGAGATGCTGCTACTGGTGACGCTGCTGCTGTTGCTGCATAAGGTGATACATCTACCCAGTGGGCTGTCACAGTCATATAGTCCTTAGTCTGCCCTGTTCCACTTGTCCACATGTCCGTGGTTAAGTGGACATTGGGTACAACAGCATTTTTCTGGACACTGAGGACACTTTTTCTGACGTTTCTGTACAGTCTCGGTATCGCCTGCCTAGTGAAGTGGAATCTAGACAGGATTTCGAACCGGGGACACACTACCTCCATCAATTGTCTAAATCCCACTGCACTAATGGGGGATACCGGACGCACGTCTAACACCAACATGGCAGTCAAGGCCTCAGTTATACATTTTGCTTCAGGATGACTGCTGTCGTACTTCATCCTCCTCGCTAAGGACTGTTGGAGGGTCAATTGTTTAGTAAAAGTAGTGGTTTTCCTACTTCCTCTCTGGGATGATGAACGACTCCCAGCAGCAGCAACAGCAGCAGCGGCAGCAGGAGGCGTAGCAATGCAGGATCCTCCGGAGGAATCCCGGATAGGAGAGTCAGTCATGCCAGTGACATGGCCTGCAGGACTACTTCCGATCCTGACTAAGGAGGAAATTGACGAGGAGGGACTTGACGGTGTGGTTTGCAGGCGCTTGGATACAACAGGACAACGGGATTTAGGTGTCCCTGGACTGCTTACGGTCTTAGCCAAAGTTTCTGAACTTGACAGTAACTTTTTATGAACGCGCTGCAGGTGCCGTATAAGGGAGGATGATCCTAGGTGGTTAACGTCCCTACCCCTACTTATTCCACCTTTACATATGGTACATATGGCAAGACAGTTGTTGTCCGGATTTGGATAGAAATATTGCCAGACCAAAGAGGTGGAATGTTTGGTCTTCTGCCCAGGCATGACCGTGATGGGCTTTTTCATCCCACGGACAACAACTGTCTCCCCCGCAGCCTGATATAAACAAACCACATCACCATCAGAATCCTCTTCGCCAACTTCCTCCTCAGCGCCAGCTACACCAGTATCCTCATCCTGTTGTACTTCAACAGTGACATCTTCAATTTGCATATCAGCAAGTGGACTGTGGGTGCTCCTTTCAGCACTTGCAGGGCGTGCAAATGGTGGAAAGAGCCACCTCTTCCCGTCCAATGCTGGGAAGGTCAGGCATCGCAACCACCACCACACTTGGACTCTCCTTGGGGATTTGTGATATCTCCTTAGAACGCACAGTTCTTCGCTGTGCTTTTGCCAGCTTAACTCGTTTGATTTTTTTAGTGGGAGGAGGGCTTCCATCGTCATGTGAAGCTGAACCACTAGTCATGAACATAGGGAAAGACCTTTGCCATTCCTTGCCACTCCATGTCGTAAATGGCATATTGGCAAGTTTACGTTTCTCTTCAGATGATTTAAATGTTTTTTTCAAGGTCATTTTCCTGAACTTTGTCATTTGGGATTGTATGTGCCCTCTACTATGACATTGGGCATCGGCCTTGGCAGACGACGTTGATGGCATGTTATCGTCTATGTCATGACTAGTGGCAGCAGCTTCAGCACTAGGAGGAAGTGGTTCTTGATCTTTCCCTATTTTATTTTTATCGGAGAAAGTTTGGTCCTCCATTTATGTTATATTGATATATACGTGCGGCTAAGGCGCACACAAACACAGAAAATAATTTTTTATTTTTGTTGGAGACTAGTGCACTTTGTGGGTTACACCACCCTTTAAGAAATGAGCCAGCCGGCCCTTTACTTATGGGACACAGGCGCACGCTTGGCGCTGCTCCTTTGTTGATGCACGTGCAGCCACAGTGCACACAATTCACAAACACAGAAAACATTTTTTTATTTTGTTTGGAGTGCCCTTTGGGGGTTAGAGCACCCTTTAGCGGTCAATCCAGCCGGCCCTTTATTTATGGGACACAGGCGCACGCTTGGCACTAGTTTGTTGATGCACGTGCGGCTACTGCGCACACAATTCACAAACACAAAAAAATATATTTATTTTGTTTGGAGTGCCCTTTGGGGGTTACAGCACCCTTTAACGGACAAGCCCGCTGGCCTTTTACTTATGGTTCACAGGCGCACGCTTGGCGCTGCTCCTTCGTTGATGCACATGCAGCCACAGTGCACACAATTCACAAACACAGAAATTTTTTTTTTATTTTGTTTGGAGTGCCCTTTGGGGGTTACAGCACCCTTTAGCGGTCAATCCAGCCGGCCCTTTATTTATGGGACACAGGCGCACGCTTGGCACTACTTTGTTGATGCACGTGCGGCTACTGCGCACACAATTCACAAACACAGAAAATATTTTTTTATTTTGTTTGGAGTGTACTTTGGGGGTTACAGCACCCTTTAACGGAC
This sequence comes from Taudactylus pleione, assembly GCA_031769625.1. Taxonomy (NCBI): domain Eukaryota; kingdom Metazoa; phylum Chordata; class Amphibia; order Anura; family Myobatrachidae; genus Taudactylus; species Taudactylus pleione. Next base: position 1,691,113 of record JAUIMM010000508.1, on the reverse strand, counting down.
AAGCCAGCCGGCCCTTTACTTATGACACAGGCGCACGCTTGGCACTACTTTGTTGATGCACGTGCGGCTACTGCGCACACAATTCACAAACACAGAAAATATTTTATTTTTTTTTGCACTTGGGGGGAGCACCCCTGATGGACAGAGCACCCCCTGGACAACACTACAGCACCCCTTTAGGACTGGGACTCTGCACAGGACTTTGGAGTGGACACATCCCCTATGGACAACTGACTGCACAACACAGCCCAGCCAGCCCCTATGGACTTTGGAGGAGTGGACACAGCCCCTATGGACAACAGCAGCACAGCACAACACAGCCAGCCCCTATGGACTTTGGAGGAGTGGATACAGCCCCTATGGACAACAGCAGCACAGCACAACACAGCCAGCCCCTATGGACTTTGGAGGAGTGGACACAGCCCTTATGGACAACAGCAGCACAGCACAGCACAGCACAACACTACACTGCACTACACTACACAGCCCAGCCAGCCCTAACTCCCACCCTCCCTCTTCACTGTCCACAGCCGAGTGAGAAAATGGCGCCGACGCGGGTACCTTATATAGGATCCAAAACCCGCGAGACCCGGAAGGCGGGATGATGACGTTTTGCCTCGATTACAGATCCGAGTCAGGCGGGAAAAGTCGAGCCTGACTCGGATCTGCCTCGGATCGGGGAGGCTCGGGGGTGTTCGGATTTCAGAAATCCAAACCCGCTCACCCCTAGTTTAGAGTAAAGCAGAGGGCAGAGTCAAGTTTGACACAAATGCAGCAGGTTTAAAAGGCTGAGGAACTTGTTTAGAGGAACATTAGGGATCACATGATCTTAACTCTGGGAAGAGGGAAGGCGATAAGCTCTTTTGGACATAATGAATATTAGGTAGCTTTGGGACATCCATGTGGAGAAGATAATCGGTCACACATTATAATAGAGAAGGGGAGTGGTCATGGGAAGAGATTAGTATTTGAGCATCATATATAGAGGTGAAGCTGGAGGCTGAATGATTATTTCACCTGGAGAAAGTTGCACATTGAGAACAGAGCCTTGAGGGAGTAGAAGAGAGGATGTATCAGAGATAGAGACATTGAATAGTAAGAGTGTAATCAAAGGTGCTGGAAATGGCAGAGAGGTCTAGGAAAACGAGTATGTAGAAGTGACCTTTTATTATTATTATTATTACATTTAATTTTTAGGGTGCCACAAGTGATCCGCAGCGCCGTACATACAGTAAAGGGTACACAGAACATTACATTACAATACAGTAATCAAAATATAAACTGAACACAAGTAACAATTAGCAACACAATTCTCCATACACAGTACAGCTTTGAAGGTGAAGGCTGTCATAGAAGTGCTAGAGAAGACGGCTGTGAGACAGTGGGGAGGAGGACCCTGCTCCTAGGAGCTTACAATCTAGGGGAGAGGGGAAACAGACAGATGACATGAGGCATGAGTGTGTAGAGGGGGACCTGAGTGCAGGAAGTAAGCAAGGTAGAGATGGCTGAGGCGGGAGGGACAGTGACCTGGTAACATGGTTATGTGGTGGAAGGGTATGCTTTGGTGAACAGGTGGATTTTCAGTGCACGTTTGAAGCTCTGCAAGGTCGGGGAGAGCCTGATCGAGCGAGGAAGCTCATTCCAGTGGAGGGAGGCTGCATGGGCAAAATCTTGGACACGAGCATGAGATGAAGTAACCAGGGTGGAGGAGAGGTAACAGTCATTGGCAGACTGGAGTGAGCGGGAGGGAGTGTAGGAGATGAGGTTGGAGATGTAGGGAGCAGTAGAGACCTTTAGAATGATGTAAAGGGAGATGTCAGTGGAATGTTGACGTTGGAAGCCCAAATGCTAAGGGACGAAAATGTAGTGAAGAGAGAGAAAGTGAGATAGTTGGTTAAACACAAGTCAATCAAGAAGTTTGAAGGCAAAGAGGAAGAGAGAAAAAGGGTGGTAGGTGGAAGGTGTCAAAGTCAAATAATTGGATATGATCGCTTTACAATTATTATCTGACGATATAGTCGTCTATAGTCTGATAACGTGTTACTAGGATGCTACTTTGCGTCGGTGCAATCCAATGCGCACAAATGCGAATTCACAACACACATACACTGACGCACATACTGCACACATATATATACACACAGACACTCATATGTGTATTCACATACATACACATAGACGCTTATATGTACATTCACATACATACACATAGACGCACATTTGCTATTTCAATACACAGACGCACATATGCGAACGCATACATATAAAATGGTTCCCATACATTCTAGTTAATAACCAGAGTTATTAAAGGTATTTGTTAGCTAATAATTATGATGTAAGATGTACTTAAAAGAGATCTAAGGTTCAGAATACAGTGGACATGTCATGTTTGGTATCATGCTAAATCCCTGTTTATTTGCAGACATCCGTTTCTATTGGCAAAGAAGTTGCATCATGCGTCCGCTAGTTATGGATGATAGGGAGTTATTGAGTAGGATGTTATTACTTGTATGCAGTGTTGTAGCCAGTTTTAACCAGTTCTTCGGCAGGAAGCTACACAATGTGACCGTTGGAAGACTGAGCCATACCCCTGATGACACCGTATGAACTGACTAATGACCAGATTGACCAGAAGCAAGAACCAATGAGAACCTGTCAATTTGTCCCTTTGATAACTCTGAAACCTGTAAGGTATATAGGCTTGTGTTCTGACCCCACTGTACACACATCTTCTTTGCGACCGCAGACTTCAGGACTGATGACTGTATACTGGCACCAGTGCGCACTCGTATGTATTGGACTGTACTATTTTATTGCTTTTTACTCTAATTGTTAAACTTACATCGTGTTACCCCTTTTTACATAAATAACTTTTTGTGCTTTGGAGCCACACGATTGGACTGGAAAGCAATTCTTTCTTAAGCGACTTGCAGTGCAAAATAGCGACTGAACGGTATTCATAGATGGGGGCTCACGACTGATATCATGCTACTGGAAATTGCGCAAAGCGTATGGATTTCGGTTCCTCAACAAAGGGTGGACGGGTAAGAATGCAATCTGTCTAAAGCCTGTTTATCACTTTATGTTGTGAAACCGAATGTCCGTTTTTGTGTAATTTAAGGAGCGCTGATTAGAATCTAGGTACAAGAGAGAAAAGTCAGTTTCTTTTATTGTAATTTTTGTGCTGCAATAGGCGATTCGCACATAGCGTATGCATCTTCCCTGTATTGCTGCCACATATTTAAGCAATCGTTTTGATAGATAGTCTTGTTGTATTTATAGCGTGATCACTTGTTAAAACCTCTGAATAGTTATTGTCACTTGGGAAAGCAATTTTTCTGCACAGAAAACAAAGGTGCATATGAGTGTGAACGTGTGTTTGTGATGTGAAAAAATACTCTTGAAATGATACAGGGAAACTCGGTAGGTGTCTGACAAGTCAAACTGCTACTGGGTCAGTATACACAGCAGGTATATTGTGGTTTCGAAAAACTGGGAGGAGTTTTTCGGTCCAACCCCCATTATTAATCGCAAAGTTCAGTTATAAGTTAGTTTCTCTGGGCAATGCGATCGGACCGCATGGTGGTGTAAACCGTGATTGTGACTTGGGGTGTTGTGGGAGGAAATCGCTGGCAAGGGTAAGTGTTAATGGAATACTTAAATTCTACCAGGCAGACGCAGTACTCAAAGTAGGAAGCTGAGAGACAAAGCTTGTGAATTTGTCCAGAAAGCAGAATAATTGCATAGGCTATTTTCTGTTTCCTCATTGTGTAAGCTGACAATCACGCCTAAGTGGTCGGTTTTGCACAGTGGGTGGAAGTGAGTGGACGCAGCTTGTGAATTCGTCCACCGGTCAAAACCCCTAGTGAAAGTAGCGAAAGCGTTGCCCCAGATGGGTGGTAAGCAGGCGCTAGGGATGGTCGATGAAGTGCTGCTCATTGATGGGCTGATTGGATCGGCAAGGTATATAATGAATGTGAAGTATGGCGCGTACACTATGGAGTACTGCGACAGGATGCATGAAACCATTTCCCAAAGTTGGCAGTTTTGACTCGGAGGTATTAAGTAACATTAGAGATAACATGTTTAGTCAAATTGTTGAAGAAAAGACTAAAGTACAATGATTGTTTGAAGTTGTGGCAGCACAAGGAGAACATGTGGCAAGGTGGTGCAAAGCAGCGTACTCACACCGCATGGCAGCATGCACACACTGCAAGGTAGCGTGTTCACGCCGCAAAGTAGCGTACACACGTAACAAAGTAGCACGCCACAAAACAGCATACTCATGCCACAAAGCAGCATGCCACCAGGTAGCGTACCCACACTGCAAGGTAGCAGTGTGGCATAAAGAAGATGGTGCATGGGCACCTCTGCCGCCCTATGCAGCCACAGGAGAAAGTACAGCCGATACCAAAAATAAAAAAATCGTAACAAGTAACCTATACCCTGTATTAAGTCATCTTAAGGAAAATGTTGTTGTAGAAGATGATGAACCCACTGTAATTTCAGCCATTGCTCAAGCTGTTAATATGCTAGATGTTCCACAGAGACAAGGAAAGGAAGCGATCCAACCAGCAGGGGCAGCGGCTGAAATTGGTGAGAGTAGTGGAGAGCATAGTCGGAGAGGGAACATCCCTGGTACTGAAACAATAAGTCCAGTAATTAATCCTGAACATAGTGATGTGGTAGGTGCACATCCTGTCCGTTCAATTGCAGTTCCCAATGGAAACCGGACAAAGATGGTGTAGTTCCTATCAGGAATGTAGCAATGCATTGTCCATGGACGAGAGCAGAATTACATTCAATTATGTCAGACTTCCCAGACCCTAGGAAAGAGTTAGCCAAATGCCAGAAATTTGTTAATGATTTAGGTAATGCTCATAAGCCAACTAATAAAGATTGGTGAGTGGTGTTAAGGGCCTGTCTTCCTTCCAATACTCATGTGCAAAAGTTTATTGCGGATTGTATATTGTAGGAGGATGGATCCTTAACGGATGAGGATAACCAGGTAAATATAAAGCGAATAATCACACAATTGGCCATATACTTTCCAGTGGTAGTGAACTGGAGCAAAATCTTCACTATTAAACAAAAAGATAGTGAACCTGCAGAGGATTATTTCACCAGAGCGCTGCTAACGATAACCCAGTACACAGGGATAGCAGATACAAAAGATGATGTACACCACAGGGAGGTAGCTGTTATGGTACTAATGTATGGTCTCAAAGATAATCTAAAGACCAGGGTGCAAACCTCTCTACCTAACTGGAGAGGAATTACTGTAGATGCACTTAGGGAATCTGCTATAGAACATGATAAGAACATTTCCAGGAAGAAAGAGGCACACAGTGAGAAGTTAATGGCAGTGAGCATTCAGGCTTTAGAGGGATTACCTACACAGTCACAACCTTACAACACATACCAACAATGAAATTATACAGTAAGGTGTTTTAATTGTAACAAAGAGGGACACGTAAAAATGCACTGTAAAGAGAGAAATTGGGGGCCATCTAAGAAGGGAACACATAGATACACTCAGAGAGGGCACTCGCAAGATTCAGGAAATTTCCAACAGTTACCCATTCACATAGTGACAGCAAACGCTCTGCTGGAGGATGATAGTCAGTGCTAGGGGTCAGGTCATACCTGTAGTCTACAGCCAGTCAGGTTAACTGAGAATACTAGGGATGAAACTACAATGACAGTTGATATATCTGACACTAAACACACTTTTTTTGTAGATACAGGGGCGACCAGATCTGTGATAAATTCTCCATTTAATTTACAGGTTACCAACAAGACCATATAAGCAATGGGAGTAACGGGGAATGTGCAGCATTACCCTTTAACCAAACCTGCAGAGGTTACTATCAGGCCACTGCACACCAAGCATTCCTTTCTTCTGGCAGTGGCGGCTCCTATTAACCTGCTGGGAAGGGATTTGCTGTGTAAAATGGGATGTGTCATATACTGTACCCCTGATTGTATATTCCTAGATATGCCAGAGAAGGTTGCGCATGAGGTACAGGATATACTGGATACACCACAAAGGTTAATGTTGTACTCTGCCATTCTAGAACAAAGTCCATCTCAGGTAAAAGAGATGTTATCGCAAATACCGGGTTCCCTCTGGACCATAGATGGACAGGACACGGGATTGATGGCAAACGTAGCTCCTGTAATGGTTAACTTGTAGAGTGGTAGGCAGGCTCCAAAAATCCCTCAGTACTCATTAAAGTCTGAGGTGGAGCTAGGGGTGTATCCCATAATTGAGAGGTTACTGCAACAGAGGATTTTAATTCATACAGCAAGTTCAGCCAATAGTCCCATTTTTCCAGTGAAGACTGGGGGGAGGGGCTATAGATTAGTACAGGACCTTAAGGGAATTAACAAAATTGTTGAAAGCCAATTCCCCATAGTGCCCAATCCAGCTGTCATCCTCATGCAGATTCCACCATCTGCTATTCATTTTACTGTCATTGATTTATGTTCTGCTTTCTTCTCTGTTCCTCTTCATCCTGACTGTCAATATCTATTTGCATTCTCCTACAGAGGGGCACAATATACATGGACATGATTGCCCCAGGATTTCATAGATAGCCCCAGTATATTCTCTCAGGCCTTACACGACTGTTTGCAATCTTTTCAAACAAGCAATGGGTCTGTCCTCATTCAATATGTAGATGATTTGTTGTTGTGCTCTGATTCATTTATGTCATGTTTAAATGATACTAAACTATTGTTGCTTCATCTTTCACAAACAGGGCACAAGGTTGCAAAGGACAAATTACAGCCATGCCAGACTGTCTAACTCAGGGGCTAAGACACTTGACAATGGACAGAATTCAGGCCAAAGAGACCATGACACTACAGCAAAACCAGCAGCAAATCCGTACCTTCTTGGGCATGTGTGGATACTGCAGGACGTGGATCCCAGGTTTTTCTATTTTGGCATTACCATTGCAGGACTTAGTTTCATCCTCAAAACCCAACCGTGTTACACACACTGAGGAAATAGAGCAGGCTTTCCTTCACCTTAAGGATAGTCTGATGAGAGCACCTGCCTTGTGAATACCAGATTATGAAAAACACTTTGAATTATATTGTACGGAAGCTGATGGCTGCACAGCAGGTGTCCTCACACAGAAACATGGTGATGCTAGCAGACCTGTAGCATACTACAGTGCACAATTGGACACTGTGGCAAGATCACTCCCGACGTGTTTAAGAAGTGTAGCTGCAACTGCTCTTCTGATAAATAAGAGCGAGTACGTAGTATTAGGGCATGATACAACGGTCTATACACCACATGCAGTATCTGCTTTGTTGAATTCTGCCCAAACCAGAGATGTCTCTTCAGCAAGGTTCACAAAATGGGAACTAGCTCTGATGGCACCTGCAAATTTCACCATTAAACGGTGCAATACGTTAAATCCAGCAATATACTTACCATATGTGCCTCGAGATGCACAAAGGGTGGAAGGAGGTGAGTTTCTGGTTGGAGGTGAGTTTTGAGGGTATACTGACACACATGATTGTATGGAATATTTGAATCAGACCTTTACTGCAAGACAAGACATACGTGACACACCATTAGTAGATGTAGATTTGATGTTTTACACGGATGGGAGTTGTCATAGACAGACAGACACAGGAGAATTATGCACAGGTTATGCTGTTGTAGATGACAAGGATGTCACAGAGGCTGAACCCCTTGGTCCACCTCACTCAGCTCAGGTGGCTGAATTAGTGGCATTAAGGAGAGCATGTGAGTTGGCAGAAGGTAAATCAGCTAATATATACACAGACTCTAGGTATGCCTTCGGGGTAGTAGATGATTTTGGGGCTCTTTGGCATCATAGGAACTTTATGACAGCAGCAGGCACACCAGTAGCACATTCACACCACATAAAAGGACTTCTGACAGCAATCCAGTTACTAAAGGCAGTAGTTGTCATCAAATGCAATGCCCACACATGCAAAGAAGACCCGGTGTCAATGGGCAATACCAGAGCAGATGAAGCTGCCAAATGGGCAGCAGGGTCAAGTGTAAAAATACCAACTAACAAAGTGATGGTCTTCCAAACAATAGACACACAGAAATTAATTGAAATGCTAGATTTGTGTTCCCTACAGGAAAAGGCGGTCTGGAGATCGAAGGGATGTGGTCAGGAGTCCTATGGACTCTGGAGAGATGGACAAGGTAGGCCTGTTGCTCCCAGGGCATACTACCCAAGCCTGGCTGAGGCAGCGCATGGTCTGACTCACCTGGGAAAAGAAGGTATGTGCAAGTTGGTCAGAGCATATTGGTGTGCACCAGGCGTTTCTTCTAAAGCTGAGGGCAATGTCCTGTCTGACTTGTTTGAGGAAAAATGTCGGGAAGACAATACCAACGGAGCCATCCCATATCCCTTCAACAGATGGACCTTTTCAGGTAATACAAATTGACTTCATCCAATTACCACCTTGCAGGAATCTCAAGTATGTATTAGTTTGTACTGATGTATTTTTTAATTGGGTAGAGGCATATTCAGCTGCCGCTAATACTACTGTTTTTACTGCTAAGATTGTTCAGGAGTTTGTATGCAGATACGGTTCCCTAGAATAATAGAAAGTGATAGGGGTACTCATTTCACTGGTGATGTTTTCCAGAACATGTGTAAACTTATGGGAATCAATAGTAGACTTCACACCCCCTACCGACCGCAAGCCAGTGCCAAGGTGGAGAGGGTAAACGGTACTATTAAGAATAAACTGAGTAAGATCATGGTTGAAACTGGATTAGGATGGCCAGAAGCCTTACTGCTCGTCCTCCATAGCATCAGAACCACTCCCATACCTCCTTTTAATCTGTCCCCCTTCGAGATACTGTTTGGAGGGCAACCTCATTTGATTATAAGTCCACGGGATGATTTGAAGAGTAATAATGAGGTTACTGTGCAATATCGTAGAAAAATGAGTAGACAGTTGAAACAACAGCAACAGAAACTGAAAATGTGGTTACCTGGTATGCCAGAAACAATCTGTCATGATGTTGAACCTGGAGAATATGTTATGATCCGAAATTTCTTACACTCAGGTTGTTTGACAGACTGGTGGGAAGGTCCTTACCAGGTGTTGATGAGTACCACATCTTTGAAGGTAGCAGAAAGAGATACCTGGGTCCATTCCACTCACTGCAGAAAGGTCAACCACCCGAAGGAGGTACAAGGCGAAGTCGAGACAGACAACGTCGATTGCGAGCCTGTTCCGGGAGAACTAAAGACTGCAGTGAAAACACCTGAGCCAGAGACGTGTACAGACTACTATTCCAGCAATGGAGTGGTGATCTGTGTCTTTTTCTTGTTCCAGGATTCTTCTCATTCTTATTTGTTTCAGAATTTCCTATTTCTGTGACGGAGGACAGATGACGGAGAGGGAGGCCGATAGTGATGTCGATAGATTGAAGTCGGAGGAGAGAGCGATAGAACGATCAGGACAACCTATGGTCAAACTCAGTTCAGGGATTGTTAAGAGATCTGTTAGACTCAAAGACAGTGTGAGGGGCTATTGTCTGAGGAATATTGTATTTGTGAGTATTTGGATCCCTAGTTGATGAGAAATGCATCCAACGATGCCAGTCCAAGAGTAATCTGTATTTGGGCGGACATCCTTTAGAGGATTACCATTCCTTAGTGGGTAAGTTCTTAAACCAGACTGAATGTTGGGTATGCACTCACATTCCTCAGGGTCAACATAATGTATGATTAGTACCATTCCCATTAAATTTCTCTGAGGTCCTTGAATTATGGAGAGGGAGGTCCATAGACGGGAAGTATAACATTACCAGGTCCCCTAGTTTAAAGCTCTGCCAATACTCCATAGATTGGTCTTTGCTGTGTCTAAACATTTCATACGTAGAAAGACTGGAGAATTGGGAAGCAGACTTATTGGATCAGACAATGGCTCACCACACCAGTAGTGACGAACACCAGAGACGAGGACATAGGAACAAACCAAATGTGGTATCTATTGGAAAAGTTCCTATGGGTTATTGTTGAAATGTTATTCAGGCTGAAACGTGTCTTGAGCAGATGAGGACAATAGGCATAGGTAGTTTTGTTAAAACTTTGTGTGATATTGTGCAGGATTGTAACATACCTTATGTCCTCCCAGATAATGTATACTATGTTTGTGGAAGAAGGGCTTATTCTTGGTTATCTCCGAGTTCAAAGGGTTTATGTTTTATAGGCAAATTGGTCCCAGAGGTAATGACCCTTACACATGATGAAATGATTGGTATCCATAAAACTGCACCACCTCTATACATACACATGCAGTATGAACAACGTGACAAAATAAATATGATACCTGGTGTTGTACATACAACCATACAGTTGATTAGTGAAACAACTGGCTTCCAAATTTTGGTAGCATTAGATCCCACCAGGATCACTCGGGGAACTTTCAATTTTAGATATATCCAAGACCTGGCTAAATTAATAGACAACATCACCGAGATGTATGATGACACTTTCAGGTATATGGTGTGCCATGGTTGAGGGTTGGATTACCTGATACTCTGGCCTTCATTCAGAGGCGGCCGTACGGTCCACGACCGCACGGCCGCCTCGATGTTTGTCAAGTGCGCATGCGCACGAGGGAGCCGGCTCCTTCGTGCGCATGCGTGAGACCCGCTACGACCGACAGCGCCGGTCATAGCGGGTCTCTTTCCAAAGGGGGCGAGCTGTCGATGTTGATTGACAGCTCGCCCCATTTGGAAGGCGGGCCGGGGGGGTGGCAGCCCAAACGGAGGCGTTCCCATGGGAACGCCTGCCGTTTGGGGGAGGCCCCACTGACATCACTAGTGATGTCAGTGGAGAGCTTCCGGCTCTGACAGAGCCAGAAGCTCTCCGGGGCTTACGACAAGTGAGACCCTACCCCAGGGTCTCGTCGTAAGCCCCGATGGTCACGATGGTCTCTAACCATCGCGACCGTCACCCTAGCGGTCGTTAGAGCTGTGGGTGTAAACCCACAGCCTAACGACCGAAACAGAGGTGGGCGGTCAGGATGCAAGCAGCCGCCCAGTTTCTGAGCGACCGCTTGCATCCTCCGACCGCCTCTGAATGAGGCCCTCTGTGTGGTAGCCGTATCTTCAATGTTTATGAGATAAGACTTTATTCTGTAAGGTGAGATTGGGTAAATCCATTGTCATTTGACTATGAAGTTTGTTGCTCAGTGTTAGAGTCAGCCAGATCAGAGCAGGGCAGTGTAGGTATGAGAGAAGAACTAGTCATGTGAGTGTCAATTATAGTGGTGGGAGATATATTCATATGGGGAGACCAAAGGAGAAGGTAGGAAAATAAGTTATATGCTGTCAGAAACAGTAGAATTGTCAATGAGGAATGCTGATAGGTAGGTCAAGGAACAGTAAATACTTGAAACAGGACCTGGGGGGAGGTTACAAATTTCAATAGCATGAAAGTGGAGTGGAGAGAAGAGATGGATGATGTAGACTTCATAGAAAAAGGAGAGTTCCATGAATATGACTCAAAAGTTTGAAGACAGGTGAACTCAGATGCTCTGTCTGTCTCAAGGTCTGGAAGTGTTGCTGAGCAGAGGTCATTCATAGCAGAGAGCTGCAGGGGCCAGAGTCAGATGAGATAGGACAGGTTTCTATAATGGGAAGGTGGTTGAGGGATTGTAAAATGAATAGATCAGGGATGAATGTCATTTTGTTCCAGATCTATGTGTCCACAGGAAAAGAGGAAGGTAAGTGGATGGATGTGGACACAGTTAAAAGGTAGGGGCAGATTGGGACCTTTATGTCATGCTTACCCTGTCCAGCAGTACTTTATTAAGGTTGGTCACTCTGTCCCATTGCATTTGTATTCCATTACTGAGGGTCATGGGAGCAGCCATGTTGACTCTGATCAGGTGAGCACTAGTATCCAGTCTCTACCTGTTTGCTGCGCTCACATGACAACTTTCACTAGCACATTGTCTGCACCTGCCACTAGCACATTGTCGGAATAATTTGGTTCACTACTCCTCTGTGTTGTGTTATCTCCCTGTGATCTCACTCAATATTAAGTATTACGTCCGATCCACTGCCTGAACCTGCGCTGCTGCCTACTGAATTCCTACAAGCCGCTGCATCTTAGTTTGCTCCATTCACTCTGCAGCATTGTGCTGTGTCCTGATTCCAGTCAGCATAGAAGGCTTTTCTAGTGCTTCCAAGTTCCACGTCTTCAGCCTACAGTGATCTTGACTACAAGCTAGTCCCCTGAGTACAAGTTTCCTACTCATTGTGGGTTTAAGTGGATATTCCTTTCACTGTATACTCAGCATCATAGCTCCTGATCTACTCTGAGACTCTCTACTCACTATACCATCGGCACCATGATCGATGATGGTTGTTGCCCTGACAGTCCTCTCTTGAAGTGTTGTGGTTCATGCTGATTCTCTGCTTCAGCATTCACGTTGGTTTCTACTGGGTACTGGACTTAGATTCCTCTTTGAGTGTTTAGGCTCCAGTGACCCAGCTCTCGTAATTAGTTTGCAGCATCTGTTAGCAGATTCCAGACGGACTGATAATTACCTGAATTACTCGCACCTCTGTTCACTGAGTTCTTAAACACTAGTTCCGGCTCCTTATCCATATCAGTGTAAGGGGTTGAGTTCCACTTAGTTAGTTCCAGGGGAAGACTGGGTGCCTTGCATGTATCACTGACCTCTCTGAAAGGCATTTGCCACATCGATATCACCCATGAGCAGACCTCTGATTCAACCACTGCTATTCTGCTGACTCGTCAGCCCAGTCCATGGGTCCTGACTTGGATCTGAAAATCCTAAATGTGACACTTTAAGAGGTCCTGGAAACATTTTTCATAAGTAGCCTCATGTGGGCTGTACCAATTTTACTGTATGTGGGGTCAACCCAAAAGTAGGTGAGATTAACACAAGATTATCCCTAGCCACATTGGTATGAACACATACTGTAATGGCAGGCTAATACATTTATACTAATGCCAATATTTTATAGGACATTACTACTTGTGGTGGCTTATGCTGGGTACACACTGGCCGATATATTGGCCGATCAATTGATCGGCCAATATATCGTGCCCCCATCGGCCAGTGTGTACAGACGATATGTCTGTGAACAACGTCGTTCACAGACATATCGCATTGGCTGTGCTGCACAGCTAATGAACAGATATGTCTGTCGACATATCTGTCCATCGGCAAGTGTGTACAGGTGATCAGCTGATCGCCCATACACAGGGGTGCAGAGTGGGGTGGGGAGCTGCGAGTGGGTACTACTTACCCGGCTCCGGCACAGCTCCCCATCCACAGCAGCCCAGCACACGCTGCTGTGTGCTGGGCTGCACGGTGAGACTGTCCGAGGCTGCTAAAGCAGCAGCCCGAGCAGTCTCCTATGCCAAAGGGTGAGTGAGCGCGCTGATCGTGCCCCCCATTGGCTGTGCGCCGGGTTGAAGGGCACACAGTGCCCCCCTCCCCAGCTCACAGCGCCGCGTCGTAGATAATTTTTTTCTTCTCCAAGGGGGCGTGGCCACGCCCCCCACAATTAGTCCACGCCCACTACCCCCCCCAGTCCGGTCCGAGCTCCTGCAGCACAGATGATGGTCGTTCAGTGTGTATGAACGACCATCATCTGCAGATATATCTGTCAGGTGTGTACCCACCTTTATTAGTGATTATTACTGTTACTGGCTGGTCAGTCATTTGGAACACACAGTAGAGTAGTAAAAGCCAGATGTGTTAAGATCAATTGAGGATCTATGCTAAACACTTCGTCATCACACAATGCATGGAAATGGACTCATACATTGTTATGAGCCTTATCCAAAAATCTGTGATATCAACACATATAAATAAAATTGTAACTTAGTAGGAATTGCCTACAAATTTGACAATTACAAAGACCCGTATTAAATTAGACGCGAAAAGTCGAAAAGGTTTCGCCTGTCCAACTGTCCGCCTACATCGCCAGTTTCAGATGCGAAAAGTTTTTGGGCGCGGCCCCAGTATTTGCCCTATTCAATTCCAAACTGCGCAAAAACAGCAAGCGGCGAATGCGGAAAGTACTGTCAGAAGTGGGGAAATCAGTCTGTACCCCAAAATAAGATGCACTAACATAGGGAATCAATGTAGATGTGTCCGAATAGCCCTAATAAAAGTATTTAGGGTACTTAAGCAGTTTAAATAGCTTCTTATTAGCGTCTTTGCAAAAGTGGTGAAAAATGGCATAAAGCAGTATTTTTTGTGAAGATAAGTACATCTGTCAAATTTGGGGTACATGAATATGGGTGGTAGTATATTTATATGTCTTTAAAGTGAACTTTCAAAAAACGTAAAAAACGCACCTGCGACACGCACCTGTAATCCTAAAAACACCTGATCCATACTTACAGACCCCCAAGAAGTCTATTTCACTAGTTTTTATGCTTTTCCCTCACTGTTTACTTCTTCAGCCCCAAAATGAAAGTACTTTTTTGGGGTGTTCTGAGGTAATTTTTGATAGTTTTTTTTGCAGATTTGTCCTTGGGGAGCTGTCCCAATGGTTCTGGGTGGTTTTCCCATGTTTGCATCCCAAAATAAAAGATTTGCACTTCTTTTCACCTGCTACTCATAGGTGAATCTTCTTCGCCTATTACATTGCATTAACTTTCCGCTTAGGCAAAATCGTCCTGGAATTGAATATGGAGATTCTTTGAAAACATGCGGAAAGTCTGAATCAGTGGAAACTTTTTGCCAAACAGCACTTTTCGCTTCTAATTGAATACGGTCCTTACATGTATACAGTAATTTACTTTATAGCAGTGACAGATCCATGTCAGTGAGCCAACCACAGTGAGTATGTGGAGGACTGCACTCAGTGACTTCGCATTGCAAGCTCTAACTGCTAATCACACGCTGGACTGGCAGTCTCAGCGGGAGAAAAATCTTTCACCTGTTGCTGTCAGTCCAGTGACTGCTACAGTTCGCTAGAAGCCGTATTTGTGCACATGCGTCACAGGATTTTCCTGATTTTATATTTTCCAACAGAACCATGAAACAACTCCCATCGATCCTAAAGTGGCTAAAATCAGCTAAACTCCAAGAAATTCATATCAAATTTCTTAATAGAGCCTATCTTTCCCAAGCGCAATGGAGCAGAATTACCAACTCAGACCCTAAAGCTGGCCACACACTAGACCAACTTACATCCAACCAGCCAACTTGTTGATTGGTTGGAATGAAAATCTGGTAAGGAATGAAAGCAAATGACAATCAGCAATTTGCTCCCAAACGCCGGAAAATGGATAAAAACTGTTGTTTGAACAAATTGTTTAGATCAAACATTTAACAAACTTGTCTGATGACCATTTTCATCTGTTTTCTGGCATTTAGGAGCAAATTGTTGATCATCATTTACTCCCATTCCTTACCAGATTTTCATTCCAACCAATCAACAAGTTGGCTGGTTGGATGTAAGTTGTTCTAGTGTGTGGCCAGCTTAAGTTTGCTTATTGTCCAAAATGCTCCTCATCTTCTAATACCTTTATTCACAATATATGGCAATGCTCTAAGATCAAGACATTTTGGTAAAAAGTTCATAATTTTGTCCAACAGATTACGAAGAGCAATCTACCTTTTTCTTGGGAAGCATTTCTATTAGCAGATTTTTCTTCCTGGGCTCCAAATCTAATTCAAAATAAATTGTTGCCATTATTAACGACTATTATAACCCTAGCAAAAAAACTGATTTTACAGTATTGGCTATCAAAAGGAGTCCCGTCTTTAGAAATTTTGAAATTTGAATTGTTGAATGAAATATATTTGATAGACGCACTGCTCTTTTTGATATTGAAAGGGGAGTCAAGACCTTTATCTTGAAATGGGAAATATATTTAGACTTTTTACCCATTACAACATCTGATAAAATTATGAAAGTTTTTGACAATACCACTTGGTCTCTGATGAGACGAATAACTTGACAGCTAAATCGGTACATAATGATATTGTCAGAGTTCAGCCGGGGATCGGCCATCCCTTACCGTCCCGCCGCCTTCCTCTGACTTCCCGGGCAGTCGGGCGGCTGGGGCGGCGACGTGGGAGGAGCTGAGCATTCACCCTGTAGCTGCGGTGTCAGGCGACCCGGTGAGCGGGGATCGCAGTTTCCGTCATGGGCGCCGCCATGACACTTTTCCTATGTCAGTACTTCCTTCCCTGAGTGGCCCGGCTGGTCAGCTAACGCTGTGGGCCTATCAGCAGGCTTCCTGGGGTATATATCCGGCTCCTGTGCTCCAGGTAGTTGCCTGAACAATCATTGTCGCCGCTAGTGTAACTAGAGGAGTCTCGTTCCAGGTTCCCGTGCTTCCAGTGTGTTTTTTCCCAGAAGCTTCTAAGCGATCTCTCCACAGTGCCTTTACTATCTACAGCCTGTGTGCAAGAGAAACCTCCAACTCTCCACAGTGCCTTTACTAATCAACAGCCTGTGTGCAAGTTAACCCTCCATCTCACCACAGTGCTTTACCATCACAGCCTGTTTGCAAGTTAACCCTTCATCTCATCACAGTGCTTTACCATCACAGCCTGTGTGCAAGTTAACCCTTCATCTCATCACAGTGTTTTCACCATCACAGCCTGTGTGCAGGTTAACCCTTCATCTCATTGCACCCTAGTGCATGATCTCCGACCGGCAATCCGGTATATACTTCGTGGGATATCCAGCTGTTACCTCAGCTTACCAATAAATCTCCACACCTCTCTAGCCAGCACCTCAAGTGCCTCTCTCCAGCCAGGAGTTCTATCCCACTCCCCACGTGCCTACTCCAGGCATTACCCTTGGGCCACGGGTGTTTTGATTCTCCTTTCCCTGCAGGCCTTGGTCACCAAGTCAAAGGACCGCGACCTGCTTACAGGGAGCCACACAAGCCCATATTCCGCTCGGAGGGGTCACTGGCGAACACCTCCTTGTGAGTTAGACTCCGCTCCATTGACTAGGTCTAGCCAATGACCAAGACTTGTGGATGCGGAGATCATACGTCCAGGCCCCTCGCCTTCGCCTCCTCCCACAGCCTCAGACCTCGGCTTTCAAAAACCCGCCGCCCACCGTGACAGTTTGTTCAGGCCCAATGGAAGCCGCAGGTGCCCAAGGTACTGGGACTCTTCAAGAGTTAACAAGCCGTATGGATAACCAAGAGGCGGCACAGTGACATGTGGCTCAGTAAATGCAAGAATTGTCCGGACAGTTAATGACCATACAAAATACACTGGCATCTATGTCCACGGCCTCGCCACCTGTCGTTCCTGCTGGTTCTCCAGGGTTACCTCAAGGGGCTACGCCACAGAAGTCTCGTCTCCACTTGGCTACCCCTGAAAGGTTTGACGGTACTCCCCAACGTTGTCGTAGTTTCATAAACCAATGTGAAATCCAGTTTGAGTGCCTTCCCCAGAATTTCCCTACCTCCCAGTCTAAGGTCGCCTATGTAATTTCATTACTGACTGGGGCTGCATTGGACTGGGTTTCCCCTCTTTGGGAACGGGCTGATCCGCTAGTTTCTAAATACGAAGACTTTGTGACAGCCTTCAAACGGATTTTTGATGAGCCCGGCAGATCGGTTTCTGCTTCCTCCGACTTACTCCGTGTCCGCCAAGGTTCTCGCTCGGTGGGACAGTACGTGGTGCAGTTTCAGACCCTTGCATCGGAACTTAGATGGAACGAAGAAGCTCTCAAAGCAGCCTTCCTCCATGGGTTGTCCGAAAGGATGAAAGACGAATTAGCATCCAGGGATTTACCTACGTCTTTTTCTGAGACTATTTCCCTCTGCATAAAGATTGATTTACGCCATAGGGAGCGGTGGGGTAATAGAGGTCATGGGGATCGCCCTCGAGATCGTCCGGTCCCAGGAAGTCAATCCCATTCCCCCACCTCCAGGGGTGAGGAACCTATGCAGATCAACAGAACCAGGCTAACCACGGCCGAACGCAATCGGCGCTTTCAAAATAAATTGTGTCTTTATTGCGCTGCCCCTGAGCACATCTTAAAGAATTGTCCCCTGCTGGCGGGAAATGCGAGACCCTAATTGATGTCGGGAGCATTCAATTAGGGGTCATTTTTAAGCACTCCCAATTAACTGACAGTTTACTGCCTGTATCTCTTTCCCACCAGTTCAAGACAAGGGATGTTAAAGCCCTTAAAGATTCCGGTGCTGCGGGAAATTTTATTTCCAAATCTTTAATCCAGTCCCTTGGTATTTCGGTGGTACCTTTACCTGACAAATTACTGCTCTCCAGTGTAGATGGTAAAACCGTGCTAGGTGAATCCATATCCTTGAAATCCCAGCCCGTGACCCTCAGGGTTGGTTCCCTGCACCAAGAGACCATTGAATTCCTCATACTTCCTAACTCTGCTTACGAGCTGGTTCTGGGTTTACTGTGGCTAAGGAAGCATAGTCCTACTTTTGATTGGTCCAATATGCAAATTGTATCATGGGGACCAAACTGTTTCCATCGATGCCTAACCCAGGTACTTCCTGTACATACCCACTCTGTACACCCCAGTACAGGTGCAAAGTTCCCCCCGACCGACAAGCCAAAAGATCCTTCTGTCTCCAGTCTACCACAAGCATATCGAGATTTTGCCGATGTCTTCTGCAAGCAGGCTGCTGATCAACTCCCTCCTCATCGATCGTGGGATTGTGGAATAGAACTTCTCCCGAGGAAGATTCCCCCTCGGGGCCGGACCTATCCTTTGTCGGTTCCAGAAACAGCCGCCATGGCAACTTACATCAAGGAAAATCTTGCCAGAGGGTTCATACGGCCTTCCTCCTCCCCTGCAGGGGCAGGGTTCTTTTTTGTGAGCAAGAAGGATGGAGGCCTCCGGCCCTGTATAGACTACCGTGGCCTCAAGCAAATTACTGTAAAAAATCGGTATCCATTACCTTTAATTCCTGAGCTGTTCGACAAGGTTCGTGGAGCTAAATTGTTCTCTAAACTAGATCTTCGTGGGGCATACAATTTGATACGAATCAAAGCTGGGGATGAGAGGAAGACCGCCTTCAATACCAGAGACGGTCATTTCGAATATCTGGTAATGCCTTTTGGACTCTGCAATGCGCCGGCTATATTCCAAGGCTATGTAAATGAAATCTTTCGGGACATTCTCTACAGCTTTGTCATCGTCTATTTAGATGATATTCTAATCTTTTCTAAGGATCTCCAAACCCATCGTCAACATGTTCGAGAAGTTCTAGTTCGCCTTCGAAAACACCACCTTTATGGAAAGTTATCCAAGTGTCTCTTCGACCAAACCACAGTTCCTTTCCTAGGACATATAATTTCTGGGGAAACCATTCAGATGGATTCAGAGAAACTGAAAGCGATCTCTTAATGGCCATTACCAAAATCTTTGAAAATCACAAAAAGCGTTGGGTAGCTTTTAAACTATTATAGGCGGTTCATACCGAATTTTTCCACTCTGGTGTCCCCCATTACTAGTCTCACACGGAAGGGCGCTAACCCAGCCCAGTGGCCGGACTCAGCCATACAGGCCTTCCAGAGATTGAAAGAGGCATTCTCTACTGCCCCTATCCTTTGCCAACCCCAACTGGATAAACCATTTTTTGTGGAAGTGGATGCCTCTTCGGTAGGTGTAGGGGCGGTATTATCCCAAATTTCCAGTGATGGGAAGAAACATCCATGTGGATACTTCTCTCGTAAATTTTCCTCTGCAGAGAAAAACTATGCGATTGGAGATCAAGAACTCCTAGCTATGCGTCTGGCGTTAATGGAGTGGCGTCATCTTTTGGAGGGGGCCAAGTTTCCAGTTACCATTATTACTGACCATAAAAACTTAATTTACCTTCAGACGGCTCATCGTTTAAACGCCAGGCAGGCCCGCTGGTCCTTGTTTTTCTCAAGGTTTAACATAAAGCTTCAATTTTGCCCCGGTAATTTGAACAAAAAAGCGGATGCTCTCTCCCGGTCTTTTTTGCTCGACACACAGGAAGAAGATTATCTGAGATCTCGCCCAATCCTGATTCCTATGGTCTTCGCTTCAACTCAAATATTGACTCCGCCTCCGGGAAAAATTTTTGTGACTCCCGAATTACGGAAAAAGTTGTTAATCTGGGCTCATAGTTCTCTATTTGCTGGGCATTCTGGTATTTTCAAAAACATACAAGTTTCTTCAGCGTTCTTATTGGTGGCCCTCGATGAGAAAAGATGTTCAAGAATTTATTTTGTCATGTGTAAAATGCTCACAGCATAAAGTTTCTCGCAAAAAAAGTGCAGGTCTTCTACGCCCGTTACCCGTTCCTACTATTCCTTGGACCCATATATCCATGGATTTTATCTCTGAGCTTCCACGCTCCAAAGGACATAACACCATATGGGTAGTGGTGGATCGTTTTTCAAAAATGGCGCATTTTATACCATTAGTAGGTCTGCCATCTGCTCCCCATTTGGCAAAAAATTTTGCTAAAGAGATTTTTAGATTACATGGTCTTCCAAGAGAGATTGTTTCCGACCGTGGAGTCCAATTCATAGCCAAGTTTTGGAGAGCCTTATGCAGCGCTTGTGGAACCAAATTAAAATTTTCATCAGCTTATCACCCACAAACTAACGGGTAAACCGAGAGGGTTAATCAGGAACTGGAGACCTTTATAAGACTTTTTGTGTCCTCTTCACAGGATGATTGGGTGGACTTGCTACCTTGGGCAGAGTTTTCACATAACTTCAAGTACCACACTTCCTCCAATTCCACACCTTTTTATACTGTATTTGGTAAACATCCCCGGATTCCAGATTTTCAACATTTACCTTCGGTGGAGGTCCCTGCAGTTACTGACGTTGTAGAATCTTTTTCAACCATTTGGAAGAAGATCCATGCCTCGTTGAAACAATCATCCAAGAATTATAAAAGATTCGCTGACAGAAGACGGGTCGCGGTTCCTCTACTGAGAGTGGGAGATAAAGTCTGGGTATCTACTAGGAACATCCGACTGAAAGTTCCCAGTATGAAGCTGGCCCCACGCTTCATTGGTCCGTACCGCATTCACAAAGTGATCAACCGTGTTGCGTATAAATTGGAACTCCCACCTCAATTGAAGATATCTAATACCTTTCATATTTCTCTATTGCAACCTTAGGTGTTGAATCGGTTCCAAACCACCTCTCCTAAATTACCTCAAGTACAAACTTCTCAAGGTACAGAATACGAAGTTGGGAAGATTCTGGATTCTCGGTTTAGATCCAACATTCTCAAAATACCTCATTGATTGGAAGGGTTATGGTCCTGAGGAGAGGGCCTGGATCAGAGCCACAGATGTTCATGCACCCCAATTAATTCGAGCCTTCCACATCAAATTTCCTGGCAAGCCTGGTGGGTGTCCGGTGTCCACCCTGAAAGGGGGGGGTACTGTCAGAGTTCAGCCGGGGATCGGCCATCCCTTACCGTCCCGCCGGCTTCCTCTGACTTCCCGGGCAGTCGGGCGGCTGGCGCGGTGACGTGGGAGGAGCTGAGCATTCACCCTGTAGCTGTGGTGTCAGGCGACCCGGTGAGCGGGGATCGCAGTTTGCGTCATGGGTGCCGCCATGACACTTTTCCTATGTCAGTACTTCCTTCCCTGAGTGGCCCGGCTGGTCAGCTAACGCTGTGGGCCTATCAGCAGGCTTCCTGGGGTATATATCCGGCTCCTGTGCTCCAGGTAGTTGCCTGAACAATCATTGTCGCCGCTAGTGTAACTAGAGGAGTCTCGTTCCAGGTTCCCGTGCTTCCAGTGTGTTTTTTCCCAGAAGCTTCTAAGTGATCTCTCCACAGTGCCTTTACTATCTACAACCTGTGTGCAAGAGAGACCTCCAACTCTCCACAGTGCCTTTACTAAGCAACAGCCTGTGTGCAAGTTAACCCTCCATCTCACCACAGTGCTTTACCATCACAGCCTGTTTGCAAGTTAACCCTTCATCTCATCACAGTGCTTTACCATCACAGCCTGTTTGCAAGTTAACCCTTCATCTCATCACAGTGCTTTACCATCACAGCCTGTGTGCAAGTTAACCCTTCATCTCATCACAGTGCTTTACCATCACAGCCTGTGTGCAAGTTAACCCTTCATCTCATCACAGTGCTTTTACCATCACAGCCTGTGTGCAAGTTAACCCTTCATCTCACCGCAGTGATTTTACCATCACAGCCTGTTTGCAAGTTAACCCTTCATCTCATCGCAGTGCTTTCACCATCACAGCCTGTGTGCAGGTTAACCCTTCATCTCATTGCACCCTAGTGCATGATCTCCGACCGGCAATCCGGTATATACTTCGTGGGATATCCAGCTGTTACCTCAGCTTACCAATAAATCTCCACACCTCTCTAGCCAGCACCTCAAGTGCCTTTCTCCAGCCAGGAGTTCTATCCCACTCCCCACATGCCTACTCCAGGCATTACCCTTGGGCCATGGGTGTTTTGATTCTCCGTTCCCTGCAGGCCTTGGTCACCAAGTCAAAAGACCGCGACCTGCTTATAGGGAGCCGCACAAGCCCATATCCCGCTTGGAGGGGTCACTGGCGAACACCTCCTTGTGAGTTAGACTCCGCACCATTGACTAGGTCTAGCCAATGACCAAGACTTGTGGATGCGGAGATCATACGTCCAGGCCCCTCGCCTTCGCCTCCTCCCACAGCCTCAGACCTCGGCTTTCAAAAACCCGCCGCCCAGCATGACAGATATCACATTGTAGGATTTACTCTCACTGATGAATAGCTAACAGAATATATAACTATTATATGTTTTGATGATTGTAAGACAATTCATTCTATTTCTATTTTTATTTTATTTTCATTACATTTTGTTTCTTTACCTTTATTTTTCTTTATTTATTTAATTGTATTTTTATTTTTTTGTTTTATTGTATATCTAGTTTATTGACCCTGAGTCTAATAGTATTTACTATTATAAATATGGTCTATATATCTGGTTTTGGGGGTTATGTTTTAGACTCTTTCCCTCTCCCCATAAAAAGTAAAAAAAACAAAATTCAGATATTCAATATTTCACAAAATGTATGTACTTTATTGCATATATATGTTCTTTATAATGCAAGGTATACATTTGTTGTAACATTTTTTGTATGTGTCTAACTTACTGAATTTTGGATATAATAAAAAGATATTTAAAAAAAAAAAAAAAAACCTTCACTATTCTATTTGGTATATTGTATATCAGATAATAGGATAGGCCAGTGGTTCTCAAACTCTGTCCTCAGGACCCCACACAGTTCATGTTTTCCAGGTCACCCAGCAGGAGCACAGGTGTATTCATTACTCACTGACACATTTTAAAAGATCCACAGATGGAGCTAATTATTTCACTCGTGATTCTTCAGGAGAACTGGAAAACATGCACTGTTTGGGGTCCCGAGGACCAAGTTTGAGAACCTGTGGTATAGGCTATCAATGTGTCTGAACTCAAGGTGGCTGAGCAGTAAACAAAAAATAGTGTACAGGGCCGGATGTCCTCTGGGTGAGTGGTGGATGATGGCGCTGTCACCGCCAATCTGTGTAATGCTGCTGGTAAAACAAAATATGTAATCACTCAGAAGCAACTTCAACGTGAAACATCAGCTAGATATAAATATGACAATAATATTATCATCCAAGGTAACTGGAAACAAACAGTGCTTTCATTCACCCCTTACCAATCAACGCTTTGAATTCTTGTAGTAAATGGGTTAATACAGTACCATTATGTGTTATGTGAAATAACCTAAGGCTTCCAATCAGATCTTAGCTATAAGTCAAGTATGAGCAGCACAGTGGGTGTCAGCACCCCTCATCTATTTTAATCTGGCCCTTTGCTCTGCTCTCAGTCAAACCCTGGCACATAGATGTGCTGAGTACATGTAGCCAGGTCACCTTGGTTGAATTTCAAATAACTTACAAACTCCAACTGCATAGTCGCTGTGTGGTCTGTTTTCCCCTATGACTGTCTGTGTTCTATTGTGTTCCTCGGGTGTTGTTGTGGGCACAGATAAGTTTGGTGAAGATTGTACCATACAGCTAAGTCTGGGAACGCACCTAAACGACCAGCAATCATGTCGATGTTCACGGTGATTTGCCTTCACCCTGGACATCGCATGATTGCCGGTACACATTTAAAAAATTCAATGAACGAAGGAACAATCACTGTTCCATCGTTCATTAATATGTACGGCCTCACATGCGATATTGTGTGATTGACTGTGCAGCTTGGCCAATCACACGATATTGCATGCAAACGTTGGAGCGCGCAAATCAGGCAAACACACTGCACGATATGCCCGATTTGTCATTTTGATTTAGATAAAAATCAGGCCGATATTGTACAGGTGTGTACCCAGCCTGAGACTGTAGCTCCAGCGGATCTTCCTTCCCCTTTGGCAATGACACCACAAGCTTTATCCACCGCAGGCTGTAGCAGAGAGGCTGGCCCCATACACACAGTAAAAGGGGGGGGGGGGGGTAGGAGTGAGTAGATCCAGGGCAAGTTACCGTATGAATAGAATGATCACTATACATATGATAGGAGATTGCAGCACAAAAAGGAAAATAGCAATTAGTTAGCAATACAGTAATGATTAGGCAATGTGCCAGGGGGCATAGCCAGAGCTTTTTTGGCACCATAGGAAAATTTTTAAGGGGCCCCTCCCCAACGCTTCTACAGAGACACCTCTCTTCACAGTGGTTGTGCATTTTATGCCCCATAGAGTTGTAAATATGAACTTTGCATCACTCTATTTGTACACAGTATAATACTGCAACAAAGAGCAATAAACATAATAAACAACAGACTGAAAATGTGAAACGCGAGAACCAGGGATGGGGCTGTCAGTAGAACTGGAGAAAAACAGAGCCTTGGGGTATGGGGAGGGGATGGAAGAGCTGGGGTAAGAAAAGAGATCTTGGAGGCAGGAGAGGTCAGAGAACGCCATGGATGGGAAATTGTTTGAAAAGTGAGTAGAGAGCTGGTTTATTTAAAAAACATTCTGTGGGGAGGAAAAAGACATGGAAGTAAAAAAGATGGAGTGAAGGTTATAACTGGGGGGAGAGGAAGAGAGGGCCTGATTCAGAACTGCTCATAAGCGGCCGCTCTTTCGCTCCGAGCGATGTTCGCACATCTGCGCATGCATATGGGTCGTAATGCGCATACCAGTCAGTGCTGTTGGAAATCGTGTGCTCGCAAAATAGCGAATGCCTGCTAATTTGAGTGACAGGATGAGGCGTTTGTGGGTGGTAACAGGGGAAGGTGCTTGAAAACGGGGAGTGGAAATCAGAACGCAGGCGTGCCAAACTGTCAAAACGGGCGTTTTAAGGGTGTGCATAATTAACAAAGCAGCGTCATCGACCACGTCACTTGGTTGTCTTTTAGCCTGAACTGCTCGCATGATTGCGGTAGGAAAATGCTACCACAAGAATAGCGAGCAGTTCATACGCCTTTCGATGTACTCGATTAATCAAATAAATAGCGGAGATGACGTATGATGCGAACGGCCAAGTGGCGTCTTTACAAAATAGCGAGCGCATGTTTCGGACGCTCGCTCAGACATAGAGGCGTCAACAGACCGCAAAGAGCGAGCGCTCAATTTAAATAGCCAGCCCTTTTTTCTGAACGAGCGTCCGCAAATAGCGTCCGGCTCTGAATGAGGTCCAGAGTCAGGGGGAAGAAAATATATAATTTAAGAAACCAGCCAACTGGTATTTTGTTTGTGTTTATAATTATTATGCAACTTCATTTTTTCATTGGTCATTTTAAATGGATCGGAATCTAAGGCATTATGCTGAGAACATCTTATATGGGTCAGTTAAGAGCACTAACAGCAGGCTGCAACAGGGTTT
Organism: Taudactylus pleione; assembly: GCA_031769625.1. Taxonomy (NCBI): domain Eukaryota; kingdom Metazoa; phylum Chordata; class Amphibia; order Anura; family Myobatrachidae; genus Taudactylus; species Taudactylus pleione. The sequence goes on along the minus strand of JAUIMM010000508.1, from coordinate 1,665,253 downwards.
ATCAATGAAAATAAGCCTTATTTCTGGTTAGAGAAGAGAGGTGTAAGCAGGTTGTACAGTATTATGGTCTTACCCTTAGCACCATACTTCCTTGCTACAGTACTGACATTTTTTATTGTGACTCTTAGGTTCTTGTCTAGTCAGGCTCAATTACTAAGAGCCTCCATTACAGCACCATGGTTTTCTGTGGAAGACGTGAATATTAATGAAATGGAAAAACAACAACTTAATAGGTGTAATACTAAGAGGGAGATGGATCAAAGCCTTAGAGAGAGATACAGTGGAGAAGGTGTTCAAGGCAACCAATCAGCTTGTGTCATTTATCTAGCACAGTCTTTGAAATGACAGTTATAAGCTGAATGGTCGCTTTGTGCAACTATTCCACTTTATAGGGCACCTGTATTGGGCATAATAATAGCCAGGGGATTACTAATATTCAGAAAATGAAGTAGGGCACTATTATGGGGCATAAATTTAACATCTTCTGTGGAGAGGTGTCTCTCTATAAGCATTGACAGGGGCCCCTTCAAAATGTTGCTATGGGGCCCCCAAAGATCTGTCTATGCCCCTGTCTAGGAGGTTAACAATGGGCACCAGCAGAATTGTGAAATGTAGTCAGAGCCGTAACAGAGCATGGTTGCGCCCTGTGCTGGCCCCGTCCACTGAGTGTGCAACATCATGACACCATTACGTTGTGCAAAAGGGGACATGACCGGCTGCTCCAGTGAGTGCACACCGGACACTCTGAGGGTGCTGCAACAGCAATCCTGGCTGCAATACTCTGCTAGCTAGGAGCAAGGGCCAGGTGATGGCACCAGTCGCTTGTAGCTAGTTACGACCCTGCACTCAGTGATACTTAACCAGGCTGGCAAGTTTATTGAGGAACTGCAGTAACATACACAGCAGTGTTGTGATTGCATCGGTGGTGATATCAGTGGTAATAGCGGCAATAGGTATTCATACCCTGAAGGAGCTAAGGGATCTATGTACTAAGGCCCTGATTCAGAGCCGGACGCTCTGACAGAGCGATCGCTCTGAATCAGGGCCGGTCTTTTTTTTTTTTTTTTTAGAACGGCCTCCTGGCCGCTCGCATAGCTGTGGGTGACTACCCACAGCTATAGCGAGCGGCCAGGAAGATGGTCGCGATGGTCAAGACCATCGCGACCATCGGGCTTGCGATGAGACCCTTGTGGTAGGGTCTCGTTGCCGCAAGCCCCAGAGAGATTTCGGCTCTAACAGAGCAAAAATGACCCCCACTGACATCACTTGTGATGTCAGTGGGGCTGCCCCCAGACGGTAGGCATTCTCATGGGAACACAGAAAAAAGGGATTTGCACCCCAGCACACTGCAGCAAAAACAATACTTAAATCCTACATGATAATAGAGATTCAGAGGTATTAGTTACATACATTTGCAAATATATGAATAAGCGCCATGCCAATCGTCAAGGCTCCTCTATACTGGCGTCCCTAACATTAAGGGTTTCACGTCCGAGAAGCAAGTCGCCCCAAAAAAATTCCAGCCAAGGGCCATCCCCAGGGCATCACATGAAAAAGGTGTGTAAGGATAAATCAATAAGTGTTAATGAAATGAGAAATGGGAACGCCTCCGTCTGGGCAGCCACCCCCCCGGCCCACCCACCAAAAGGGGCGTGCTGTCACTCAACATCGACAGCACGCCCCCTTTGGTACGAGACCCGGAGCGACGGATTGCCCGTTGCTATCCGGGTCTCGTGCATGCGCACGACGGAGCAGGCTCCGTCGTGCGCGTGCGCTCTGGTCCACCATCGAACGGTTGTGAGCGTTCAGCGCTTGCGACCGGGTCTGAATCAGGCTCTAAGTCTTGGATAGATATAAAGTGGATGGAGATAAAGGATCCAACCAATCAGCTCCTGTCATTTTTCAAACTCAGCCTGTAAAATGACAGTTAGGAGCTGATTAGTTGGTACTTTATCTCCGTCCACTTCATCTCTCTCCAAGGTTTAGTACATATACCCCTTAGTGCTGCACGTCCCATGCAGCACTGTGACACTCAACACAGTAAAAATGTCACAGCCGCGCATGCGAAGTAACACACCTGGCGGCCATCTTGGTAAAGGTGTCTGGCTGGCTTCACTATAAGGGAGATAGGAGACAGCACAGGAGCGCACTCCTTTCCAACAAAACAATGAGTTTATTAACACATGTCCATATAAAAAAATAGGATTTCAATCCAGATTAAAACAAAGGAACATATAGCTTTAAATATACACATTAAATGGTACTTTTATTTATATGATACTGTATGTGGCACCATGTCTCCAAGTCCTCCCAACTGCCCATAATCCACTGGGATCACCTGGCAGCATAATATGGTATGTAAGTATAAAGCTGCTCTCTAGATTCAACTGGTTACAATCCAGGTAGTATAAATGAACTATGGCCCTCATTCAGAGCCGTACGCTCTGAGCAGAGCGCACGCTCTGAATGAGGGCCGGGCTCCATTTTCATGGAGCGTCCTCCTGGACGCTCGTATAGCTGTGGGTCACCACCCACAGGCTATACGAGCGTGCTTTTTGATGGCCGCGATGGTCGAGACCATCGCGACCATCAAAATTGCGAGCCGGAGCCTGCGGTTGAGGTTTTCAACCGTAAGCTCCGGAGTGATTTTGGCTCTATCAGAGCCAAAATCACTCCCACTGACATCACTAGTGATGTCAGTGGGCCGGCTTCTGACGGGAGGCGTTCCCGTGGGAACGCCCCCGTCAGGGAGGCACGCCCCCGGCACGCCCACCAAAGGGGGCGTGCTGTCAATCAACATTGACAGCACGCCCCCTTTGATCGGACACAACGAGCGAAGGACTTTCCTTCGCTCGTCGCGTCTGGCGCATGCGCACGACGGAGCTCCCTCCGTCGTGCGCATGCTCAGTGCATAACATCGACCCACTTGCGAGCGGACAGCCGCTCGCGAGTGGGTCTGAATCAGGCCCTATGCTCATAAAAAGGTGTGGCTAAAAAGTAAGTAAAACTTATTGGAACTCAAAACATTAATCTGAAGGTGAATGAACCCTTTAATCTGCTCATATTTCAGCTGTTTCAATAACTGTCAAATAAGCAATGGTATTCCATATGACATGACTGTACGACTGTAGACATTAGACATGTCAGAGCTGTGACTAATGACAATGACATAGTAACACAGAATGTATCTGACAGATGTTAGTGCCACTAGGATGAGTAAGACATGACCGGATGTAGCTTTCAGTACAAAATGTAAAAGTCTGAATGTTAAATAATTGGCCTCTGACTGATGAAATTCACTTTTACAAAAAACCTTTATCAGTCTGTCTTCTCACATTCAATTAGCTGTGATGTCATATTTTAATTTACTAAAAATGTAGGTCGCCACAGATGGTGCATAACAGACCCTTAATTAAGATATTTGACTCTTTCACATACTGTACAGTAGTTTTTTCTTCATCTGTAGGCTCTTTTTTTGTATTGAGATTTACTAGAATAATGGAAACACAGGGCCTGATTCAGACCCAGTCGCAAGCGCTGAGCAACTGGGTCGATGGGGGCCTAGAGCGCATGCGCACGATGGAGCCGGCTCCGTCGTGCGCATGCGTGAGACCCGTATAGCGACGGGCGCTCCGTCGCTCCGGGTCACGTACCAAAGGGGGCGTGCTGTCGATGTTGAGTGACAGCACGCCCCCTTTGGTGGGCGGGCCAGGGGGGTGGCTGCCCAGATGGAGGCGTTCCCATGAGAACGCCTACCATTTGAGGGGCGGCCTCACTGACATCACAAGTGATGTCAGTGGGAGAGCTTTCGGCTCTGCTTGTGCTGAAAGCTCTCTGGGGCTTGCGGCCACGAGACCCCACCACAAGGGTCTCATCGCAAGCCCGATGGTCGCGATGGTCTTGACCATCGCAACCATCATCCTGGCCGCTCGCATTAGCTGTGGGTGGCAATCCACAGCAATGCGAGCGGCCAGGAGGTCGCTCCATAAAAAAGAAAAAAAAGGACGACCTGATTCAGAGCGAGCGCTCTGTCAGAGCGTCCGGCTCTGAATCAGGGTCACAGTACATTAATAAGCGGGTGTGGATAAAAGGTTGACAATGTAAAGATCGACAGTCAATGTGTCAACACCAGATGGTTGACATGCAAGATGTCATGTCAACAGGGACTAAAGGTCGTCAGGTACAAAAGGTCTACTAACAAAAGGTCAACAGAGCAGAAGGTTGACAGGTTCAATGGTCGACACACAAATGGTCAACACTTTCTTTTTTGTAATTTAACCTTAACCCTGCCCCTTGTGCCTAACTCTAACCCTCCACAAGGTGCCTAACCTGAACCCTACCCCAATTGCCTAAACCGAAGCCGTGCCTAACCTTAACCCTACCGCCTAACCCTAATCATCCCCTCCGGCAGCCTAACCCCAACCTTAATAATTTTGAAAAACCATAAAACATTTCTGCATTGACCATATGTGTGTTGACCATTTGAACTTGTCAACCTTTTGTCCCTGTCGACCTTTTGTCAGTCAACCTTTTTAGTTTTTAGTAATGCTAACCATCACAGCAACTGTGCTGTCACACATGAGGACTAAGGGGTTAACAGAAACCTCACAATACTGGGCCTGAACAAACATTGCCTGCTTTACCACAGGAATATAAAGTTTAGGGGAGAAGATGAGAAAAAGGTACAATATATTCTTACCTCTATCGGGAAAAACCAGTCTTCCTGATTCTCTTCTTCTATAGTGTACAGATCGGAATTGGCAAGGACTCTGGTGTCATGTGCACATCCAAGCCAGCCAATGAACATATCTGTGAAGCTAAAATAAATGTTTATTAGACTTTTCTGCCCAGAAAAGCTATGTGTGTACAGGATAAAATACACACATTGGTAAAATAGTGCTTACCAGTAGGTTTGGTCCACTACAGCCTGTAGTATGATGGAATGCCATCCTTTCCGATTGTGGTAGTCTGACGAGTTTTCACGGGGTGCAATGATGGGAATGTCAGTCCCATCTATGGCACCTGTACACTATTGATACCCATGCCTCAGGAAACCTTGGATGGTGTCATCCAAGGGCTCTTCTACATTACCCATGTCACCTGGTAGACTACTTTGCAGGCTGTGGCAATCCCAAATTCAAAGAAGCAGGAGACTGTGCAGTACTCTCCATGGGTAGCATACCACCAGAGTGCAGTGGTGAGTCTCCTGCTTGGCTCCATGGGCTTCCAGAAGTTTGAGGTCTGCATGGTGGGGTGAGTAGCTCCAGAGCATACAGAAATGTAGCATGCGACATTCGGAAATGTGTCATCCTTTGCTTTGGCTGAAAAGTTTCCACAGTTGTCATGAAAGCTTCTCCATGCCTGCGGTCTCTGACCCACATTTTCCTGTCGGTCGCAGTGCTCAATCTCAGGATAGTTGTCATGCTGGATGATATCAGGACTATAGAGAGTTAAGTTTGTACTGCGCTCCCTTTGTGTATTTTTGTAAATGGTAATGTCACGTGTGACACCAATGGGAAGTGTGGACTCTTTCCAGGTTGGCCACAAATACAAATGGATATACACAGTATGTGTAATAGGTGCACTAGCAATTACCATTTAATGAAAGTGGGGTTGAGTTTGCTATTGTTTATCTTTATGTAGGGAGTCAGTGTTTTATAAGTAGTGTTTAAAACCAAATGTAGAAATAGGCTACTAGCCATACAATGTTAATAAATAAGTATTCATTATTACACAATAAAATAAAATCCAATTTTTTAACCAAGCAAATAGCCTTAATTTCCTTCTTACATACAGATATAATATGTGGCTACTTTAATTCAGATAAAATATGAGATATGGTAAGAACTTACCCTTGTTATCTCTATTTCTACGAAGTCCATAGGGTTCCACAGGATACCTTGGGGTATAGGTGATGACGTCAGGCATCGGGCACCATAGAGTTAAGTTTTCAGCCTCCCAGGATGCACTAGGGTCCCCCTCCTATACCCCGCCCCCGAGCCAAGGCATCTCAGTTACGTACCAAGCCATAGGCCGGAGGAGGAGAGGAAGAGAGTGAAAAAAGATCTGGACACACACAAGAATTACATTCTCACCAAAGGGAGATGGAAAAACCGGTGACCAGAGTAAAGCCCATCTGCAGCACAGGTGCGACAGGGCGGGAGTCCTGTGGAACCCTATGGACTTCGTAGAAATAGAGATAACAAGGGTAAGTTCTTACCATATCTTATATTTTCTACTTCAGGGTCCATAGGGTATCCACAGGATACCTTGGGGATGTCCCAAAGCAGTATCCTTCAAGGGTGGGGACGCTCCTGTGATGAAAGGAGAATCCGCCGCCCGAAGGAAGCATCCTGAGAGGCAAAGGTGTCAAACGCGTAATACCTCACAAATGTATGGACCGAGGACCACGTGGCAGCCTTGCAGATCTGGACTGCAGAGGCACCACGTTGAGCTGCCCACGAAGGACCCACAGACCTAGTGGAATGAGCCCTCACAGAGGATGGAACCGGCAGGCCCTCATGAAGATAAGCTTCTGAAATGGCCATAAGGATCCAAGCTGCCAAAGTTTCTTTTGAAGCAGGCCAACCCTTTTTACGGAAGCCATAGAGGACAAACAAGGCGTCCGACTTCCTAAAAGAAGAAGTGCGGTCAACATAAGTCCTTAAGGCCCGCACAACATCCAAAGTGGCCTCACCCACCGAAAGACCAGGTGAGGTAAAAGCCGGCACAACGATTTCTTCGTTAATATGAAACCGGGAAACAACTTTGGGAAGAAATTCAGGACGAGTGCGCAGCACTGCCCTGTTCCCATGAAAGATCAAGAAAGGGGGTCTACAAGAGAGAGCCCCTAAATCAGAAACACGTCTGGCCGAAGCGATAGCCAGAAGAAAAACAGTCTTAGCTGTTAGCCATTTAAGATCCACTGAGCCCAGTGGTTCAAACGGCGGTCCCTGGAGAGCCCTCAGGACCACAGCCAAGTCCCAAGGCGCCACAGGCGGAACAAAAGGCGGCTGAATTCGCAGAACACCTTGCATAAAGGTGCGCACATCAGGGATTGTAACAATCCTACGATGGAACCAGACAGACAGGGCAGAAACCACTGGAAGAACGTATGCCACACACGATGGTATATTCTCGCGGGAGACGGTTTCCGAGCTCTTAGCATGGTTCGCACTACAGAGCTGGAAAAGCCCCTTGACCTTATCATGGCCGTCTCAACAGCCACGCCGTCAAAGACAGCCGAGTCAGGTCCGGGTGAAGACAGGGACCCTGTGACAGAAGGTCCGGTCATAGCGGCAAGCGCAGAGGACTGTCCACGGACAGACCCTGAAGGTCTGAGAACCAGTGCCGTCTGGGCCAAGCGGGAGCTATCAACAGAAGCGTCCCTACTTCCTGTTTGAATTTCCGGATTACCCGCGGAAGAAGGGAAAACGGAGGGAACAGATAAGCGAACCGGAACATCCACCGGACGGACAGAGCACTCTGGTGGATGCTCTGTCCGTCCGGTGGACGTTCCTTTTCATCTCTTGTGTGGGACCCGTACACCGGCAACTTGTTGTTGTGCCGGGACGCCATGAGGTCGATCTCTGGAAGACCCCACCTGTCCACCAGCAGTTGAAAAACGTCTGGGTGCAGGGACCATTCCCCCGGATGAACGTCCTGGCGACTGAGAAAGTCCGCCTCCCAGTTTAGCACTCCCGGGATGATTATTGCTGATATGGCCGGGAGATTGCGCTCCGCCCATACCAGGATTCGGGGCACCTCTACAAGAGCCGCCCGACTTCGGGTTCCTCCCTACCGTTTTATGTAGAACACGGTGGTAGCGTTGTCCGACTGGACCTGCACTGGGTGACCTTGGAGAACCCGACGTGCCTGCTGGAGAGTATTGAACACCGCGCGGAGCTCCAAAATGTTTATTGGAAGCTCTGTTTCTGCCTGAGTCCACCTGCCCTGGAACAAGTGTGGACCCGAGACTGCTCCCCAGCCCCGAAGACTGGCATCCGTTGTCAACAGGACCCAATTCGCCACCCAGAACGGACCCTTGTTGAGATGGGTCATCTGCAACCACCAGGCTAGGGACAGGCGAACCTCCGGAGTGAGCACCATCGTCTGAGATTTCAGAGACTGAGGCAGTCCATTCCATTTGGACAGGATCAGGTGCTGCAGAGGTCTGGAGTGAAACTGGGCATATTCCAACATGTCGAATACCGACACCATGGAACCCAGTAACCTCATCGCCGAGTGCAGAGACACCCGGCGGCTCTACAGACAACTGCGCACCCTCAACTGCAAGGCAGAGATCTTTTCCCCCGTCACAAAGATCCTTTGCTGTCTGGAGTCCAGTAAGGCTCCGAGGTTCAGAATCCACTGAGACGGGATCAGGGTGGACTTCTGCCAGTTTATTAACCAGCCGTGCCATTGCAGTGCCGCAATGGTCAGGTCCAAGTGGCGTAGAAGGAGCTCTGGAGATCCTGCCACCAAGAGAAGGTCGTCCAAGTACGGTAACATGCGGACTCCCTGCAGCCGCAGGGAAGCCGCCATGACCGCCATCACCTTGGTGAAAACATGTGGTGCTGTCGCCAGGCCAAAAGGCAACGCCCGGAACTGAAAGTGGTCATTGCGGATTGCAAACCTGAGAAACTGTTGATGACGTAACATAATAGGGACATGCAGGTAAGCGTCCTGTATGTCCAACGACACCATGTAGTCCCCAGGTTCCAGCGCCAGAATGATGGACCGCAGGGTCTCCATCCGAAACTTCGGCACCCGCAAAGACTTGTTGAGAGCTTTGAGGTTGAGAATCGGACGATACGACCCATTGGGTTTCTGCACCAAAAAGAGATTGGAATAGAAACCCTGGCCCCTCTGGGAGAATGGAACAGGCACTATAACTCCAGCCTGGAGCATAGTGTACAAGACCTTCTGCAGTTCCAAGGCTTTGTTCCGGTCTGATGCCAGACCAGAGGTGAAGAATCGAGACGGGGTCTGTGCCGGAAGGAGAGGGCGTACCCGTGAGAAACCACCTCGAGACCCCAAGTGTCTGTCGTGGTGACTGACCAACACCGGGCGAACTGCAGCAGGCGGCCTCCCACTTTGGGATCCCCCAAAGGGAGGCCCGGACTGTTAGGCCGCAGGCTTGTCATCTGGCTTAGGGGCCGGACACCTGGTACTCCAGGCCTGCTTCCGGGGCTTGGCTGATTTTTTGGGGCCAGCCTGTCGGGGAAAGGATTGTGCTTTAGGCCTACCCTGGGCCCTATAGGGCCGAAAGGACGACTTACCTGAACCGGAAGGAACTGCAGCGGACGGGAGACATGCCGATTTGGCTGCCGCCAGTGTGGCTACAATTTTGTCCAGGTCCAGACCAAATAGAACTTCTCCATTAAAAGGCAACGCATCCAAGCCCTTTTTAGAATCAGCGTCCGCCTTCCAAGATCGCAACCATAAGGTGCGACGAGCAGCTACAGCTGCCGAAGAAATCCGAGATGCCAGGGTACTGATATCTAAGGCCGCTTCGTTGATATAAGTGGCCGAATCCCGGAGATTGCCGATCAACACCGTCTGTTCAGCCGAACAGTCGGAATCGAAGGACGCCTCCAAAGTGTCAGCCCAGCGCTCCATAGCTCTGGCAACCCAACAAATGGCCATAGCCAGCCTAGCTGCCCCCCCCCCCCCGCAAGGGAATAAACAGACTTTAGGCAGATCTCCACCTTGCGGTCCGTAGCATCCTTTATTGAAGACATGGATGGCATGGGTAATTTGGCACTAAGGACTAGGCCACTTAGAAAAATAATTATACGTGAACGGATAAGCCACCGCCAAACACCTCTGCGGCTGGTATCGTTTGCCAGGCTGTTCCACGCCTCCTCTAAATGGTCCGCCAACTGACCCAAAAGAGGAAACACTGTGGCGTCACCCTTAATATCCTTAAAAAAGGCATATTTAGATTTGGACACCGGAGGATCTTCGTCCTCAATCACCAAAGCTGTGCGGACTCCCCGAATAAGTCCAGGAATATATACCTTGGACCTAGCGTCCGCCTCCTTAGTATGGAGAGGTTCCTGGTCCGAAAGATCCAGAATCTCCCCATCATGAGACGTCACGTCGTCATCCTCATAAGGAGCAGACATAGACGCGACCGGCCGTTTATGTGGCCGCAACACAGACTCCCCTTGTAACACATCTGAAAAGTGCTGAACAGAACTAGTCAGGGAATTAACCCACGCAGGCTCCTGAGAGACCGGGGGAGGGGAAATAGGGAGACTGTGGGGTACCATAAACTACCTCGGGAAACCCTGCATGGGTGACGAGACCAATGACTGCTGGGACAATCCCATCTGTGAGAAGGCGGGCTGCGGAGCTAACTGGCCCACCAGGGTTGTAAGTGCCTTGACGAAACAAGCCCAGGGCAGCTCCTGTACCAGTGCTGTGACAGTAATTGGCTGCGCCAATAAATAACACTGCCGGCATAGCCCCTCCGCGCTACCCTCCCCCTCCGCTATAGGTACTTTACACGTAGTACACTGAAGCTGGAGAGGAAAGTCACTCTCAGACATGATGGAAAGTATGTGACCCCTCTCACCAATACTTATTAGTATAGTGAGAGACCACCCTGCAAGCACCGCACCGCAAGGGCTTTAGCAGAAAGAACAGGGACAGTGATAAGGCTGACAGTAAGAAATAAAAAGTACAGGCAGCAGCGCTAGCACAGTCACATACAATGCACAGAAAAATAAATCCTGCACTATCAGCGCTGATACTCAACTACACAGACACGGAGTCTGGTAGGACACAGCGCTGCATACCCAGACCTGACCAAGCGGAGGAGAGGTATGCGGGGGGACTCAGACCACGATGCCTCCGATCTTAGGCTTCCAGCAGCGTTCACAATGCGTTACAGAAGATGGCCACCGAGGAGCATAGAGGAGGCTGGCCTGGGGGAGGAGCGCTGCCACAGGGCCAGTCGGCGTGTGCAGAGAGGGCTGTGTGCAGCGGGGGAGGCGCCGGCTGTGAGACAGGGAAGGCGCGCTCCCCTGGCATGCATTTAACCCCTGGGACACTGCAGCGCTACCGCTCTGCCACAGTCCGCTGTCCCAGGAGATTAGTGGAAGCGCAGGTTAATACCTGGCTCCACGCTGCAGCCAGTCCCCAGGGAGCCCCCTGCCTGGGGACTTCGGACCATGTTCAGCAGGGTCCCATCGTGGGACCCTGCTGCTTACCTTTGTCCCCCTTAGATCCGGCCATGGTCCAAAACATCTGGGGTCACCGCTAGCTGTGACCCCAGATGCTTACCAGCATCCCCGGATCGGTACCGGTGTTCTGGTAACGGCGGGGTGTAGGGAAGACAGCATGGACGTCAGTATTGACTGTCCATGCTGTACTTCCAGATGTGCAGCCACAGCTGCATGAAGAAAACTTCAGGGGCTCTTCTAAGCCCCCCTCTAGCAGGTGCATCCGACTCTGGCCGGGCACCAAACGAAACTGAGATGCCTTGGCTCGGGGGCGGGGTATAGGAGGGGGACCCTAGTGCATCCAGGGAGGCTGAAAACTTAACTCTATGATGCCCGATGCCTGACGTCATCACCTATACCCCAAGGTATCCTGTGGATACCCTATGGACCCTGAAGTAGAAAAGTAGGTTTAAAACAACTGGGTAGCCCATCTCTGGGGAATACTTGATGGTTACTTAGTTTAATAAGTGAAATAAAAGTAAATATATGTAGTACATGCTGATGCAGAGAATATGTTGTAATGTGTGTTTTATACGGGGCCAGTTTCTTGACTGTTATCTGACCTACTAAGACCACTTCAATTAAAGACTTGGACTCATCCATAAAGTTCTGGCAACTATGGGCCAGGGGGGGGGGGCACGAGATCAGGATTGTGTCAAGTGACCCTCAGAGAGGGAGAATTATATGTGGGGTCTGAGAGCCAGGCGCCTGTGTCAAGCGGGAATGTGACAGTGACACGCGCCGGTGTGCGGGGGCGACGACTGCAGTAGCTTCCTGATTCTCCGGCTTCTATCGATCAGAGGAGGTGTGAGCGTTGACCGGAAAAGGCGTGGCTTGGGCAGAGCCCGGGAGTCCTCAGTTGGCAGGATGTCACAACTCTCGGATGGCAAATGGATGCGCAGAGTCTAATGTTCCGGCGGTGTTCACCAGGGACCCTCGCAAGAGGGTATGGGCTTGGCTGCATCTGACACACAGGTCGCGGCCCTCAGAATAGGTTCCCCTATACAGGTGCTGGTGAATTCTGGATGGAGTGGAGAACACTTTCAACGTAGTGAACAGGCCGGGTCAGAACCAAACAGACAAGGTACCAGGGAACAGACATCTGCAGGTCGCAGAGGATAGCCAAGGTCAAACCAGATTACCAAATGCCATACCAGGGATTAGACAGAAGCAGGTCAGAAACAAAGCCAGGGTCAGGAACAGATTTGCCGAGGCTGATTGCAGGAATCCTCTAATCAGTGCAGCTGGTGATTTCACTGAGCTGGATAATAGACTGCAACTGATGTTTGCTGAGTAAGTTCACTGGAACAGTTTGTGATTCCTAAACTGGAATACAGCAGCACACAGATCAGGTCACAGGAACTGTAGATATAGAGTCAGGTAGCAGTGATGGTATTCTGCACAAAGGAGTCACAGGATAGAACTTAACACTAGGAAGCAACTCTTTGCTCTGGCACCAGTGGGAGTTCTCACAGGGGATATGAATCTGCTGCCAGTCCCTGATAGGCTGCTGAGGTCAGCTGAGGCAGGAACACTCCCACTGGAAGAATGCTAGCAGCTTACATAGTGCATGATGCTGATGTCAGTGCATGGTTCTCGAACAAGGTCAAGAAGAAATCCTGACCTGCAGCAAATGGTAATGTAAGTCACACAATTTGAGCAGAGTGTGACATTACCCCCCTCCTAACGGGTGGCCTACGGACACCCCTATAACTTGAGAAAAAAAAAAATCTTGAATAGATCTCTGAAGATCAACAACACTTCATTGGAGAAGCAAAAACCATGGTAGCAATTAATGCTTTCAACGATTCTTCTTGCCCTTTCAGGAACGCCTTGTTCCACCCCGAAGAGACAGACAATCTCTGGTTCAACAAAAACTTCCTTTCTAAACATAGGACCTCCAGGGAAAGGTGCTTCATCCGCTAGAGGATCACAATCACAATCAGAATCCAAGTCTAGAGTCAGAATCAAATTTTTTTCCTTGGAAAAAGTATCAGAAGTGGATGATGGATCCAAAAGGACCAGAATTCCCAGAGGAGCCTTCATTGAGAGGGGCCAAGGAAGTTACCCCAAGTCTCAATACTGCAGGCTGTGTACTTTGTGCTGATCTTGAGACTTTTATAGCAAACTTTTGCAGTACCGCAGGCTGTGGACCTTGTGCTGATCTCAATGCTTTTGGAGCAAATCTTTGCAGTACTGCTTCAGTGAAAGCTGAGAGATTTTCTAAAATGGGATCCTTGGTCTCTATGAGTCGATTAGCCCAGTCCAAAGCTTTACCCCTAAAGGCCAAAAGGAAATATTTTACCACATTGGCAGGAGTAAGTGAAGGCAACAATATGGAATCCACATAAGAAAGATATTGACGTGCCAAGGCGTAAAACTGATCTAAATCTCCATCAAAGTAAATGGATGGTCGATCATCCACCGAACTTCTTAGCAGAGACTCAGTTGAAGGGCCCACTGCAGCAGGAATTAAATTGATCTGTGAGAACTCTAAACCCTTTTTGGAACCAGGAGACGGAGGGCTCTCACTTGGTTGAATAGGTAGAACCGGATCGGGTTTGGTGGCACTTAAACTGGCAGGAATTGTACAGGTCAAAACCAGATTAAGACCAGACACACTGGAACTGGATGGAACAGGGAGTTTAGATGACCCTTTCTGGGTCTGGACCGTACTAGAAGTCCACATGGTGATGCTCTCATGAAGTGGCAAACAGGAATCCATGTCTGTATCCATGGCACTGTGAATCCCTCCTGGGATCTTGGCACTGGAAATCTCCCCTGGGGCTGAGGTACTGGAGCCCCTCCTGTGGCTGAAGCACTGGACAACCGTACTGGGGCTGAGGCACTGGGCATCTCTCCTGGGGCTGAGGCACCAGAGACACCTCCTGGGGCTGGCAACCCAGGCACCTCATCTGGGGTTGGCAACTCAGACACCTTCTCTGGGGTTGGCAACGCAGACATTTTTCCTGGAGCTGGAGGCTCATATGCCCTTTCTGGAGCTGTAAAATCAGATGACCCTCCTGGGGTTACAAAGTCAGATGCCATTGCTAGGGCTACAGAATCAGATGCCCTGTCTGGGGCTATGAAGTCAGATGCCCTTACTAGGGCTACAGAATCAGATGCCCCCTCTGGGGCTACAAAGTCACCTCTGGGACTAGAGCATTGGATGCCCCCTCTGGGGCTGGGAAGTCAGATACCCCTTCTGAGGCTGGCACATTGGTCACTGCTCTTGAAGCCGAAACATTGACTGCCCCTGCTGGAGTTAACACAGTGGATGCCACTGCTGAGACTAGAACATTGGATACCCCTCCTGGGGTTGAACAGTCGAACACCTCTCTTGAGAGTGAAACATCGGATACATCTCTTGAGGCTGAAACAATGGATACCCCTGCTGGGTATGAACCATTGGATAACCCTGCTTGTACTGGAACATCAGATACCCTTGTTGGAGTTGTAACATCGGATACTCCTACTGTGGCTGGAACATAGATTCCCTCTCTTGCAGCTGGCACATTGGATACCCCCATTGGGGTTGGAATATCGGACACCTTGCTTACAGGTAGAATATTAGACACACCTGCTGGTGTCTGAACATCGGATACTCCTTCCAGAGTCTGAGCATCGGATATCCTTGTTGGAGTTGAAGTATTGGATACCCCTGCTGGTGCTGGAACTTCGAATATCACTGCTTGGACTGAAACATCGGTAACCCCTGCTGAAGTCTGAACATCGGATACTTCTGGAGTTTGAATATCGGATACACCTCCTAAGACTGCAGGAACAGACTTCTCACTAACCTTGGGAGATTTGAACACTCTCTTTTGATTTCCAAAGCTGGAATTGGGTGCTCTTGTCACAGGACCCCAATCTTGAACTGAAGTTCCTTTTTGGACAACTTCCTTAGCACTCCTAGTAGTGGAAACTGGAACTGAAGGTGACAGTCTAGACAGTTCGTTGGCATTAATGCGGTGACACTGAGACTTGTCACCCTTCCTTGATTTGCAGAGAGAACAGTCTTTTATAAAATGATCAAGACCCCCACAGTAAAAACAAAGTTGAAATTCCTTGCGCCGCTGACGTTCAGCTTCTGACAGCTTGGACCATGGAAAACTCTGATATTTCTCCCTTTTCAGTACAGAGGAGGAGACCACAGTCTTTAAGGCTCCTAAATCAGCAAACTCCTTAGTTTTAATGTACTGAGTTGGAGTTTTGTCAGGATCAGAAGAAATTTCAATGAATTCTGGTAGAACCTGTATAATATTGGTTAAAAGCTTTTGCAGCTGCTCTAACATTTGCTGAAATACTGCAAGTCGTGCAGGATTCAATGTACTTGATGACTGAGAGGTCTGTGAGCGATTGTGATAAGTGGTCCCTTTAACTGAATTATGTAGTTTCAGGTTACCAGCAAAATCTTCAGCAGTGAGTGGAGGTATGCAGGGGTTAACTGTGTCTGAAAAAATTCTCTGAGACTGAGAAGCCATGGTAAAACAATCAGCCAAATATTGTAGTATACCTGCTTGTGTTATCTCAAATCTCTTCACCACATTCATAAGGCCCAGACTGGGGTCTGCCACTTGAGTCTGACCAGCAGCGTCCATATTTTTTAGGGCCAGAGCAATCTGTCACAACTCTCGGATGGCAAATGGATGCAACCCGTATTTGGGGATTGGCGTGACCTATTTCTGAGGCGCGGAGTCTAATGTGCCGGCGGTGCTCACCAGGGACCCTCGCAAGTGGGTATGGGCTTGGCTGCGTCTGACAAACAGGTTGCGGCCCTCAGAAAAGGTTCCCCTATAAAGGTGTTGGTGAATTCTGGATGGAGTGGAGCAGACTTTCAGAGTAGTGAACATGCCGGGTCAGAACCAAAAGGACAACAAGGTACCAGGGAGCAGATGTGTGCAGGTCGCAGAGGATAGCCAAGGTCAAATCAGATTACCAAATGCAGTACAAGGGATTAGACAGAAGCAGGTCAGAAACAAAGCCAGGGTCAGGAACAGATTTGCAGAGGCTGATTGCAGGAATCCTCTAATCAGTGCAGCTGGTGATTTCACTGAGCTGGATAATAGACTGCAACTGTTTGCTGAGTAAGTTCACTGGAACAGTTTGTGATTCCTAAACTGGAATACAGCAGCACACAGATCAGGACACAGGAACTATAGATATAGAGCCAGGTAGCAGTGATGGTTTTCTGCACAAAGGAGCCACAGGATAAAACTTAACACTGGGAAGCAACTCTTTGCTCTGGCACCAGTGGGAGTTCTCACAGGGGATATGAATCTGCTGCCAGTCCCTAATAGGCTGCTGAAGTCAGCTGAGGCAGGAGCACTCAGTTTGGAAGAATGCTAGCAGCTGACATAGTGCATGATGGTGATATCAGTGCATGGTTCTCGAACAAGGTCAGGCAGAAATCCTGACCTGCAGCAAATGGTAATGTAAGTCACACAATTTGAGCAGAGTGTGACACAGCCGGAGAAGTGCGTAACTCTGCGACTCAGAGGGGATACAGAGGAGGTGAGTGACCCTGCAGTAAGAGAGGGAAAGAAGGAAATTGAGAGCGCTGGACGTGGTAAGAGTCTCCATCCTATGCTACCCCTCCACTCCTAACTCCCATCACCAGTCATGAACAGGTAGGCAAATTAAGTAGCCACTTCGACACTGCACAGCTTCACAGTTACTGTGGGACTTAGCACAGTGAGCCATCTCCCATACCAAGTGATTTAGTTCAGGAAGAGAGGAATAAAAAAAAAGGCAGTTAACATCAAATCCCGACAATCTTATGAAATCCAAATTTACTACGGGGCCCTCTGGTGGATTGTACAGTAAACTGAGAAGGCCGGGACTAGAGTTCAGTAATCAGTCGCTACCACTCTCGAAGGAACTGTATTTAATGACCATTGAGTTTAGCTGCAGATGAGGGATTGAGTTTAGTAATTGAGGAGACTTCCAAATATTTGCTAGACTGTGTTACCAATGTAACTGGAACTACTATGTAACAATTGTCTGCTACAACATTACTTCACCTCTGCACAAATCTGCAACATTAGTATCCATTGGAAGCTATCTGGGACACCAGTACAGCTCTACTGTGAGACTGATATAGTGACAGATGCAGACAGCAGGCAGTTTTAACACGGACAACCTACAGTGTGCTCAATAAAGCTTAGGGGTCTATTTACAAAGCAGTGTTAGGAGACAGAGTGAAAAGTGATAAGGTGCCAGCCAATCAGCTCCCAACTATCATCTCACAGGCTGTGTTTGAAAAATGACAGTTGGGAGCTGATTGTCTGGCAACTTATCACTTTCTTATCACTTTTCACTCTGTCTCCTAACACTGCTTAGTAAATAGACCCCTCAGTGAGGAACTGCAGTTAAAGACAGTTGTAAGTCAGTGTGATTACTCATATGACAGCAGACAATTAACCCTAGCAACGCAGTGTACACCAACAGGGAAAATAGTGCTATATTTAGTCACAGACTGATCGTTTTCTGGCCAGAAAGACTTGGGTATAGGTTAATATGATAGATTGTTCATTTAAGAATAGCTTCATTTGTTCCAGTGAATGTTGAAAATTAATAGTAATATTTATGCATGATTGATATAAAATTGTTATTTAGAAGTGTTGATTATACTAACCTTTCGGAGCCTGTAGAGTATTGAAGGGATTCATCTATCAAACTGATGCTGAGTTCCTGAGCAATAAAATTGTCAAAAGGATCCAAATCTGTCATTGTGAATTGCAGTTAGTTAACTCTTCTACTGTTATGTCAAAAGTGTGATTTTACATTGTTAATTTCACTACATTCTTGCAATAAATCTACCAATACGGTCTACCAAGTTCAGTGTGCTTTCCTCCTTACCTCTCTGTGAAGAAGCAAGAATTAGGGATTATCACACCTATCATTAGCTTTGTCCCATACATTTGGAGTGTTACACAATGGTGACAACAGCAATTACATGATAAAACGTAAAAAATGTCAT
This sequence comes from Taudactylus pleione, assembly GCA_031769625.1. Classification (NCBI taxonomy): domain Eukaryota; kingdom Metazoa; phylum Chordata; class Amphibia; order Anura; family Myobatrachidae; genus Taudactylus; species Taudactylus pleione. The sequence continues at coordinate 1,647,040 of JAUIMM010000508.1, read as the reverse complement.
ACATTGTTAGATTTAAAGTGATAAAGTAACTCATATTCTTGAGTAAATAATTTAAATTAAATACATTGTTAATCAAAAATGTGTTCCTCTAGGTACCGCTTGGGGCATACTTGCCTACTTTTTTTTCTCCTCCCCGGGACGGGGGCTAGGCCTGAAGAATTGCGTCATTAAGCCCCACCCCTACACGGGGACCCGCGATCGTTGCAGAAGTTCAATAGGAAGTGGACAGAATTCGGGACAAATGCCTACTCTACCTGAGCTGCGGGGGGGGTATGTATGTATGACTTGGAGGTCAATACAATTAGGTGCGAGCTGGGTCCTGCGAGCTATGCTCACGGCGAACTCGCCCTTTTGAATTTCATTTGCAATCCAATTCCAAACTCATATAGTTTTTTTCAGAGGAAATTTGTGTCTTTTGTGTTCACCCCCTGGGCAGAGGAAAAGGTAGAGAAAAGCTTTATTTTAAGGTAAAAATTTCGGGGCACTGTGCAGGACCTCTGGTATACCACTCCCAATTAATAATCATGCACTTGGAGGGGTTTAAATGGGATGCGGTCATAATCCCGACCACTGAGATTCTGGCATTTAGAATGCTGACACTCCGAATACTGACGCTGACATCCTGACTGCCAGGATCTCACAGGTAAGTCCTGGGGTTAGGGGGAGGGTTAGGGTTAGGCACTAGGGGGGGTTGAGGTTCTGGTTTTGTTGTGGACCAGGGCAGGTGATAGGAGCAGACACTGAAGCAGATTTAAATGAAAATGAGGAACTTTTAATGACAAAAGAAAAAGTCCAGGTATAGCACAGAAGTGCACTTGAGAACTGTAGTGAAGCTAATGGGAGAATGTCCAGACAGTGACAGGCAGGAACAGTCCAGGATGCAGGTTTTGTGAGGCTGAAATGAATTTGCAGGCTGAAGAGAATTTGCAGGCTGAAGTGAATAATGTCCAGAGGAAATGTAAGTGGAGGCGGGGTGCAGGGTAACAGCTGACACAGGTACTCAGGCAATGGGAGAGGTAATTGGAGGAGGCAGGGGAATCCAGCAGGGTAAGGAGCAGGTTAGGTGAAACAGGCTTAGGTAGCTTTTCCAAGGAGGCAGGTAAGGCACAGGTACTCTCTCTCAGCTGCTGCTGAGAAACACGTTGCACTGGCAATGCAAGGGAACTCTGAACTCCCTTAAATCCCCAGTGCTCAGCCGTGAGTGGTCAGAGAGGAGCATGTGACACACCAGGATACGGCGACTAGGTCACATGACCAGAGGCAAGATGGTGGCGCCCATGCCAGAGCGGAACAGAAGCACCACCAGGCCTAACCAGACCAGAGTGACAGTATGCCCGCATAGGGCTACGCACAGCCAATGCACCCCGCCAGGCACCAGCGCCACCGCTAGACGCCCCTCGACGGAGGGTCCTCACAGGTATCACCCACCAACCGCCATGCCGAAAAACCCTGGTCGTGACAGGGGGAGGGATAGGTTTATGCTGGCCATACACCTGCACGATTTTGGGCCGATTGCCCGATTTTCGAAGAGTCATATGATGGATCTTATGAAAATCGTGTATTTTTTTAGTAAGATAAGATCCGATGCGCGCTCCCGCAGCTCCTATAATCGGATCTTATGATCAGATGTGCAGCCCATATGTTCCATCGTATCGTGTGCAGATCGTGCCATTTATTTTGTTCGTGTGATCCATCGTGCAGCAATTCAAGTCAACCATTTCCCTAATGAGCGCGTGAGACACATGATCGATCATACGACAGATCCTGTGCTAAGAAAAACAACAAATATGTTGCCGGGACGGCTAGGGAGCTCCGGGGAGTCATAGGGAAATTGTATGATGAGTCTGATCTTATGCTGGTCGTGTAGGTGTATGGCCAGCATTAGGTTTACTTACCAGGAGGCATCGGGATTTGAAATTGGTCAGGATGCCGGCATCGGGATTCTTGCTGCTGGGATCCTGAGCTCTGGTATCCTGTTTTAATAGCATAATTTGGCCAAGACAGACACATAAGTTTTCAGTTTCAATTTTCTAAAAGCTCAATAATGGGTTGAATGATGTGGGACAGGTATGTGGAGGTGTAAATGATGTGGGACAGATATGTGAGGTATAAATGATGTGGGACAGATATGTGAGGTGTAAATGATGTGAGACAGGTATGTGGAGGTGTAAATGATGTGGGACAGGTATGTGGAGATGGAAATGTTGTGGGACAGGTATATGGAGGTGTAAATGATGTGGGACAGGTGTGTGGAGATGTAAATGATGTGAGACAGGTATGTGGAGATGTAAATGATGTGAGACAGGTATGTGGAGGTGTAAATGATGTGAGACAGGTATGTGGAAGTGTAAATGATGTGGTACATGTATGTGGAGGGGTAAATGATGTGGGACAGGTATGTGGAGGTGTAAATTATGTGGGACAGGTATGTGGAGGTGTAAATGATGTGGGACAGGTATGTGGAGGTGTAAATGATGGGGGACAGGTACGTGGAGGTGTAAATGATGGGGGACAGGTACGTGGAGGTGTAAATGATGTGGGACAGGTATGTGGAGATGTAAATGATGTGGGACAGGTATGTGGAAGTGTAAATTATTTGGGACAGGTACAGTATGTGAATGTGTAAATGATGTGGGACAGGTATGTGGAGGTGTAAATGTTGTGGGACAGGTATGTGGAGGTGTAAATGATGTGGGACAGGTACGTGGAGGTGTAAATGATGTGGGACAGGTATGTGGAGATGTAAATGATGTGGGACAGGTATGTGGAAGTGTAAATTATTTGGGACAGGTACAGTATGTGAATGTGTAAATGATGTGGGACAGGTATGTGGAGGTGTAAATTATGTGGGACAGGTATGTGGAGATGTAAATTATGTGGGACAGGAATGTGGAGGTGTACATGATGGGGGACAGATATGTGAGGTGTAAATGATGTGAGACAGGTATGTGGAGGTGTACATGATGGGGGACAGATATGTGAGGTGTAAATGATGTGAGACAGGTATGTGGAAGTATAAATTATTTGGAATAGGTACAGTACGTGAAGGTGTAAATGATGTGGGACAGGTATATGGAGGTGCGGGGGGTTGTAAATGATGTGGGACAGCTATGTGGAGGTGTAAATGTTGTGGGACAGGTATGAGGAAGTTCAAATGATGTGGGACTGGTATGTGGATGTGTAAATGATGTGGGATAGGAATGTGGAGATGTAAATTATGTGGGACAGGTATGTGGAGGTGTACATGATGGGGGATAGATATGTGAGGTGTAAATGATGTGAGACAGGTATGTGGAAGTGTAAATTATTTCGGACAGGTACAGTATGTGTAGGTGTAAATGATGTGGGACAGGTATATGGAGGTGTAAATGTTGTGCGACAGGTATAAGGAGGTTTAAATGATGTGGGGCAGGTATGTGGAGATGTACATTATGTGGGACAGGTATGTGGAGGTGTAAATGATGTGGGACAGGTATGTGGAGATGTACATTATGTGGGACAGGTATGTGGAGGTGTAAATGATGTGGGACAGGTATGTGGAGATGTAAATGATGTGGGACAGGAATGTGGAGGTGTACATGATGGGGGACAGATATGTGAGGTGTAAATGATGTGAGACAGGTTCGTGGAAGTGTAAATTATTTTGGACAGGTACAGTATGTGTAGGTGTAAATGATGTGGGACAGGTATATGGAGGTGCGGAGGGTTGTAAATGATGTGGGACAGGTATGCGGAGGTGTAAATGTTGTGGGACAGGTATATGGAGGTGTAAATGATGTGGGACAGGTTTGTGGAGCTTTAAATGATGTGCGACAGGTATGTGGAGATGTAAATTATGTGGGACAGGTATGTGGAGGTGTAAATGATGTGGGACAGGTATGTGGAGATGTAAATTATGTGGGACCGGAATGTTGGGGGTGAACATGATGGGGGACAGATGTGTGAGGTGTAAATGATGTGATATAGTTACAGTATGTTGAGGTGTAAATGATGTGGGACAAGTATGTGGAGGTGTAAATGATGTGGGACAGGTATGTGGAAGTGTAAATTATTTGGGACAGGTACAGTATGTGAAGGTGTAAATGATGTGGGACAGGTACAATGGGCCTGATTCAGAGGCGGTCGGAGGATGCAAGCGGTCGCTCAGAAACTGGGCGGCCGCTTGCATCCTGACCGGCCGCCTCTGTTTCGGTCGTTAGGCTGTGGGTTTACACCCACAGCTCTAACGACCGCTAGGGTGATGGTCGCGATGGTCATAGACTATCGCGACCATCGGGGCTTACGACGAGACCCTAGGGTAGGGTCTCCCTTGTCGTAAGCCCCGGAGAGCTTCTGGCTCTGTCAGAGCCGGAAGCTCACCACTGACCTCACTAGTGATGTCAGTGGGGCCTCCCCCAAACGGCAGGCGTTCCCATGGGAACGCCTCCGTTTGGGCTGCCACCCCCCCGGCCCGCCTTCCAAATGGGGCGAGCTGTCAATCAACATCGACAGCTCGCCCCCTTTGGATCGAGACCCGCTACGACCGGCGCTGTCGGTCGTAGCGGGTCTCACGCATGCGCCCGTCGTGCGCATGCTCTGTGGGGGGCCATCGACCCGGTCCGAGCGCATCGGCGCTAACGACCGGGTCTGAATGACCCCCTGAATGTGGGTGTATTGTATTGATGGGAGATGGGTTTTGAACTTTCAGATGAGAGGTAAAAGTGTTATGGTGCATACACACGGGACGATCGTTGGTCTGCATGCACGGGCGATGGTCGATATCATTATTGTCCATATGTGCCCGTGCATCGCAGGTGTTTGGCCACCGAAAAATGAACGATATGATCGATATCATTATAATACATATCGTCCATTTTAATCGTACCGTGTGTACACACCATTAGTTCCAACTTTGTACAAACTTGTATAAAAACACTGAAAAATTACTATACAGACATTTTCCTGTATCCCAAAATACTGGAAAGACTTTAATATGCTGAAAAACACTTGTTTGCCATAATATGTCAACCAATAATAAAAATGCACAAATCACCCATTTTATACCTTTTAAAAACCTCCAGTACTTTCCTTATGGCCACTATCAGCCTTCTATATTGTCCTGCTATCTCAGTTGTCGCTGTCTCATGCACTTCTCCCAGGTTGCATTTTGTAGAAAATTTGTTCACCCTCACTTCGACTACCGCAAATTGTCATTTCTAATTGGATCTCGCATTACTTGGGTGCAAGCAGTAGTGCAATATATGCGAATCTCATGAAAAACAATCTCGCATTTGGAAACTCGCACCTAATTGAGCCCTTGGACTAAATCTCAGGCAAATATCCAGTTCTATGTCCAAAAAAGTTAAGAACTGCTGTTGGTGAATATAGAAATGGCACATGTAAACATATGCATAAGGTCTGCTCCGAAAACAATCCCTATCAGTATTAATGAACAAGTGAGTGGATGTTCAATCAAGTAAAAATCAAGCCCAACAATGTATCGATGTAAAAGTCCCCTTTATTAGAGTCACAATGCTCAAGGGTCTATATATAGATGAGAAAAAAAATAGTGCACATAATTACAGATGCTCTAGTTAATCTGCATACGGAGTTTGATGACAAACTCCCTAAGGAAGGCCAGGCGGCTGACATGCATAGGAAAACCACAGACACTCCATTGAGTATCACACAGGACACCCAAGCATCACCAAGTTTCCTCCCTATCGAGGTGAGGAGAGCATGCAGATACCCCAGAACTCCATTCCCATCCGTACTTTGCTATCTCACGATAGCATCACACTGGCCGTTGGACAGTGCATCGGAGGACACTGCGGGGACCACGCCGGTGAGCAGCGGATGTGCGCCCGCCGGAATACGGTTCGGATCTTTGGGAAGAAGAAAGAAGATGGAAGACAGCATAAGGTGAGACCTCACCAAAAACTTTTACGTGCGCACAGGTTGTGAACTCTGGCCCTGATTCAGAGCCGGACGCTCTGAAAGAGTGCTCGCTCTGAATCAGGGCGTTTTTTTTTTTTTTTTTGGAGCGGCCACCCACAGCTATTGCGAGTGACCAAGATGATGGTCGCGATGGTCAAGACCATCATGACCATCGGGCTTGCAACGAGACCCTTGTGGTAGGGTCTCGTGGCTGCAAGCCCCAGAGAGCTTCTGGCTCTAATAGAGCCGGAAGCTCTCCCACTGACATCACTGGTGATGTCAGTGGGGCCGCCCACAAACGGCAGGCGTTCGCATGGGAACGCCTCCATTTGGGAAGCCACCCCCACACCACGCCTCCAAAACGGTGCGAGCTGTCGAATAAAATCGACAGCTGCCCCCTTTTGGTGCGAGACCTGGAGCGACGGAGCGCCCGTCGCTAGCCAGGTCTCGCGCATTCGCACTTCAGAGCCGGCTACGGCGTGTGCATGCGCAGTGGCCTAACATCGACCCGCTCGCGAGCGCATAGCGCTTGCGAGCGGGTCTGAATCAGGCCCTCTGTTCTGCAACCTAAAGAACATAGTGACTTTTACTTTGGTAGGAGGGACGCCTCACCACCCAGCCGGTTTTCATATAATGACATTCTAATTATTATACATTATATAGAGTGGAGATTAGATACTCATTACCATTCGCCCCCCCCCCCCTCTCCCATGCCACCCACTCCATGTGAAGATTAACTAGAGCATCTGTAAATACATGCACTATTTTTTTTTTTCTCATCTATATATAGACCCTTGAGATTGTGGGCCTGATTCAGAGCCGTTCGCTATTTGCGGTCGTTCGTTCAAAAACAAGGGGTGGCTATTCAAATGATCCGTTCGCAAATTGCAGTCTGTTCACACCTCTAAGTCTGAACGAGCGAGCAAAACATACGCTCGTTTATTTGATAAAAACGCCCCCTGGCCGCTCGCACCATACATCATTTCCGCTATTTATTAGATTAATCGAGTACATCGTACAGCGTATGAACTGCTCGCTATTCTTGTGGTTGGTTTTTTCAACCGCTATTTTGCGAGCAGTTCTGAGTTAAAAAAAACCAAGTGACGTGGTCAATGACGCTGCTGTATTAATTATGCACTCCCTTAAAACGCCCGTTTTGACCTTTAAGCACGCCTGCGTTCGAATTCCACTCCCCCGTTTTCAAACACCTTCCCCTGTTACCACCCACATACGCCTCATTCTGTCACTCAAAATAGCAGGCACTCGCTATATAGCGTACAAACGTTTTTTGGCCGCACTGACTGGTTCGCGCATGCGTACTAAAAACCGTACGCATGCGCAGATGTGCGAACATCGCTCGGAACGAGCGTACGGCCGCTAGCGAGCGGCTCTGAATGAGGGCCTGTGACTCTAATAAAGGGGACTTTTACATCGATACATTGTTGAGCTTCATTTTTACTTGATTGAACATCCACTCATTTGTTCATTATTTACTGATAGGGATTGTTTTAGGCGCAGACCTTATCTATATGTTTACATGTGCCATTTGTATATTCACCAACTAGAATAATAAAGGGATTCCTTCACCTAGGTCTGGCAGCCAATAGAGTAAGACCCTTTTAGTGAGCGCCCGGGACACCGTCTGTTCATCAAAGAACTGCTGTTGGTTTAATGGTATTACAAGTTGTTATTGTACCATTAAAATACGATTGTTCTACCATATCCTTGAGTAACTAGTGTGATAGGATCACTGGTAAAGTGGTCTGTGGCAGGTACATTTGTCCCAGATTCCTGTCTTTTGTGTTTTAAACCCCCATGAGAAAGTCTGCAGTGTAGCAGGCTTGAGTTTCGGCTTTTTGAAAAGCCAGTTTGGGACCTGGGGGTTGTGGGTGAGAGGAGAGGGAGGCCTCCACCCACGGCCACTCCAGGTTTTGGTTCTCGCAGCCTGGTAACAGGCTTGTTAGTTTTCCACCTGAGAGTGGCCAATATAAGCCTAGTGTGTTTAGGGCTGATTGTCTCACCTGGGAGAGCAGACAGGGAGTTTGCTCAGAGACACTTGGATACCTAACTGAGTGTTGTGCTGTGCTTTTGTTGCTGGCGAGGACATTAGGCCCTGCCAGGTTCTGGTAGTGAGGGAACTACCTGTGAAGTTAGTGCCCCGACAGGGCTAGGATTTATATTTATGTTTTCTTTATGTTTCTGACATTGTACAATAAAGACTGGCGCCGACCAGCTTGTACTTGCATCCAGACTGGTGTGCTGCTTCCCTGCTGCTGTGTGTGTGTGTAAGGAAGGAGTCCTCTACCCAGGAGAGGGACCCCCTAACCTAACTGTGTCACACTAGGTAAAATTATATTTTGATATTGTGACACAAGAGGAGCAGATGAGAATGGTTAGCAGGGTGACATGACGTGAATAATCATGTCAGATCAGACTGGCAACTGCAGCTCAATACATTAAATCCATACAATTAGCCAACTCATCAGGTAATCCTGTGTGGCTGCGCTGTCTTATATTGCTGAAGAGCAGATGAATGGTAGAAGAAAACAAGCTGTACAGGTTCTCTGACGTGACGGAACGTGTTGATAAGAGAGATTCCCAGAGCTTTCTAGCACACAGCTCCTCCTCTCCTTTTGTCTTGTCTGTGGTTCTCACAGATTATACTGACTCTGGTGTTTTCACACCCAAACTCACAACTCTCACTCTTCTGTGGAAATGACTAACAGGTCCATCAATTGTTGGGACAGTATATGACACTACATTGTGTGTTGTCTGATTAGTGAAGCACTGACTCAAATTCTATGGTGATAAAGTATTTCTGTACCTATGTGATTATGCAAACTGTAACAATACATGGAGTGATAAGAGTGGTATACAGAGGTAACACGGTCACCTTTATAAATTCATTATTGCTTTTCATTTCTTCTCATTGGCGCATCAATAGGAGACAGGGATGGCGAACTGCTATAAACTAGCTGGACTGAGAACAAGGGTATACAGTATGTAAAGATCATATGAGATATCAATCTATATAATGTCCGTGGATAGCCTGTCCAGTTTCCGTCATGTGCAGCAGAGATGGGACAAGTTTGTAGCTGGGGGTGAGAGGAGAAGATTGCAGCACCAGCACATAGTAAATAGTGTGCAGGGGGGGGGCGCGGGACTGTGGTGATCCAGCATACTAATATGACACAATATATGGCAATTTGATATTAAATAGCTGTTCCATTTTTCTGTTTTACAGGTATGGTGTAAAGAAGTTGGGGATCCTATACGGTCAGCTGAGATTGGTACCACCTCAAACAGACTCAAATTCTGGCCACACATCAGACCAACTTTCCTCCAACCATCCAACTGACTGGGATGTAGTTATGGTCTCAATCCCGATACTATAATCCCGGCAAGGGATTTAACATAGGCGTTGAAATGGTGACGCCTATGTTAATCCCGATTGCGGAATGCCGAGAGGACGCCAGACCGATCGTCCTCTGCCGGGGGTGAGTATAAACTTAGCTGGGGATGGGGAGGTTAGGTTTAGGGACCCCCGGGGGGGACTTAGGGTTAGGTACCCCCTTGGGGATGGTTAGGGTTAGGCTAGGGGAAGGGGGGTTAGGTTTAGGCACTAGGGGGGAGGTTAGGGTTAGGCACCCCCCAGGAGGGTTTGGTTCAGGGTGCAGGAAGGGGGGGTTAGGTTTAGGCACTAGCGGGGGGAGGTTAGAGTTAAGCACTAGGGGAGGAGGTTAGGGTTGGGTACCCCTAAGAGAGGGTTAGGGGGGAGAGGGGTAGGGATAGTATACCCACCTGCGCTGTCAGGATTTTCACCCATTGGGCTGCCAACGTCGGGATCATTCAATCATTCATACTGATTCACAACTGACCAACCATCCAACTGGTCTGTGCAACTAAAACACTGCCCCACACACCTAACTAACTTTTTCATCAGAACAGCCAACTTCTCTCTAACTTGTGATGTCACAAAAGTAGGCAGACAGTGGCTTGTTTTGAATAAAGAAATATTTGTTTTTTATTTATTTCAGTAAAACTATGGTATTTATATTAATTATGCTTTTACTCATGCTATACTATGTTATATTTTAGGTATGGCAGATACAATTTAAATCTGCAGAGTGGGAAATGCTGAAGCATTTGCTTCCTATATAGTTATAAATCTGCTCTCTGTTTACCTTCCCCAGCAATAGCAGCTGTGCTTGTGCAGTCAGTGGGACTGTGCATGTGCAGTATCCCTAGCAGTACTCCGGGCACATCGCAGGAATGGGCTCCTTACGAAGACCCTGTGCCTGCGGGTGCTGGATGAAACATTTCAAGGCTATGATCACATCATGGGTGGTAATATCATGGCCAGATCGCATTACAAATGCGATTATTGATAATTGGGCCCTTCTATCTGTCAGGAGAGCAGTGGAGGAGAGCCCCTTCCAGTGCTAGCTCTGCATTTGCTGGTCTTCATATTACTTTATATACAGTAGCATGGATGCTATAGTTGTACATGCAGGATCCTGTGGGCGCAGTAATAGGGGCACTTGCATTCATAGGGACATAATTCTGCAGCCAGAAGCCTACTCTCCCTGCAGCATCCTGCTCCCTGCACTTTTATTTATTTATTTATTAACAGTTTCTTATATAGCGCAGCATATTCTGTTAAGCTCTACACTTTGCTACTTAGCCCACACTTATAACAGGGGGCTCATCAGAAACCTCTCAGCAACCCTAAAATCCAGCTATCCCCCTCACAGGAGCTCCAGCCCCAGCAGCACATCCCCAGCCCAGCAGTAATGCCCAGTATCTAGGATGTCTTCATGTAGGCAATGTGCCACTTTGAATGTGCTGCTATTTGTGATCGCGGGGGAGGGGGGGAGGCTGGGGAGACTGACGGTGCTGCGGAAGACTCCCGGCACCCCATCACTGACCAGAGGGGTGTACTGCCCCCTGGATCCACCGCTGCTGCAGACTAGGGAGGAGGGGCAGGGGGTGATCGCGTGCAAGCAGGGGATACTGCTGAAGGTGCTGTGGAAGGCCCTCAGCACCCCATCATTGACCAGAGGGGTGCTAGCCCCGGTTCTGCCGCCGCTGCAGACTGGCCATTTTCTAGCTGGCTTCTGCCCTACCTGACACAGGCCTGGGAACTCCAGCAGCCAGCGCCAAAGACATGGGACCCAGTGCTGCCGGTGCTGAAGACATGGGACCCACTGCTGCCGGTGCTGAAGACATGGGACCCGCTGCTGCCGGTGCTGAAGACACGGTATACACTTCTGTTAAAAGGTGAGTGACAAAAGTAGGCAAAGTAGACTGCTGGCCACTGTCTGTCTACACTAGAGGGGATGATTAGGTGGGAAAAGTCAAACATTTCCCTTCTAGTTGGAAGGACCGTTTTGCAGTGGCAAACGCAGGGTTTTGTAAGGGGGGGTTTCCAAACTGATTTATTTATATATATATATATATATATATATACATACACATAGTGTATATCTATATAGTACTTGTGTACTTTACAGACTTATTACCTTAGCAAGTGTCCAGCGTCATTCCCTACCATCCAAGTGGGCACAGAGAGGGAATATAACCATGTGGCGAGCGTAGCGAGCCACCGAGCCCGAAGCGTGGTAAGCCCGCGAGGGGACAACTTTCACCGAAAGTTCTCTATAATAAGGCAATGAGTCCGTAAAGTACACAAGTATATATATATATATATATATATATATGAAAGGCTGATGATGCCCGGCACTCTGTGGTAGCTCCAGTAGTGCTGCGGTGCCCTCTCAGGATGATCACATCCAATGCATAAGAGTACAGGAATGAGCGGCACTCAGCAGACTAAGTTATGTGGTGAAATAAAAGTCCTTTATTCCTACGGCGTTACGGGGCTATGCCCCCGTCTTCAGGGACAGACAGTATAAACTACATACACAGACAAGAACATATATATACCATGAAACACTTAACCATGATAAACAATCATGGTACTCACCTGGAAGGCACCGTCCGATCCCGCCAACGCCGCACACGCCAAGCAAGCTCTGTACTGTCGCGGTGACGTCACCGGGCGGCGCCAACCCAGGAAGTAAGGTAAAAGCTGTGGATGTGTTGTCATGGCAACACCAATGCTGGAAAAGACAAATAAACAAACAAACGGGCATGAGCAAAACTAATAAACATTAAGGAATACCTATGGTACACACAAATGAATAATACTTAGTCAGGTAAGTTCAAAAAACTTTTTCCTAAACATGACTGGCCAAAAGCCTTAGACTGTTCATAAATAGAGGTACAACACTATGAACTAGTATAGCAGAATTTACCTTATATCTATATAACAAAAAATGAATAATTCTAGTTGGATATACATAACTGGCAGGACAAACATTAAAGAAAACATTGCAATCCCAAGGATTCGTTGAGCCCTTTAGGGGCCAGTGTATTCAATAGATGAATCCATTTACATTCTTTACGTAAAAGTGTCTTATTACGATTGCCACCCCGCATAGAAGAAGGAACATGGTCTATAATAATAGACCGTATGCTAGCAATGCTGTGTTTAGCAGTAAGGCAGTGACGTGCCACTGGCTGATCACTGTGGCCAGATGTCAGTGCGCTACGAATGGCACTACGATGTAGGGCCATGCGTTCGCGGAATTGCCGTTGTGTCTTCCCAATGTAAGACAACCCGCATGGACAAGTTAACATATAGACTACATATGTGGTAGTGCAAGTAACTGCATGTTGAATGAAAAATCTCTTCCCGGTGTGGGGATGACAAAAATATTTCCCCACTGATAAAGAACGGCAGGTGACACATCCCAGACAGCGGTGACATCCTCGTCGGTGACTAAGAAAATGTGAAGGCTGAGAGCTCCCCATGCCTGTAACATCCAATTTTACCACATGGTCCCGTATGTTTCTCCCCCTAGTATAGCTAGGCATGAGACGTTTATTGAGTAAAGAGGGAAGATCAGGGTCACTGTTTACTATGGGCCACCATTGTTTCGCTAGTTTACTAGTATACAAGCTGTTGGTATTAAACTTATTAACCCAAGGAATACGGTTAAAAGGTAAAGTGGCTCTGGATTTGTGACTGGGCTCAAGAGTCTTAGCTCGCGGGGTGTTCATTACTTTCTGTTTTAGCATGTTCAGCTCAGATCTATTGTAGCCCCGAGCCACAAATTTGTTGACCATATCATCAAGAGCTGGTTCAACCTGACAAGGATCAGAGGTAATGCGTCTGACTCGTAGGAGCTGTGAGAAAGGAAGACCCTTACGTAAGGGGGCTGGGTGAAAACTATCATTCCTGAGGATAGTATTTCTATCCGTACTTTTAACATATAATGAGGTGATAATAAAGTGATTTGACAAATTAATATCAATATCCAAATACTGAATAGATTTAGAATTGATATTAAAAGTCAATTTAACTACTCCCTTACTCTGATTGACATTATCCAATAGTGCTGACAGCGCTGATTCAGTGCCTGACCAAAAAATCAGGAGGTCATCGATGTATCGCCGATAAAGGATTATGTCACTTAACAAGCTCCCGTCTTTATATAGTAAATTTTGCTCTATGCGGTACATGAAAGCATTCGCATAGGAGGGGGCCACGGCTGACCCCATAGCGCATCCAGAGCATTGAATATAGTATCGACCATCGTACAGAAAGTAATTTCTGGTAAGCACTAATAACAATAACTGGATAAATAGCTCAACACTAGGACCCTTATAAAGGGGATTATCAGAAATCAAAGATCTCACAGCCTCCACACCCTGATCATGGGGAATGACTGTGTAGAGGCTTGTGACATCGGCACTGCAAAGTAGTAGATCTTTGATTTCTGATAATCCCCTTTATAAGGGTCCTAGTGTTGAGCTGTTTATCCAGTTATTGTTATTAGTGCTTACCAGAAATTACTTTCTGTACGATGGTCGATACTATATTCAATGCTCTGGATGCGCTATGGGGTCAGCCGTGGCCCCCTCCTATGCGAATGCTTTCATGTACCGCATAGAGCAAAATTTACTATATAAAGACGGGAGCTTGTTAAGTGACATAATCCTTTATCGGCGATACATCGATGACCTCCTGATTTTTTGGTCAGGCACTGAATCAGCGCTGTCAGCACTATTGGATAATGTCAATCAGAGTAAGGGAGTAGTTAAATTGACTTTTAATATCAATTCTAAATCTATTCAGTATTTGGATATTGATATTAATTTGTCAAATCACTTTATTATCACCTCATTATATGTTAAAAGTACGGATAGAAATACTATCCTCAGGAATGATAGTTTTCACCCAGCCCCCTTACGTAAGGGTCTTCCTTTCTCACAGCTCCTACGAGTCAGACGCATTACCTCTGATCCTTGTCAGGTTGAACCAGCTCTTGATGATATGGTCAACAAATTTGTGGCTCGGGGCTACAATAGATCTGAGCTGAACATGCTAAAACAGAAAGTAATGAACACCCCGCGAGCTAAGACTCTTGAGCCCAGTCACAAATCCAGAGCCACTTTACCTTTTAACCGTATTCCTTGGGTTAATAAGTTTAATACCAACAGCTTGTATACTAGTAAACTAGCGAAACAATGGTGGCCCATAGTAAACAGTGACCCTGATCTTCCCTCTTTACTCAATAAACGTCTCATGCCTAGCTATACTAGGGGGAGAAACATACGGGACCATGTGGTAAAATTGGATGTTACAGGCATGGGGAGCTCTCAGCCTTCACATTTTCTTAGTCACCGACGAGGATGTCACCGCTGTCTGGGATGTGTCACCTGCCGTTCTTTATCAGTGGGGAAATATTTTTGTCATCCCCACACCGGGAAGAGATTTTTCATTCAACATGCAGTTACTTGCACTACCACATATGTAGTCTATATGTTAACTTGTCCATGCGGGTTGTCTTACATTGGGAAGACACAACGGCAATTCCGCGAACGCATGGCCCTACATCGTAGTGCCATTCGTAGCGCACTGACATCTGGCCACAGTGATCAGCCAGTGGCACGTCACTGCCTTACTGCTAAACACAGCATTGCTAGCATACGGTCTATTATTATAGACCATGTTCCTTCTTCTATGCGGGGTGGCAATCGTAATAAGACACTTTTACGTAAAGAATGTAAATGGATTCATCTATTGAATACACTGGCCCCTAAAGGGCTCAACGAATCCTTGGGATTGCAATGTTTTCTTTAATGTTTGTCCTGCCAGTTATGTATATCCAACTAGAATTATTCATTTTTTGTTATATAGATATAAGGTAAATTCTGCTATACTAGTTCATAGTGTTGTACCTCTATTTATGAACAGTCTAAGGCTTTTGGCCAGTCATGTTTAGGAAAAAGTTTTTTGAACTTACCTGACTAAGTATTATTCATTTGTGTGTACCATAGGTATTCCTTAATGTTTATTAGTTTTGCTCATGCCCGTTTGTTTGTTTATTTGTCTTTTCCAGCATTGGTGTTGCCATGACAACACATCCACAGCTTTTACCTTACTTCCTGGGTTGGCGCCGCCCGGTGACGTCACCGCGACAGTACAGAGCTTGTTTGGCGTGTGCGGCGTTGGCGGGATCGGACGGTGCCTTCCAGGTGAGTACCATGATTGTTTATCATGGTTAAGTGTTTCATGGTATATATATGTTCTTGTCTGTGTATGTAGTTTATACTGTCTGTCCCTGAAGACGGGGGCATAGCCCCGTAACGCCGTAGGAATAAAGGACTTTTATTTCACCACATAACTTAGTCTGCTGAGTGCCGCTCATTCCTGTACTCTTATATATATATATATATATATATATATATACACACACATACAGTACACACACAGATATATATATATTTTTTTTTATAGACCGTTCAGCATTGCAGACATGCACACACACTGACAAAGACTACATACTGACACACACACACTGACAAAGACTATTTACTGACACACACACTGACAAAGACTACATACTGACACACACAAACTGACAAAGACTATTTACTGACACACACACTGACAAAGACTACTTACTGACACACACACACTGACAAAGACTACATACTGACACACACACTGACAAAGACTACTTACTGACACACACACTGACAAAGACTACATACTGACACACACACTGACAAAGACTACTTACTGACACACACACTGACAAAGACTACATACTGACACACACACTGACAAAGACTACATACTGACACGCACACTGACAAAGACTACATAGTGACACACACACTGACAAAGACTACATAGTGACACACACAAACTGACAGACTATTTACTGACACACACAAACTGACAAAGACTACATACTGACACACACACACTGACAAAGACTATTTACTGACACACACACTGACAAAGACTACACACTGACACACACTGACAAAGACTACTTACTGACACACACACACTGACAAAGACTACTTACTGACACACACACTGACAAAGACTACATACTGACACACACACTGACAAAGACTACACACTGACAAAGACTACTTACTGACACACACACTGACAAAGACTACTTACTGACACACACACACTGACAAAGACTACACACTGACAAAGACTACTTACTGACACACACACACTGACAAAGACTACTTACTGACACACACACACTGACAAAGACTACACACTGACAAAGACTACTTACTGACACACACACTGACAAAGACTACTTACTGACACACACACACTGACAAAGACTACACACTGACACACACTGACAAAGACTACATACTGACACACACACTGACAAAGACTACTTACTGACACACACACTGACAAAGACTACATACTGACACACACACACTGACAAAGACTACTTACTGACACACACACACTGACAAAGACTACTTACTGACACACACACACTGACAAAGACTACACACTGACAAAGACTACTTACTGACACACACACTGACAAAGACTACTTACTGACACACACACACTGACAAAGACTACATACTGACACACACACTGACAAAGACTACATACTGACACACACACACTGACAAAGACTACTTACTGACACACACACTGACAAAGACTACTTACTGACACACACACACTGACAAAGACTACACACTGACACACACTGACAAAGACTATTTACTGACACACACACTGACAAAGACTATATACTGACACACACACTGACAAAGACTACTTACTGACACACACACTGACAAAGACTACATACTGACACACACACACTGACAAAGACTACTTACTGACACACACACTGACAAAGACTACTTACTGACACACACACTGACAAAGACTACATACTGACACACACACTGACAAAGACTACTTACTGACACACACACACTGACAAAGACTACACACTGACACACACTGACAAAGACTACATACTGACACACACTGACAAAGACTACATACTGACACACACACACACACTGACAAAGACTACATACTGACACACACACACTGACAAAGACTACATACTGACACACACACTGACAAAGACTACATACTGACACACACTGACAAAGACTACATACTGACACACACACACACTGACAAAGACTACATACTGACACACACACTGACAAAGACTACATACTGACACACACACACTGACAAAGACTATTTACTGACACACACACTGACAAAGACTACATACTGAGACACACTGACAAAGACTACTTACTGACACACACAAACTGACAAAGACTACACACTCTCACACACACATTCTGACACACAAACTGACAAAGACTACACACACCTCTTTCACTTTAAAAGTTAATGTAGGCTAATACAGAATCATTTATTAAAGATTCCCACCTCCCCCGCCAACAACCCCCGTCCCCTCACCCGGCAACCACCCTGAGCTGGCAAGACACCACATACACATCCCCGCCGGCACCTCCTTTCCTCTGTCGCGCATCCCCACATGTAATTCACACACCTGTGGGGCTCCGGGGGAAAGCGCCATGGATACAATCAGCGAGTCACTGGCCGGCAGCCTCTCACGATGCACCATCCTCGGAGCAGCGCACTGCAGCTGCAGCTCTCCCTTCAATCAGCCAGCCCAGCCCAGTCCCAGCCTGTGTACAAAGTCGGCTGCTGTTGTTCAGCTGCCAGTTAATAGAGCGGCGGCCAGGGGGGGTTTCTAGGTACTCGGAAACCCCCCCTGCGTGCGCGGGTGTTTTGGGTCGTTTTTCAGTGTGTGGGAGCAAATGAATGATTATAATTTGCTGCCACACAGTAGACAATTCTCATTCCAATCAGTCAACTAATTGGTTGGCTGGAATGATATCATCCTGGTGTATGGCCAGCTTAACATGCCATTGGTTTTCTAGGTCCCTGGTGTGATAGGCTGATAAGACAAAAGCTAATAGGAAGTGCCAGTGAATCCGATTCAGTAACAGACAGGCAGATAAAGTACAGCATTGGTATACAGAGCGGGCGGCAGGACAATCCCAGGTCAAGGTCATAAGCCGAGGTTATGGAATGAGAAACAAGCCATAGATATGGTACACTGAAAAGCTGGAGTAAATGAGACCTAATACTCTGGGCCTGATTAAGAGATGGACACTAATGTCGCCGCCCGCTGCTGAAATACTGAGTAACCCTATGGCCGCGCAGAATGGCCGCCTGAATGGAGATGCCAGAGCCATTTTGATTGCATATGGGATAACAATCGGAGTCTGTGGCACGCAACACACCCGCATTTGAACTGCCACTCCCCCATTACCACCCCCAAATGGTCTCTACCTGTCACTCACTTTGCAAATAAATCCTCTCTGCGGCTGCCATCGCAAGACCATCTCGACGCATGCGCTGTGGCCTTGGGTAGTAACTGCTATTTCTTAATTGCTTATGTCTCAAAAGTATGGAAAATGGTATTTATTCCTCTTCAACTTTGCCTTTGTGACCAGGACATTTTATACTTTGAAATTTACCTATTTCAGATTAGAAAAGGGTGAATTTGCATTTTCTTTTGCACAATGTTAGAAAAAAAGTCAACGTATATATTTGTAAATTAACCTATAAAGTTGTACAAACATGACCACAATAGAAGTGAGCAGCTTTTCAAGATTTACGATTATACAGTACATCATGTTCTCATTATACTGTCCATGGTAGCGGTATTCAATCTCCAGTATATGCTTGTGGACGCGCTCACCTTGCTTCTCCAAGTACGCTCCTGTATTCTCCTTGAATTTCTCAAGATGAGCATCAAGAATATAGACTTTGGAGGACATCCTGCACCCCATTGTGCGAAGTTCTTCACCAAAGTTTCAACCAACTCCCATGTAGTTTTCGTCCTTGTGATTGCCCAATCCAAACCAATGCGTTAAAGCTGGTCCAAGTAGCATCCTCCTTCTCTGTGAGCATCTTTGGGAATTTTTTGCACTACAGGATCTTCCTAATCAGTGGTTCCAGAAAAACTCTGGCTTTGACCTTTGCCTCAGACAACTTAAGGAACAAGTCTTGAAGGTACTTGAAGGCTGTTGAATCCTTATGTAGAGCTCTAACAAATTGCTTCATAAAGCCCAACTTTAAGTGGCTCCCACTTCACGTTATTCATCCCCATAAAAAACTCTGGCCCCCATTTACTAACGAGTTTTATCACCAAAAAGAGTAACAGTTGAGAGTTGGGAGCTGATTGGCTGGAGCACCATTTATCATACACAGTGACATTTATTACTCATTTTGGTGATAAAACTCGTTCGTAAATGAGGCCCTCTGTCTGGTGTCCCTGTTGTCGCAAAGGCAAAGAAGCAGGGAAACTTGATAAAACCGCCTTGGAGGCCCGTTAGGAATATCACCATCTTGATGTCTTCCATGACCTCCCAGCCGTACTCATCATATTTCAAGGTTTCAGCCAGATACAGTCAGTGTTATTGGGCTCACCTCTGGCAGAGTTGGACTGCTCTGCAGCCCCCAGTCAACCGCACTGAAGTATCAGAAATGTCCCGGGAAAAAAAATACTTTTCAAAATATCTTTGACCAAGTCACAAAAGTATAGTTTGTAGGGAATAATTGGCATTTTCAATACTCTTGGGGCATAGGCAATTAGGAAATAGCACTTCAAACACAAGGACAAACTAAAAAAAATTAATTTGTTACATAGTGTAATTGCTCAACTGCAGGAATGCTCAGAGCTAGTATATATAGCACAGGCAATTTGAATTAGGAAGACAGTTAGATCAGGGTAATGTCTAAAGCCCCTTCACCGAGAGAACCCTGACGTCATCAGCCAGTGTCCAGTGTCATTCCCTGCCATCCAAGTGGGCATAGAGGGGGAATATAACCATGTGGCGAGCATGGCGAGCGCACAACAAACTTGTGTAAGTGGGGACAAAGTACTTCTTTAGCTGGCTGTCATGGGCAGGAACTGCACTTCCGCCCTCACCCACGTCACTTCCAGGTCCCTAGCGCGAAGGGGAAATACAGCCAACCGTTAGATCAGTGGTCACAAAAACTCAGTTTCAAAAAGGCTACATTATTGCCCTCCCGTCACTAGGAGGCTCAGTGAGAAAGAAGAGGAGGAACAGGACTTGTCAGAGGAGTGCATAGCACCCAAACAGAGCCAGGATCCAAGGCTTAGTACATTTACCTTATATGAAAACAAGGATTGCTGTCATGTATCAAATTCAGTTCTAAAGAGAATGTAATCTATTATTTGTATTGCATTTAGAAGACCCTGGTTTTCAGAGAATATTTCCAGCCTATTGAATTTAGACATGCTCCTTGTGCTATAGAAGGTAATGGTTTCTCACTAGTCTCACAGCCATATCTGCCTGCTGTCAGTCACCCAGTATCACCATCATGGGGGGGCACTGAGGCAAACTGTATGTGAAC
This sequence comes from Taudactylus pleione, assembly GCA_031769625.1. NCBI lineage: Eukaryota > Metazoa > Chordata > Amphibia > Anura > Myobatrachidae > Taudactylus > Taudactylus pleione. Next base: position 1,626,258 of record JAUIMM010000508.1, on the reverse strand, counting down.
TGGTGTTCCGGTGTAGTATAATGTGAACTGGGGCACTGCAGTATGTTTAACACATTAGTGGTGTTGGGAGTATGTACAGATTATATTTTTTAATGAAATAGCCAGCATAACTTATCTTATTGATTTGACCTATTGGTGGAACCTTGAGGTGACCCCAATAGGGTGACAGCAGATGTGATGATTTTAGACCACGCAGATATCCTTAACCAAGATACTGGGTTTATTGGTAATAGAAACAGTGGTAATACAACGCTGGTAACAGCGCTACCCAGTGGTAACACAGCCGTAGTCACAAGAGAGGTTATTTCAGGTAATCAGGGTCTTATACCTGGCATCTAAGTCCTGTGCGTCCGCACAGTGGCTCAGTGCTGTGACACTGACACTCTGGCGAATGTTAGGGTGTGCATGCGCCATGACGTCAACGGGTCAGAGGTCGAACCTCCCAGTGACTCCAGGTCCTAATGCCCTGATGTATACAGCAGACAGTGCCAGAGAGCATTGCTCTCTAACAAATCTTACCCTGATTGTTGTATTCTTTATCTTGTAGGCTTGAGCGCTTATGTTTGTTCTTGGGTGTAAGCACTCTAACCTTTTTTATACCTCCCCCAGCCGCAGTTTTAGATCATTAAAAAATCAGGATCCTAGTTAAGTCAACTTAGCAAAAGGGTGTCTGTTTCATAACAAGAGAATTACTGTAAATAAATATTATGCAGATGCAGCAGACTGGGCAATGGACATTAGTATTAAAGATATGCGGTTCACATTTGAGGTTCTGAGTAGAACCGAGTCCCAGCTCTGGTCTGCTGCAAGTTCAGAATTTGGATTTGAAAACCAAATCTCAGGTTTTGGATTGCATGTAAACAGATTCAAATTATATGATTTTAGCTGGTTTTATCCATTTTAAACTGAGGGCATTATTCAGGTTGGTTCACACAGCTGCATTCGCACGCAGCCGGTCGATGTTTGTACTCTGCGCATGCATATGTTGTGCAGTGCGAGTGTGCAAACCAGCCAATGCGATCGTGAAGCTATCGCAGTGAGCATGCAGTCCCATCTCATAGTGATTGACATGAAGTGACCATTTGGGGGTGAAGAGGGGGGTGGCTGAAGGAACACAGGCATACCCGGGCATGCATAATTAAGCCCCTGTGATTGTATACGCTTGCAGAGGTTTAGATGGCGACAGAAAGTTTAGCAGTTTGTGAGGTATGGTCAGGACAACCACAACTGTGCAAATGCTTCCGATGTTATTCAATGTTACCGATGTTTTCGCTGACTTGCGGATGCATTTCATGGGCAGGGCTGCCATCAGAAATTGTGGGGCCCGAAACAGGCCCCCCCCCCCCCCCGCGATGGATGGAGTAGAGGTGGGACATCAATTGGTGCGTAAACCAGTTTAAAAACTGCTGTAAAATTATATATATATAGGGAAATCAACATTGATTCTAATATATATATATATTTGTATTAGGGGTGAGCGGGTTCGGATTTCTGAAATCCGAACCCCCCGATCCGAGGCCGATCCGAGTCAGGCTTGACTTTTCCCGCCTGACTCGGATCTGAAATCGAGGCAAGACATCATCATCCAGCCTTCCGGGTCTCGCGGGTTTTGGATACTATATAAGGTACCCGCGTCGGCGCCATTTTCTCACTCGGCTGTGGACAGTGAAGAGGGAGGGTGGGAGTTAGGGCTGGCTGGGCTGTGTAGTGTAGTGCAGTGTAGTGTTGTGCTGCTGTTGTCCATAGGGGCTGTGTCCACTCCTCCAAAGTCCATAGGGGCTGACTGTGTTGTGCTGCTGTTGTCCATAGGGGCTGTGTCCACTCCTCCAAAGTCCATAGGGGCTGGCTGTGTTGTGCTGTGCTGCTGTTGTCCATAGGGGCTGTGTCCACTCCTCCAAAGTCCATAGGGGCTGGCTGGGCTGTGTTGTGCAGTCAGTTGTCCATAGGGGATGTGTCCACTCCAAAGTCCTGTGCAGTGTCCCAGTCCTAAAGGGGTGCTGTAGTGTTGTCCAGGGGTTGCTCTGTCCATCAGGGGTGCTCCCCCCAAGTGCAAAAAAAATATATATTTATTCTGTGTTTGTGAATTGTGTGTGCAGTAGCTGCACGTGCATCAACAAAGTACCGCCAAGCGTGCGCCTGTGTCATAAGTAAAGGGCCGGCTGGCTTGACCGTTAAAGGGTGGTGTAACCCTCAAAGTGCGCTCCACAAAAAATAAAAAATTCTTTTTTTTTCTGTCTTTGTGAATTGTGTGGGCTATAGCCGCACCTGCATCCTCAAAGTAGCAGCGACAAGTGTGCGTCTGTCTGTTAAAGGGTGGTGTAACCCCCAAAGTGCGCTCCAACAAAAATAAAATAATCTTTTTTTCTGTGTGTGTGTGTGAAATGTATGCTCAGTAGCCGCACCTTCATCCTCAAAGCAGCAGCGACAAGCGTGCGTCTGTCTGTTAAAGGATTACATCGGTGATGAAATTAATTATCAACTCTTCCAAGGAGACCAGCCTCCAGAACGTACAGAGGGACCTGTGGTGGTGGATTCCAGCAGGGACGAATTAATACTCTGTGAGGATGAGGATGTACACAACACTGTAAAGGGTGAGGAATCGGTGGATGAGGACGACATCTTGCCTCCGTAGAGCCAATTTGTGCGGGGACAGATTAATTGCCAGCTTGTTTTGTGGGGGCCCAAACGAACCAATCATTTCAGCCACAGTCGTGTGGCAGACCCTGGCGCTGAAATGATTGGTTTGCTAAAGTGTGCATGTCCTGTTTATACAACATAAGGGTGGGTGGGAGGGCCCAAGGACAATTCCATCTTGCACCTCTTTTTTTTCTTTGCATTATGTACTGTTTGGGGCCTAGTTTTTCAACTGCCATCCTGTCTGCCACTGCAGTGTCACTCCTAGATGGGCCACGTGTTTGTGCCGCCATCTCGTGTCGCTTAGCATAGTCATCCAGCTACCTCGGTGCAACCTTTTGGACATAAAAACACTATTTTGAGGTGTGAGGTGTTCAGAATAGACTGGAAATGAGTGGAAATTAAGGTTATTGAAGTTAATAATAGCATAGGAGCAGAAAAACCCACAAATTCTGTGATTTTAGCTGTTTTTATGCTTTTTTAAAAAAAAATACAGATCCAAAACACAAAACCCAGAACCCAAAACACGGAAGGGTGGTTTTGGCAAAACCAATCCAGATCCAAAACACGAAGAAAGATCCAGATCCAAAACACGAAAAGTGGCACACCCCTAATTTATATATATATATATATATATATATATATATATATATATATGTCTATATCAAGCCCACATAATAATACACTGATACACTGAAAAAGGCGGATCCACATACAAAGCCAGAAGGAAGGGAAAGTGTAGAAGCAGGGGCGTATCTATAATGGGTGCAGGGTGTGCGGGGAACATGGGCCCGTGGGTCCAGGGGGGCCCCACACCGCACACCCTGCACCCATAATATTACTTACCTCTCCAGTGTCCCACGTCGGCACGGGGGTCCGGCGCTGTAAATTGACTGGAAAATGGCAGCGGCGGCCATTTTCCCATCGTTTGCGCATGCGCAGTACAGGGAAAATGGCCGCCGCGGCCATTTTCCGGTGACCTGTGCATTCATTATAGACTCTGGGCACACTCTAGTGCCCAGAGTCTATAACTCCGGCGCGCTGGCCGCGCACAGGTCAGTGAGAGAGACGGAGACTGCACACGGGACCCCTCCTCTCTAGAAACGCACCTGTGTAGAAGTGTAGGACACAGGGCAGGGAAAGGCTGGCTGGACATAGGAGAGGGGGGGACGGGGACAGGGAAGGCTGGCTGGACTAGGGGGGAACAGGGCAGGGAGGGCTGGCGGGACTAAGGAGGGACAGGAAAGACTGGCTGAACTAGGGGGGAGGCACAGGGTAGATAGGCTGGCTGGACTGGGGGGGGTAGCCTGGGCAAGGAAGGCTGGCAGGACTGGGGGGGCAGGTAAGGCTGGCTGGACTGGGGGGGGGACAGGGAAGGCTGGCTGAACTATGGTGGGAGGTACAGGGCAGAGAAGGCTGTAACAGGGGGGGGGGCAGTGCAGAGAAGGCTGACTGGACACAGGGGGGAGGCATAGGGCATTGAAGGCTGTCTGGAACAGAGGGGTGGACAGGGAAGGCTGGCTGAACTAGGGGGATAGCACATGTCAAGGTCAGGGAGTACCTGGTTAGTGGTGTGTTCAACTGGCTGCGCTGGTGCAGCCAGCCAGGTAGAATCTGCACTGACTGCTTTTGAGAGAGATGGGGCCCCGGGTGGCAGTGGTGCTGCAGCAGCAGCCAGGATGGCAGGGAGAGAATTGATAGAATAGGATGCTGACATTTGCTGAGCCTGACGGCATTTCAAATATTGTCGCTTATTGCGCCGGGCCAGCTATGGCCGCTCCTGATTGGCTGCCATCACGCAATCTCAGGCTGGCTTGCGACCGCCCTGCTTGTATCTTCCTCCCTGCCATCACCTGCTGCAGCGGCGCTGCTACCCGGGCCCCCCTCTCTCCCCTCTCCCTCCGTGCACGAGACGCGAGGTCCGGCGGTCCCCCCTGATGGAGGCCCTGACAGTGATGGGGTCTTGGTGTAGTGCTCTGGTTGCCGTGCAATTGCATTCATTAGCATATTTTACACCTATCAGGTGTGTGCGAACACAGCCGTGCGTTCCAACCTGAATAAGGCCCTGAATTCGAACCATGACATTTGAGGGTGGTTTTGCCAAAACCAAAACATGGGGGGTCTGCGCACATCTCTAATAATTACTATGCTGCAGGGGATTGTGGCACAATATGGATTTTTGCATTTGTTTAGCCAATTACATAAAAACATATCTGGGCAATTCTAGCAAAGTATCAGCTCGCCAACGGAATTCTAAATGTACATTTACAGCATGAATAGGAGTTATATAAGGGTAACATGACATGGTAAAAAAAAAAAATAATAATAAAAATATAATATTCTGTTTGCTGTGCATTGTGTGATGAATGCAGTATGTTATAATAGCAGGATCAGCTGCTCCCTTTTTTTTTTTTTGTTTAACTAGGCATTGCCACCAAATCTCTGTATGCAAACATTATTCTGGGCACAGAGGCTGATATGTGCCTCTGCAGTGCTTTATACAAACAAATAATTCATCAATGCTCTCTCACTTCCAACTCCAATAGAAATGACCCTGGTGGCCAAAGACAACAAATAAGCCTATGCCAACAATAAGACATGCATATTCGCACTGTATATAGAATGTTTCCTCCTTTGAGAATACAAAATAGTGTAATGTCATTAAATAACAAAAGAACTGGTTACTGCTCCACGAATACTCTGTAACATTAAGACTAATGGGCTTATTTATCAATATTATTTTTCCTAAAATAATGTGAAAATTTATGTTTTTATACCCTTTTCACATTATTTTAGTATCACATAAATGTATCAAAGGGTTTTTGGAGCAGTTTTTGTTAAAAAAAAAAAAAAACACTGAAAAGCCCTTAAAGTCGTATTAAGGGCCTGATTCAGAGCCGCTGGCCAGATGTGATCGCTCGCACAATGTGCATGCAAATTGCATAGGCAGTGCTATCGCACAACAATGCATTAGCACGCCCTGTATTTCTTCCGAGTAAGAAGCCCATAGGCTTCCATTGTGTATATCACGTCGTTTGGAGGGACCCACACTGCGGGTACCAGATCTATGATTTCACCCACTGCTGGTTACCCTGAAATTATTGGAAACATTAATTTCAACATTAGTTTTCCCCTGATATTTTTTTTTCATTATTTATTTTCAGTTATTTTTTAATACGCAGAAGTAGGCAAATATTGTCGTAATTCTGTGACACCCGAAAACTCCCTCAGTTGGATAGAAAAGTTTTCAGTTGCTTGGTCTGATGAAAAGTTGGATAGTGTATGGAGACTCACTTCATGATCGTTCAGTTGGTCAGATAGTCATTCAGTTTGTTAGTTTTATGAAAAGTTGGATAGTGTATGGCCAGCTCATAGGTAGGTACACACCCAATGGATACAAACGTTGAGCAGTTCTTTAGATTCCTCTCCCGTTCATGTTATATCTTTAGAGTGTGTACACACCTTTGATCATGTTTTATCTGAAGAAAACTGGTTGCATCTGAAGATCAGGTTTTATGTGCAGTTTAATATTCATCAGATTCGATGGTACAATATCAGACAAAATGTTAGGTGTGTACGTATGACCATTCTGTCCAATGCTTCTATCAATGCTCCTTCAATGGCTTAACCAGAAATCTGTAGAGTGTACGGAGTCACAATCTTTTATGTAGATATTTCAGACAGATGGTTTGTGGATCGCAAGTAAGATTGTGAAGGCATGTATGCCCAAATCAGCACTTCGATTGGGACAAATTTGTCTGAACGACTGTTTTCATCCATTTTAAAGTGCTTGGGAGCAGGGCTGTAGGGAAGGGTATACAAGCATTTCCATAACCCAGGGTGCAGGGCCCTGGATGCAGCACCATTGCTGCCCCATGGCCCCTACATCTGTCTAGCAGGGTGTCGGGAATGGTACTCTGCTCCCAGTTGTGCTGGTTTAGTGCTAATGGACGCTCTGGGCAAGCACCTTGCAGTGTGTAGAACCACCCGTTTGGGAACAAATGGTCAATTGTCATTTGCTCCCACACATTACCAGATTATCATTTCAACCAGCCGACTGGTTGGATGGTTGAAAAGGTGGCCAGCATTACAGAAGAACACCTTTTTGTCCATGTCATACCTAAACTAAAAAAGCTGCTTTCTGTAATATCTTCTTGATACCTATTTAAACTAGTGATGAGCAGTTCGGATTTACTTGGTTCTTTTCGCCAAACTAGCGTTTGGATTTATCTTATTGGCTATCCAAAACACATGAGAGCCGGATAGCCAATAAAATGCAGTTTTGAGATCCAAACACAACTGAGTAAATCTGAACCGCTCATCTCTACTTTAAACACCATTTATTAACCCCTTATCCATGACAAAACATTCACAAAAACAAGAAACGACTTTCTAAAGCAGGCTCTGCTACCTGGCCGACAGTCATGGCATGGCATGGCATAGAATCTCCAGTCTGGTATTTAGTGATGAGTCATCAAGACCTCTTGTTGTAGTTGCAGACTGTACACATGCAGATGCCGAATGATTAGTGTCAAATGTCACAAATTTTAGTTTGTACATAAAAAGTAAGGACCGACAACATGTTTTTTCCTTCCATTAAGTATTATCGTCTCTCTGAAACCCTTATATCCCATGGTGGAACTTTGGGGCAAGGCCACAACTAGCTCAGGTGTGTACTAGTGGTGCTGTCGCCCAGGACGCAGGTCCCAGGGGAAGGCACCATTGCTACCCTATGGCACCTGCATTTAGCCTGTAGCACTGCTGCAGAGCTGCTCTGAGAATTCGGGCACACACCCTGCATCCTGTGCAGCAGCTCCGGGCAGTGCTGCACTTCCTGGTGCTGGCGGCTCCGCCCCTTTAAAATTATGTTTTAATATCATGTGTTCTGGGACGGTGCTGGTACATTGTATAAAATTGCCCTGCTCCGACACTGCTTTGGGGGTCTGCGGTGTCTATTATGGAAACCTATGTGGTCTGCTTTTGTGGCGAGAAGTGGCAGATATCGGAGATAACTGCTGCAGTCCCTCCTTGTTACATTCAGGGAATATTTACCCTTTATGGCTGTTTTCAACTTTCCTGCAAAATAACATTGTTAAAGGTGAGGATACGTCAGGCTTACACCCTAGTCAGGGGGCGCCTGTTCAACTTCCATGTTAGACAGAGGTTATGCCTAATGCTTTTACTGTTATGGATATTTTTCCTGCCTCTACATACGCTTATCTATGGTTCTCTTTGCCTTGCAACTCCACTTCTCGCCCCATGTTTAATATCTGCAAGCTCCTGGCTGCAAATGATTAATAAATGTTCCCCTCCCTCCACAAAGTTTGGGAGTTGCTCCCTAAGGTTACATGAGCATAGGTCTGATGACTGTAATTCTGATGAATAAAGGAAAAGCAAATAGCAATGGCATATCTTTATTTTTCCTGGCCCAGGCATAAATATATTTTTCCCTACATTGCATGGAAAGTCCTGGGTATTCAAGATGTGATCCGGGAAATATCCTAATTTGTCAGTTCTGACTAGGGCCCTCATTCAGAGCCGCTCGCAATTAGCGCTCGCTCGTTCAGAAAAAGGGGGTGGCTATTCAAATGAACCGTTCGCTCCTTGCGGTCTGTTGACGCCTCCATGTCTGAACGAGCGAACAAAACATGCGCTCGTTTATTTGAAAAATACGCCCCCTGGCCGCTCGCATCATACGTCATGTCCGCTATTTATTAGATTAATCGAGTACATCGAACAGCGTATGAACTGCTCGCTAGTCTTGTGGTTGGTTTTTCCTACTGCAATCTTGCGAGCAGTTTTGGCTAAAAGATACCCAACTGACGTGGTTGATGACGCTGCTGTTTTAATTATGCACACCCATAAAACGCCCGCTTTGACCTTCAAGCACGCCTGCGTTCTGATCTCCACTCCCCGTTTTCAAGCACCTTCCCCTGTTACCACCCACATACGCCTCATTCTGTCACTCAAAACAGCAGGCACTCGCTATCTAGCGAACAATTTTCCACCGCACAGACTGGTTCGCACATGCGTATTACAATCCGTACGCATGCGCAGTTGTGCAAACATCGCTCGGAGCAAACGAGCAGCCGCTAACGAGCGGCTCTGAATCAGGCCCTAAGTGCACAAGAAATAATGCAATCACCAATCATATTCAGTTATCATGACATGATGAGGATTGTAGTGCTCCGGCTTAACATTTCTCTCTAACATACAAAAACACCTCCCACCTCGCTTATTCTTTACTTATCATCTAGCATTATAAATAAAAAACCCTCTTCCGTCCTGAAATACATGTTGACTTTCTTTGTTCTACTTCTTAGTCGATTTCGATGCACCTTTCAGATTATCTCCCCTTTATAATTTCTGTCATTGTCTCAATTGAAACAGGTCTTCTTGCACCTGTACCAGGCTGATACTTCTGGTTTATTCACAAATGTAAACCGCAAGTAAACTACTGAAACTTGTTCTCGTTTCCCATGACTTAATTCTGGGTAGGGCAGACACAGCATTTTAATAATACAGGAGAAAGACAGTTTGATTCCCATGACTGCTAGAAAGGTGATTTGCTCATTTCTGTATAGGCACGATGCCAGGTCTTCATGAAATTATGTGTTTTGCAAATAAAATTTACCTCTACTTTACCTGTTTACCCCGAGGCTTCTAGTGCGACCTGTTCAGGAGAACATTTCATTCATAGACATGCTGACATACTCAGGAACATGATGAAAAGAGAAACCTCAGTTATTCTGCTTAAGCCTTTTATAAGCCTTTTAATCAAGTTATTTTATTTAGCCTAATAAATTATAAACACTAGTCAACTGTGAATAGGAAACACAGAAGTCTAATAAACTTAAAATGAACTGAATAAAACAATGCACATTAATATAGGATTATATCACTAGACACAGAGTTATGGAGATTTATGGACATAATAAATCCTTAATTATATTACTATATAAATGACTTCAATATTGCAGTGAGCAGCCCATGTAGGATGGTGGTCTGTTTATAAGAGAACTACAAACTACAAACTGGGTTGTTAGTCAGAGATATTGCTGCTCAGCCAGTGGTGGGTGGGAAACCTGCATATCCCAATTTCCTTCGGTAGTGTCTGGTGGGAAAGATGAGATAAAAGCTCATGCGGAGCATCAATTTTCCTCTTTTCTGACCCAGCCTAACATTGTCATATAGTTAATACTGCAAAACCACATCACGGGAGCTGATCCACAATTCCCGAGTTTTCCAATCAAATCCAGCATACTGTAGCCCTTAAAGAATTGTAAGTGGCCAAAGTACACACTTTCATCAGGGTGCACTCTGATGAAATTGTTTGGTGTACAATGAAACATTGGTTCAACTCAGCCACTGTGTTCTGTCTTCATTCACCTAAGTGCTATACATAGATGTCTGGCTAGTCATATAGGGGTTGATGCAGTCTGCAGAGCTAACCACAAGTCCATTGTATGGATGGATGTTGCAATTTTTAGCACTGCAAATGCTGCAGAGCTGTACACATTGATGGGTTGCCAATGATGGTCGATGGTTTAGATGCAGCACGTTTCTTCTTCCCTTGGTGAGTTTAGCCCATCCTCCAGCAGCCCTCTAAGCCCCGCCCCTTCTCTGATTGGTTTCCATCTGCATTCTTTTCCACACCAGGGAAGTCCACTGATGAGTGCTAAGCATTGATGGTATCCCACATCAGTGGTTTCATGGCATTGATATTAAGCACCAATGTCACCATCGATGAATAAGCAACCCACCAATGGCCATCTAAAGTGCAGCAATACTCTCCAGTTGCACAGAAACCTCACCATATTGCAGTGACACTATTTCACTTATTCAATGGAGTGATCCCTCCATTGCTGATTACACAGGGCCTGATTCAGAGGTGACTGCTAACTGTACGCAATGCTGATGTATGTGTCATTGAGCAATTATTTGCTACTGCACATTTGCTAAATATTTTGGAAAGCACTATGGCGCACGCGATAACCTGTGTGCACAAATATGCTGTTATGTAATGGACCACTGGCATCAAAACTGGCAAGGCAAAATGATGGGTGTTCCTGGGAGGTGGCTTGCAGGGAATGTAAAAAAGCCTGTCTCATGGGCGCACCAGTGAAAATGGCTCTGTTCTCAGATACAGAACCGCAGCCACAGAGGCCATATTTATAAGGAGCTCAGATAGAGACACCGCACCTGCCACGTGATGGTGTGCCGATGGTGGATTATTCAGAACCACCGGTGATGTTACACCATGCACGGGCAGTGAAAGTGGGCGTCTCAGGTCTTGCACATTCTGCTGCAAGCTAGAACACAAGGTGAAAGGCTGAAACTAGCATTTGCATATTATCACCACCGCCAATTGGCAAACATACGCACCAGCGGCTGCAACGGCGTCAACCTCTGAATCAGACCCAAAGGCTGACCATATTTTACACCTGACCAATTCCCAATAACCCCCACAGTCCTTATTACGGCCCTGTACATTATTATATTGGGTAGAATAAAAAAAAAAGAGTACTGTGAATTTTGCATTTACTGCTAACACTGTCAGTCATTACACTACTCTACAATATCTCTACGTTCTCATGGGACAGAAGTATACAGACTAGCACTTCCTACGTATGTCTGGCTCAAATGCTACTGTTTTACAGCTGCGTCTGACTGAACATATTGTCGAAGCTGGATAATTGGCTGAGACAAAATCAGTTTAAAATTGGATCGCAGCAATGCCATCTTGCGACTGGCCGCAAGACGCCATCTTGGAAATGAGATCGCAAGATGCCATTTTGCGAATGGCCGCCTAAGCGCCATTTTAGATAAACTCACACTTTAGTACATGTGGCGATATTACTATTAGCATCATGTGATTGCATCTGTGACCATCGCCATAAGTTACGGCGATTCATCAAAAGCCCATTTCATGACTTTACATAGTTTGGGTGCTCTGGATAAAGTGTGTATATTATTATAATTCCCCTAAAGGATATATTTCAGAAATGGCTGTACAGTATGTCAAAATTGGATTGCATTAGCTAAACAGAGCAAATGGCCACGTGACAACTAGCCTGTGAAGACAAGCTTCATGGACATAACGTCTGCTCTCACTCCAGGTGGCCCTGCTCGAATACAGCAAGAGGGTCGTTTGTAGCACCTTACATTAGCAGGCTTCCTACAATAAAATACCTTCAAAGCCAAGAGTGTTATCTGAGGTTTGGGTCTTGTAGCTGTGCTAATTTGCATCTACACAGGCCCTGGCAGAACAAAGACCTGTATTTTGGAGCCTGAAAAGGGTGGGGGCTGCTGGGGCATGAGCAAGTCATGGAACTATAATGCTCAGCATTCCACACTGCTAGGTGTTCTCATACACACATTAATACGCACAATTGCGCTGTTAACTAGTCGCATATTAGCGAATGCATAAGACCCTGTATGAAAACGCTGAATATTAGCTCCATGCACACGCATCTGCCCCAAGTTAACTAGCGTCTTTACATCAAACCCCACATACTCACACATTACATATTCACATACAAGGTTCCATAAGCTTTAAGGTATAAGATTCGAGTATGCACATTTATTATCATTGCTAGGAAATAAAGGTTATTTCGTAACTAAGGTTTTATACGTGATAAGTAAGCCATGTTTGGTATTGTACTGATGCGTACTCTCTCAACAGTATTCCGGTAATATCGATGGAGAGATCGCAACATGCATTCTCAACTTATGGACCGCAGAGACTTCAAGCAACAAAATGTACATTATATGAACAACTATTAGGATTTGCATGAGGCGGGAAACCAGAGACCACCAGTTGTTAGAGGCTGGATTGTGTCTATTTGAACCAACCTGTTAAATGCCTTGTAACATATGCCCTCTCCTTTAGGACCAATGGTATTAGCAACAAACTTCTCTATTGTGTTGTTTATTCCTGGGGGGTATAAATATGTGTTCTCTGACCCTGGGTTCCTAGTCTTTGTGCTGAATGCTGATTGACGAGGGGTTTCTTGCTGATGCCTAACATCTGGACCAGAGAGCGCTGCGTATGTATAATTGTACTTGGGTCTGTATAATCTCTGTGCACTAAGATTATATGAGGATCATACCGTGTAACTGCTGTACTTTTACTTGAATAATACTTTGTGCTTTGGAATCACAGGTTCTAGGTCTGGAGTCTTTATTTACTGTGTGACTGCGTACGCAAATTAGCGTCATCCTTAGAGGTTTATAGGCAGGATATTAGAAGGTATAGGCAGGGGTATATAGAGGTTCAAAGACAGAATCCTTAGTTGGGGGCTCATAGTGAAGTCACTTACCCACTCACACGGCACTTACGGTTATCGATTTCTCACCAAAGGGTGGAGTGGCCACATGCAGGGTTTACCTGCAACCGCTCTGTGCTGAGAGATCGCTACCCGTTTTCGTGTGAGCCAGGGACGCTGACTAGAATCCAGGGACAAGAGAGGAAAAAGTTTGTTTTCCTTTGTTGATAGAACCTAACATTTAAAGGGGTGCCGCAGTATTGAACATGCGGCTGAGTCGCAGTTTTGCGCACAGTAAAGACGCACTTTTGTGTACACAGCTAAAGGTTGTCATACGGTTGTGTGGTAGTCGCATTATTGTGTATGCGACTGGTCGCACAATAGCGTATACATACTTCCGGTCGTGCTGCCACGTGTTTAAACAAAGCCGTTGAGATTTACATTCTTTTCAATTGTTGTCAATATCTGGGTTAACGTGTATTTTTCTGCGCAGGAAAAAAGTGTGTAACAGTGAGTATTTGTTGGTAGGGGTAACTTGTTCCCTAAAGTTAGAGGTACCGTATGACCTTTAAGGGCTAAGTGCTAGCCACTCAGTAAGCAGCTTACCGTTCTATACACAGTAGCAGGTGTACATGTTGTCTTTGTTGTAGAGAGGTGCGTGGAAGTAGCCGACTTAAACTTCCATAGGTGTGGAAGTTGCCTTCTTAAATCTTATCCGGGTGGGTGGAGTAGCCTTCTTCAAATCTTCACAGGTGTGTGGGCGCTGCCGTTAAATCGTCCACAGGTAAGTGAAAGTATCTTGACTGTCTTCCACCAGTTTAAATCTTTATTGAAAAACATAGGAGTTGTCTCAGAATGGGAGCCATGCAAACAATAGAGATGTTAGACAATGATGTGCTGCTAATGGAAGCGCCGTTTGGATCGGCCCGTCGTATTATGCATACTAAGTACGGTACTTATGCAATAAGGTATTGTGATGCATGGTTTAAAATGACGATGAAGAGTGTTAGACCGTTTCCCAGAATTGGTAGTTTTGATAAAGACGTATTAGATAATGTCCGGGATCACATCAGTCTGATGCGCTTCCGAGAGAAAAAGGTCAAATATTATGAATGTTTAAAGTTGTGGCAGCATGAAGGGGATGCGTGGCTTAAAAATGTGCAAGCAACGCAAACTAGCGTTGCGAGCGCATTGCCAGAGAATACATCCGCGACGCTGAATTGCAATGCGGGTGAGCCGCAAAATGGCACGCATGTGCAGCAAGGTAGCGTTGTGGAAGGTATTGCCAGCAGTTCATGCGCACCACCCCCACCTTATGTGGATGGAGGTGCAAGTACAGTTATCAAAAATACCCATAAAAATTTAACAAGCAATTTGTACCCTCTCTTAAGCAACTATAAAGAAAATGTTCATGATGTGGATGATGAGCCTATTGTAATGTCTGCCATTTCCCATGCTGTACAGATGATAGATGCTGCATCACAACAATCACGAGTGGTGCCGCCATCTCCAGTAACAGCAAGGGAAGTGCTAACACCCTCTGCACCCGTAGAGGAAGTTGTTAATACCATACGTAGCAGCAACAGATTAAACCCCCAGCCAGGTAACAAGGTCAAAGGTAGCAGCGCTACCGGTCTGCATCCCATTCGGACAATAACTGTTCCGAATGGAAATGCAGATGCGAACGGTGTAGTGCCCACGAGGGAAATGGTAATGCATTGTCCTTGGACAAGAGCAGAACCAAATTCCATCATAAATGATTTCCCCAATCCCAAAAAGGAACTAGCCAAATGTCAGAGATTTTTGAGGAATTTGGGTAGTTCTCATGAGCCAATTAATAAAGATTAGCATGTGGTGTTAAGGGCCTGTCTACCACGCAATACCAACGTGACAAAATTTGTCACGGATTGTGTATTGGATGGTGATGTTCCCTTAACAGACCAAGTAAACCAAGATAATATTATCCGGGTTCAGACCTCACAGACTGGCTTGAGGGGAGTCACAATAGATACCCTCATAGAATCTGCCATAGAACATGATAAAAACATCTCAAAGAAGAGAGAGACCCAGAGCGAAAAACTAATGGCTGTCAGTATCCAAGCTCTGGAAGGAATGACTGTAACATCACAGCCAGTAGACACACCTGCACGATACACACACTTGCACCTGAACAGTTACACATCCTCACCAATCCCACACCACAGCAAACACATCCTTACCCCACATATCATACACAACCACAGGTCCCATGCTACCCACAAATTTCATACCTCCCACCATACCCTTATCCTCCATATTCCTACCCATACCCACCATCTTTCCCTCTTGCTCAACTCCCACAACAATCCTTTCATCCACCCCATTCAAAAAAGATGTTTTAACTGTCACCAAGTGGGACACATAAGTAAGTACTGCAAAGTGAAGAACACCACACATGAACACGGGTTTCCCAGGGGTTCATAGGCAACCCCACTATCTTCTCCCAGGCCTTATATGACTGTTTACAATCTTTTCAACCTGCCAATGGATCTGTTCTAATGTAAAATGTGGACGATTTATTGTTGTATTTAGGTCATGTTTAAATTATATTTAACTGTTGTGCTTTATCTCTCACACATAGGACACAAGGTTGCTAAGGATAAACGGCAGCCATGCCAGGCTAAGGTCAAATACTCGGAATACTATCCAACCCAGGGGCCCAGGCATTATTTAGAGCAGTAGCTATTAATAACAAGATTTAATTGCAGGAACCTGTATGCAGATACTATGGCCCTCATTCAGAGCCGCTCGTTAGCGGCAGTACGCTTGTTCCGAGCGATGTTTGCACATCTGCGCATGCGTACGCTTTTTAGTACGCATGCGCGAACCAGTCAGTGCGGCCGAAAATCGTTTGTACGCTATATAGCGAGTGCCTGCTATTTTGAGTGACAGAATGAGGCGTATGTGGGTGGTAACAGGGGAAGGTGCTTGAAAATGGGGAGTGGAGATCCGAACGCAGGCGTGCTTAAAGGTCAAAACGGGCGTTTTATGGGTGTGTATATTTAAAACAGCAGCGTCAATGACCACGTCACTGGGTTATTTTATAGCCAGAACTGCTCGCAAATTTGTGGTAGCAAACACCAACCACAAGAATAGCGAGCAGTTCATACGCTGGTCGATGTACTCGATTAATCTAATAAATAGCGGACATGACGTATGGTGCGAGCGGCCAGGGGGCGTTTTTAACAAATAAACGAGCGTATGTTTTGCTCGTTCGTTCAGACTTAGAGGTGTGAACAGACTGCAATGTGCGTACGGATCGTTTGAATAGCCACCCCTTGTTTTTAAACGAACGACCGCAAATAGCGAACGGCTCTGAATGAGGGCCTATATCCCTACAATTATTCAAAGTGATAGGGGGACTCATTTTACAGGTGACGTTTCCCAGAACATGAGTAAGGTGATGGGTAATAAAACCAAGATCATTCCAGACTGTCATTTCTTTTATCTGTCCCCCCTTTGAGATACGAAGATGAATAAGAATAACAGAAATTGAAAGTGTTAACATGTCTAATGCAAACTGTCATGATGTCAAATCTGGGGAATTTGTTATGATCCAAATTTTTTTAGCTCAGGTCATTTGACTGATTGGTGGAAAGGTCAGTATCTGATGATTGTTGACAAAGTACCACATCCTCAAAGGGTGGCCGGCGAAGATAAGTGGGTCCATTCCACTCACTATAGGGAGGTTAACCAACCGGTGGAGATACAAGGCGGAGACGAGGCCGATAACATGGACCTGTCAATTGCGAGCTTGTGCCGGAAGGATTAAAAAGGTGACGGTGAGATACCTGAGCTAAAGAAATGTGTAGATCAGTGCTCCCAGCAATGGAGTGGTCTGCTGTGGTCATCCTAGTTCTTTCTTCCAGAGTTTTTGTCGTGATGATCTGTTTGGGGATACCCAGTTTCTGTGATGGAGGACCGATAGAGGAGATGGGAGTTGATGGCAGTGCTGATGGAGTGGAGTCAGAAGGAGTGCAATGCCAATCAGGGGAGTGTCTGACCAAACTTAGTACTGTTATTGTTAAGAGAGCTGTTATTCTGGATACTCGGGGACGGTGTGGAGGTTTATCGTCTGAAGATTCCTGTATTTGTGAGCTTTGTGGATCCCTAGTTGATGAGAATTGTATCCAACGGTGCCAACCTAAATATAATCCGTACTGGGGTGGGTATCCTCTAGAGGATTATCATAGCATGGTAGGCAAAGTGTTAAATCAAACTGATTGCTGGGTGTGTTCACATGAGCCACAGGGACAGCATAATGTAGGGTTGGTGCCATTTCCGCTGAATATCACGGAAATTTTAGAATTACAGAAAGGGAAACCATTGGATGGAAAATTCCTCTCATCCAAACCACCTCATTTCAAACTCTATCAATTCCAAGTAGATAGATCACTTTTGTGTTTAATCATAACCAACCCCAATAAACCCGGGAGTTGGGAAGTGACAGGGAATAATCAGACGATGACCTTCTCACAAAGAGCTGATAATGAGTCCATAAACCATGATCTGTTACGCTCAATTAAATCTAGTGGGAGACATTTTAGGTACCGGTATGCATTGAGTTCCACCAAAGAAATTATTGGTAAGGTGCCAGATGGTTATTGTGCTAAAATAATACAGCCAGAAACTTGCATGTACCAGATGGAAGACCCAGAAATAGGATTGTTTGCAAGGGAAATGTGCTTAATGATAATTATGCATATCATTCCTTATGTTCTCCCTGATAATGTAAATTTTATATGTGGAAGAAAAGCGTATAAGTGGCTCTCCCCGAGTTCCGAAGGTTTGTGTTACCTGGGAAGAGTAGTCCCAGAAGTTATGACCCTCACACATGTTGAAATGCTTGGTATACATAAAAACACACTGTCATAATATCTTCACACACAATATGAACACAGAAGCAAACGAAATATGATACCTGGTGACGTGCACAAAGCCACTCAGTTAATTAGTGAGACAACTGGCTTTCAAGTTCTAGTCGCATTGGATCCCACCAGGATCGCTTGGGGTACATTAAACTTTAGATATATTAAGGAACTTGCTAAATTGATAGATAATATCACCGAGATGTACGATGACACATTCACGTATACAGGGAGAGAATTGCAAGCGTACAAGAAAGAACTGGTGCAACACAGGCTAGTGTTAAATTATTTAACTGTTGTTACTGGAGGCTATTGCGTAATGTTGGCCACCCAATTTGGAGTAAAATGTTGCACCTATGTCACCAATGATACCAGCGATCCTAAGGAAGTGATAGACCGGAAGATGGATGAAATTCTGCAGCTAAAATGGGAATTTCGTAAGAACCATAATGCTTCAGTGGCTGAAGTAGGGGAGAAGATAGAAGGATGGGTTTCATGGCTGAACCCAGTAAAATGGTTCTCAGGTCTAGGGGAATGGGTCCAGGAAGTGATCGCCAGCATCAGCAAATTCTTAATCCTTATACTGATTGTCATCTTAATAATTGGCATATGTGGCCGGGGTGTACCTATTGAGTTGAAGTGTGGAAAATTTAAAAATAGAGTAAAACAAAAGAACGAAATTATGATGGTGGTCAGTATGAATACCAAGGTAAATACAGAACTGCATTACAACCCTGAACTAGGAAATACCATCATTTAATGTATTATATTTAGACATGCATAGAATGTATTATTGAAATGTTATTTTAAAACACCTCAGATAATGTAAAGTCTCAAATTTCCCCTTCAAGACTGCCTTTATAGGACTGGTGTATCCCCACACCTTTCACATGATCTTCCAAGATCCGCGGTGTGCGTATAATAGTAGTTTTATGTCCCCACTCAGAGACACATTATTGATGGATTAAGAACCACCTTGTGCCATCCCATAATAACATTAAATAGTATATAAATGTAAGCCTAAATTATATTTTAAAATCAGAGTGTGATAGCATGTTGTTCGCTATCAAAGGGTGGACTGTCGAAGCTGGATAATTGGCTGAGACAAGATCAGTTTAAAATTGGATCGCAGTGATGCCATCTTGTGACTGGCCGCAAGACACCATCTTGGAAATGAGATCGCAAGATGCCATTTTGCGAATGGCCGCCTAAGCGCCATTTTAGATAAACTCACACTTTAGTACATGTGGCGATATTACTATTAGCATCATGCGATTGCATCTGTGACCATAAGTTATGGCGATTCATCAAAAGCCCATTTCATGACTTTACGTAGTTTGGGTGCTCTGGATAAAGTGTGTATATTATTATAATTCCCCTAAAGGATATATTTCAGAAACGGCTGTACAGTATGTCAAAATTGGATTGCATTAGCTAAACAGAGCAAATGGCCACGTGACAACTAGCCTGTGAAGACAAGCTTTATGGACATAACGTCTGCTCTCACTCCAGGTGGCCCTGCTCGAATACAGCAAGAGGGTCGTTTGTAGCACCTTACATTAGCAGGCTTCCTACAATAAAATACCTTCAAAGCCAAGAGTGTTATCTGAGGTTTGGGTCTTGTAGCTGTGCTAATTTGCATCTACACAGGCCCTGGCAGAACAAAGACCAGTATTTTGGAGCCTGAAAAGGGTGGGGGCTGCTGGGGCATGAGCAAGTCATGGAACTATAATGCTCAGCATTCCACACTGCTAGGTGTTCTCATACACACATTAATATGCACAATTGCGCTGTTAACTAGTCGCATATTAGCGAATGCATAAGACCCTGTATGAAAACGCTGAATATTAGCTCCATGCACACGCATCTGCCCCAAGTTAACTAGCGTCTTTACATCAAACCCCACATACTCACACATTACATATTCACATACAAGGTTCCATAAGCTTTAAGGTATAAGATTCGAGTATGCACATTTATTATCATTGCTAGGAAATAAAGGTTATTTCGTAACTAAGGTTTTATACGTGATAAGTAAGCCATGTTTGGTATTGTACTGGTGCGTACTCTCTCAACAGCATTCCGGTAATATCGATGGAGAGATCGCAACATGCATTCTCAACTTATGGACCGCAGAGACTTCAAGCAGCAAAATGTACATTATATGAACAACTGTTAGGATTTGCATGAGGCGGGAAACCAGAGACCACCAGTTGTTAGAGGCTGGATTGTGTCTATTTGAACCAACCTGTTAAATGCCTTGTAACATATGCCCTCTCCTTTAGGACCAATGGTATTAGCAACAAACTTCTCTATTGTGTTGTTTATTCCTGGGGGGTATAAATATGTGTGCTGACCCTGGGTTCCTGGTCTTTGTGCTGAATGCTGATTGACGAGGGGTTTCTTGCTGATGCCTAACATCTGGACCAGAGAGCGCTGCGTATGTATAATTGTACTTGGGTCTGTATAATCTCTGTGCACTAAGATTATATGAGGGTCATAGCGTGTAACTGCTGTACTTTTACTTGAATAATACTTTGTGCTTTGGAACCACAGGTTCTAGGTCTGGAGTCTTTATTTACTGTATGACTGCAAATTAGCGTCATCCATAGAGGTTTATAGGCAGGATATTAGAAGGTATAGGCAGGGGTATATAGAAGTTCTAAGGCAGTATCGTTAATATGTATGTAAAAAAAAAATATTTCTGTATGAATCCACCTATAAAAGAGCCCCAATATATATTTTTTGTTGTTGTAATTTTTATAGTTGCTGGTTTTTATACCAAATATACAGAAGCAGAATTTCACACTCCGCAATGGGAAAGACAAAATATCAACATAAATAAATGTATTCTATACATCTCTTTAGACACGCCCAATACATGGAAGGATATGGTGTACTGTATATGTGTCTGTATAAGTGCAATTCATCAATTATTTCTTGTAAATTTAATATAAACCTGAGGCATATATGACATATCTACATGGGAACAGTTGCAGACAAAAGTCCTGACAGACCTACCCTGCTCTTAACTCTCTTTCAACTTTCACAATCAAAGGATCAAAACGTTGCCAGGTTTGGGAAGTGAGCACGTAGCACAGTACACTGCAAACAGGCAGTGAGGACCAGGATGCACCCAAATATGCAGCTTGTGGTAATTCATATAATGTCCTGTTCAGAAACATCAACTAACTCGCAACGTATTTGATTAGAATTCTGGACATGGGAGTATATTACACAGGGTAAGACATGTCAGATTACTGCATGCCTAGTGCTTCAGATGTGCCGTCCTAAGCCCCCTTCCCCTCCCCTAAACATATCCCTGCAATGTTGTATGCATCTGCCACTGGTACAAGCAGCATCATCCTGTGGGACATATATATACTAAACTCTGTCACTGTAGCTGCCAGTGGGGAGCCTCTGATCAGCAGCTACAACCCACCACTGGATTTGGGAAGTACTGAGCAGAGGCTTGTGAGATCCATTAGAAGCTTCGGAGAGAGGTAGGGAGCCTGAAAAGGAAAGGATGTGAGTTCCAGTGGTGGGGAGCAGAACAAGCAAAATCCTTGAGGTAAGACTGGTAAGAAGTTATCCATTGGGAATAAAGGAGATGGTTGTTGGCAGCTAGGTGGGCCAGCAGGAGTTTGGAGGGAGATGAGGTAAGGAATGTAGGGGGAGAGGATCAGGTGAGGGCTTTTTCTGACTCTGTAGGGAAAAGGGAGTCATTCTAATGCTTGGTGGCAGCAAATGCAGGAGAGGCAAATGCAGAGCAGTTAGAAGAAAAGATGAGCCAAGACTGGAGTAAAGGAAGTCAGGGTGGGTAGGTTGGTAAGGAAAGAGATTGTAGGGGTAATATGTGGAGAAACTGAAGGGATAGGGGGTGAGTGGGGTGAAGGGTTCCTAGTGAGAAGAGATGTTCTTATGGATGGATTCAATTTTGGATGTGAAGTGGTTGACAAAATCATGGGAATACATAGAGAAGGGGGAGGTGAAGGTAGCGAGAAGCTGATGGGGTTGGAGTTTGGGTGGTGATAAATATTATGAAAAAGACTGTTTGGCAAAAAGAGATGAGTGCTCTAGAAGAAGAACATAGATAGTGGAGGAAATCTGCATGGGAGCGTAAGTTTCTCAAGTGTCACTCGTTTTGAGAATTTGGTGTATTTTGTAATGCGAAGATTGCGGTATGGATCTACAAAGGTTAGTAGTGACAGTTAGAGCAATAAGAGGCCAAGACCCTTGCAAGGGTCCTGTGGTAGACGGAAATGGCATGGTTAGAGTAGAATGGGTGGCAAGTCAAGTGGATAGAAAATGTGTCAGGGTCCATCACCTTAAGGTTACACTTGTTGATGGAGAAGGAGATGAGGGGAAGCTGTAAGGGGCAGGCTTAAAGCAAAAAAGATGATGCAATTGGTTAAAACAGAGATATTACAATGGTAAATGAAGATCACATCAAGAGAGGGACGACTCAAGTGGGAGTGCGACGAGGTCCATTAAGAGACACCATAAGGTAATGCAAAGAAGTTTAGAGGTAGATGGGTCAGTGGGGATATCACTAGAAATATTGAAGTCATCCAAGATAGGTGGGAAGAGAGGCCATGGGGGAGAGGAAGGCTGCTAAGTTCTTTAGGAATTTGGAGGGGCATATGGGTGACTACTTTGCAAAGATGAATAGGGCACAAGAGGCAAATGGTGGGAACTTCAAAGGAAGAGAATGATATAGTGACTTCTGGGATTATGAATCTGGAGGAAATACAGGGGCATAGAAGGGCCCCTACACCGCCATCTTGTTGACCCCAGGACAAGGATATGAGATAATGAGATTAATATGATTGACAATATATAAATAAAAGATAATTAACAAATAGCCCCATTATGGCATGATATAGAGTCAGTATGCCACCAGATACGCATATCAAGCAGTTTGATAATGCTAAAGGAAAGAAAATATATATAATGCCATATCTGATCCATCAAGTCACATAGAGCCACAATAACAGGGCCGGAGCAGGGCTTGTACCCTTTGTCCCGCCTTCTCGCTGAGCCTGGTATCCTAGCCAGGTTAGGACAAAGTTAAACAAATACAGAAAACCAGGACTCAAATGCCAGACACAAGATAAGGGCATATAATGGTGCATACACACGGATCAGACTTGCTAGATCAACGATGAATGATTTGAACGATTTCATCAACGATTTGAACGATTTCGTTAACGATTGAACGATTTCTGACAGTAAAATTAATGAAGTCATCCAAATCTTATGGTGCATACATACACACGGTCAGATTTTGTGATAGATCTGAACAATAATGATTTTAAAAATCGTTCATATCTGAAAGAAGATCTAACATGTGTGCCTGCAATGATGAATTATGCGCGTTCCCGCATGTCAGATAACGATGACTGACATCTGATGTGTGTGCAGTGAGATTTGCACAATTCCATTCATTTTAATACTGTCTGAAATCATTCAGTCGTTCAAATCATTGGTAAAATCGTTCAAATCGATGGTAAAAATCATTCAATCGTTCATCTGACAGATCTGACCGTGTGTATGCACCATTACTGCAAACACAGTCGATGTCAGATATCGTTATCTGACATGCGGGAACGCGCATTGTTGGTCGATGCATGCCCAACATGGCAAAGATATGAACGATTGAACGATTTCAGCAAGGAATGAACGGATGTAGACGCACTCAACCGACCGATGTTCGTGGTCTATGCATGCATCTGGGTCGCAGTGCACATGCGCCAACCACTCACTGCATCCGCAAAAGTGAGCACAGTGAATACGCAGACCCAGGGAAAAGTGATTGACAGGAAGTACCGTTTGTGGGAGGATATGAGGAATGGGTGGCCATAGGCAGGCGTGCCAGTGCGTTCGCACCCCGTTACAAGGGCGTGTATAAATTAGCCACTAAGATGCCATATGCAGCCTGGCGTCCCTCTGCGTGCAGGAAGTCTCTACTCCGACGGCAGGGTCAGGTCTACCTTTAGTCTGCATGCGACTCTGATGTTACTTGATATTCCCGATGTTTTCTCAGCCTTGCGCATCAGTACGGACGTTCATATTTGCATATTCTCACAGTGGCCGGGTGCGTGCGTCTGCATCCGTGCAATCCTTGCTGAATCAGACCCTGAGAACCAAACTCTGTGGAAATGACAGAAGATCTCCTGTTATTCGATGCCAACCATTTAATAAGATATAAATACCCCAACTATCCTGTATGTACACCTTAGCACCAGCTGTTGGTGGATCATTAAAGCTGTATTGTGATTGAATTTACATCAAAATGAATATTTTGTAGACTATGAGGAGGTCCTCCTTGTGTTTTGTTTGAAGCAAAGAGTCAGGTCAGAATAAGGACCTACTTTGCAAGATACTATTTACATGCAGTTGTATAAGAAAGTATTCTGTGAGCAGTTCCAGTTATTTATCCTTTATAGGAGATCCATAACTTTCTACAGAATAGATGTTTCCTCTTGTTACTCTGAAGGCCCTGGTGGAGGAACATCTATAAGGGCCCGTACATTTGAACCATAGAGACTTATTTTCTTTACACGTTAGCTATAGAAAGCGCTATACAACATTGTTGTTGGGATTCACTACTCACAATAATAAATCCACAAAGACTAATGTTCTTGCTGCCTTCACAATTACTGTGTCTAACAAGATGATATAGGGAAGTATAACACCAATTGTATGTAAAGAACATATTCATATAACTACAATAAACAAAATGCAGTCAGGGATTACACAACTACTGTAGGTAACTAGTTGCTAAGACAACGATAAAAAAACATGTAATATGTTCTTTGTTTTGTGAGATTTCTTTACTACATGATCAATAAATGGAAGCAAACCATTGTACAAGACCATTATCTTGCATGGAATCACATTGCACAAATCTGTAATGCAGCACTGAGTAGATAGAAAGCTGAATTGCTATAATGGTGTGGGGGCTGATACGTGACAACTGCGTAATTCCCATGCATGCTTGTCTTACACTGTGACAGCAAAATAAAGGAACAGGAGCTGCGCTAATTATCTCCCTGTATTACGCTGTGTTATTACGCTGTGTGTCCCCTGCAACAGTTCATATGTGACGCTCCCCATGAGAGAGGTATTGTGATTCCCTGCTGGCTGTGATGTGAGTTTTGTGGGACTCAAGTGTTTAAATGTAAAGTTCTGAGTATTAGGGATTTATTCAGGATCGGAATAGTTAATCGTAGAACCTGGGAAATCCCTACTGGGCCACACTAAATAAAGGCCCATACTCCCTATCCCTGCCCCAACTTACAGTGCTGTATGGCAGATGCAAAGATAATTACTCTGAGTCAGATGAGGTGAGCGCGACAGTCATTCTTTTTTCTTCTGCCCCCCCTTCTCGTAGCTATGTCACTCAGGTGGCAGGCCACACCAAGGGGGTCATTCAGACCCGGTCGTTAGCGCCGATGTGCTCGGACCCGGTCGATGGCCCCCCACAGAGCATGCGCACGACGACGACGGCGCCATCGTGCGCATGCGTGAGACCCGCTACGACCGACAGCGCCGGTCGTAGCGGGTCTCGATCCAAAGGGGGCGAGCTGTCGATGTTGATTGACAGCTCGTCCCGTTTGGAAGGCGGGCCAGGGGGGGTGGCAGCCCAAACGGGGTGTTCCCATGGGAACGCCTACTGTTTGGGGGCGGGAACTTCCGGCTCAGACAGAGCCGAAAGCTCTCCGGGGCTTACGACAAGGGAGACCCTACCCTAGGGTTTCGTTGTAAGCCCCGATGGTCGCGATGGTCTTGACCATCGCGACCATCACCTTAGGCGGTCGTAAGGCTGCGGGTGTTAACCCACAGCCTTACCACCGCAAAGGAGGACGTCTTGAAAATCAAGAGGTCCTTCCCTCATTCAGACCGACCGCACGCTCTGTGCGATCGGCTCTGAATGAGGTCCCAAGTCTGTTTCTGCCCCACTATATTATCAGCCTGTAGCACTGCATTACCCCGATTAGTGACCATTATGACTTTTATGTTCCTTCTTCTGTATGAGTTTATTCTCTGTGATCCAACCCAAAAAAAAATATATAAAAATGAGCTTCAATACTGGATGCAGCTAGAACAATATCAATAGAGGTCACAAACTCTGTGTCCACCAGAATACAAACAAACGCAAAAAAGTTCCAGCGCTTCCTTCTAGGCCAATATAGGATATTATTCCCTCTTATAGATTCTTTTTATTCTTATATAAGATTCTCTTTATAATTTTTCTCTTTTTCCATAATGGTTGCCACCAGGCATATATCCAGGGTACATATAAAAGAGAAATTGCCAAATATAGTGAAGTACAATCTTTTAATATTAAAAATAAATTAGAACACAGTATCCACCAGCACTAAGGGTATAAGCAGCGTACCAGATAGAGAGGTGTATGTGTACACCAGCAAACACATGTGATAACAGGAAACAGTCCCGGAAAAGCACCTGTCTTCACATTCACTGATGTATCCAAATGGCTCTCCACATCTGAATCTGTTCTTTCCCCTTGTTCACCAATGCATTTCAACAATTCCAGTCTTTATCAAGGTGTGCTGGTGTGGTGGATTTCAAGCCTTATTATACCCTGCACTTCACTGTCATTGGCTGAAGCCAGGAAGTGGGGAAAACCATATATCCATACAAAAAAACATGACTATCCTATTATAGGCACAATTTGTTTACATTTCTCACCCTTATCTTTTTTAATTAAAGGATAAGAGATCCATATAATCCCCGAGAAAGACTATTAAAAATCTATTCTTCCGGTTTTGCGTTCCACTTGGAACGCATACAGTGACTTCCAGGTGCTGTCATGTGATGCACCTCATGACAGGATTCCCCCGGCTGGCATTTCCTGCCGTTCTGGGGTTTTTCGGAGTCACCAATTCTTGCTATTCAAAGACCCAGAAGTATGTGGGTCATCTCGTCATGTTACGTACCCCGTGACTCAATTCCCGCGGCTGGCATTTGCTGACACTCTGGGGTTTCCCTGAATCACCGCCTCCTACTGTTTAGAGACCCAGAAGTATGCGGGCCACCTCAAAGTGACCATACCAAACCTGGAACGCACACTGCTTTACTTGGACCTGGAAGTGGGTGTTTCACTTCGGAAAAAAAGTTCCGATTCAACTGGGATTTGTATTTTCAAAGTAAAACCCATATGTAAAGTGCAAAGTTCCCATAATTTACATTCAACTATTATATAATAATTAATAACATTCTAAAAATTGGATCAGAATAGAAAATGCAAAAATAGAGGATTATCTATAACTAATAAAAATGGTACTATTTAAAAATAAAACAGGTAGGTAATAAAAAACAGTCAATAAAAAAACTTTTTAAGAATAATAAAACAGGTATTTAAATTCATAAGAACCATTTAATTTCAAAATCGTTGTTCAGGGAATTAGGTAACAGGGTTTTTAACTCTAGGATGTTATCTATGTTATCTATACCCCTTTGTCTCCAGTGGGGTTTTACTTGTTTAATCCCTATTACACTTTTTATACCGGAAAAAGACTTCTGGTGGCACTCTTTGAAATGATTCGAGAGGGAGTGTTTTTGAAAACCTTTTTTAATACTTCTCAGGTGTTCACCCCACCTCTCTTTTAATTGTCTAGTGGTGCGACCAATGTACTGCAAACCACAAGTACATTCTATTAGATAGATGCAGTTTCTACTATTGCAATTGTAAAGCCCAACGGAATATGCTGTGCTATATAACAAACTGTTAATAAATAAATAAATGTAATAACATTATTAATTCCACGCCTAAAAAACCCTTTGGTTTTGATTCTCTCTGTCCTTGTAACAGGTATAGAACTCTTTACAAGTTTTGTTCTAAAATTGGGTGCTTTTTGTAAACAAATTTTGGATGTTCCGGTATAATTGTTTTTATAATTGGATCTTGTTTCAATATATATCAATGTTTTTTTTATAATCTCCTCTACCTGTTTATATTGATTATTAAAAGTGGTAATAAAAGAAATGGAAAAGTCACCAATTTCTTTAGTTTTATTTTTCTCTGTTAGCAATTCTTCCCTATCCACATTTATCATTTCTTCTATATGTGGATTTATCTTCTTTTCTGGGTATCCTTTACTTATATATTTTTGTTTCAGTTCATTAGCCTGTTTTTTAAAAACACTTATATCTGCACAATTCCTCCTTATGCGTCTCATTTGACCTTTAGGTATGTTTTTTAACCACGATTTATGATAATTACTTTGCATATCTATATAGGAATTACTGTCGGTGGTTTTACAGTAATTTTTTGTATATATTATATTTCCTTCAGTATAGATTACAAGATCTAAAAAGTTAATTTCCTTTTTACTAGAATTAAAAGTCAACATTATGTTCAGATCATTTATATTCAAATTGTCACAAAATTCCTTTAAATCTTCCTCTCCACCTTCCCAGATAAAAATGTAATCTATGAACCGATACCATTTCTTAATGCGCCCCTGAAATGCATTGTTGGGCCATATAGTTTTCTCCGACCAGTGCCCCATAAAATGGTTTGCATACGGTGGTGCAAATTTAGTACCCATTGTGGTTCCTCTTTGTTGAAGATAAAATGTATCATTATACCAGAAGAAATTGATTTTTTTAAATAAATAAAATACCTTCCATAATAAAATCTATTTTGTTTTGTATTGTCCCATTTTTTAATTAAGAAATATTCAACTGCTTCTTTACCTTGAGAATGGTCTATTATCGTATACAATAAACTTACATATGCAGTTACTAAATAATTATTTTCTTGCCAAGGCACACCTTTTATCTTATTTATCAGGTCCGTTGTATCCTTCAAATATTATTTAAGTTTCACAACTTCTGGTTGTAATTGAAAATCCAGATAGTGTGAAAGATTGGATGTCACTGAATCGGTCCCTGCTACAATAGGGCGTCCAGGAGGGTTGTTCAAATCCTTGTGGACTTTAGGAAGCACATAAAACATGTGAAGTGTTGAATTTTCTTTTTTAATATATTTACTTTTATTCTTTGTAATTACACCACCTTTATAATGTTTATCAATCACCTTTCCCAAATCCTTCTCTATTCTTTTGCTTGGGTTCCCCTTTAATACTTTATATGTTTTCTTTTCATTAAGTTGTCTTGAAATCTCCTCATTGTATTGATTTTTGTCCATCACCACTATTCCGCTGCCTTTATCTACGGGTTTAATAATTATATCAGAGTTTTTTTCTAAACCCTCCAGTGCTTTTCTTTCTTTCAAGGTTAAATGTCCATGTGTGCCCCATTTAGGTTCTATTTCCTCTAATTCTGTACTTATTATCTTATTAAAACTTTCTATGAAAAATCCTCTGTTGAATACAGGATTGAAAGTTGACTTCAGTTTAAATATTTCCCTCTTAGAACTATTTTCACATCCTTTTCCTATAAAATATTTCTTTAAAGATATTTTACGAATAAATTTATGAATATCAATTTAGGTTTTGAATTTATTCAATTTGTTGTTAGGGGAAAATTGTAATCCTTTAGTGAGGATTTTTTCTTCCTCCTTGGATAACTCATGGTTACTGAGATTGAAAATCTTAATTTCTGTACTTGGTTCAGTGGATGAAATCTCATCCTCCTGGTTTTTTATATATTTTTTATTTTCATTTTTATTTTTCCCTGCCCCTCTTTTCCCATGTTTTTTCCTTTTTGTGTATATCTTGTTTAACGTACATAGTTCTTTCTCCGACTCCTGTCTAAAAAAATATTTTCGTTTAGTAGATCAAATCTATTTCATGTCGAAATGGGATCCTTTCCACTGTATCTTTTTTTATCTCTATTAGACGCATACCATATATCTTTAGTAATAAAACCTTCTTTTATTGGTGTATAGAAGTCTCTTCTATTGTGCATTGGGTTTATTTTATCCCTTTTAATCGTTTTCCTCCAAGTGTATTCATTCCTATAGTTTTCTCTTGATGTTTCATAAGGTTTATCTCTCCTTGTATCTCTCGGTGTCCGTTGAAATCTATCTGACTTTTTGTTAAAATCTCTTTCTCTAAAACTTCCGGGTCTCTAAACAGTAGGAGGCGGTGACTCAGAGAAACCCCAGAGCATCAGCGAATGCCAGCCGAGGGAATTGAGTCACGGGGTACGTCACATGATGAGATGACCCGCATACTTCAGGGTCTTTGAATAGCATGAGGCGGTGACTCAGAGGAACCCCAGAATGGCAGAATGGCAGTAAGTGCCATCCGGGGGAATCCTGTCATGAATAAAAAGAATCTATAAGAGGGAATAATATCCTATATTGGCCTAGAAGGAAGTGCTGGAATAATGAGCTTAGTGCTGTCAGGTACTGGATCAATGTGCTGGAGCCTGGGCTAGTTACTCAGGGATGGAGAGATGCATTAGGAACCATTCAGTGATAACATGAAGTGAGAGATTGAGCAAGATGTTGTTATCCTCACTTACATGTGAGTCAAGTTTTTATAGGTGCTCTCTTAGGGAAGTACCCATGGGTGATTTACTTATGCCCAAAGTACAGTTGAGAGTGTTATGAGTAAGAAGCGCAGAGATTTTGAGCACTTTCATGGGAAAATTATAGGGTACGAGAAGCAGAGCGTGAGAAAGACAGGGACAATTTAATGAAGATAGTATCAGCTCTTGTTTCAAGTGATGTAAAATTATATTATATGATTACTACTGCCATGTGTTGGGAAGAGACTTTGGGGCCTTCTCATCAAACAATAAATGGCGCGGTAACCATGTGGAAACGCTAGTTTCCGCATATTTAGGTTACTGGGCCATTCATCATCAGGGGTCCCAAATGAACCACCTGATATTCAAGCTTTCGAAGTCCGCTTGCTAGAACATACGCAATCTTCAGATGGCACTTGTTCTTGGATCCTCGAGGGATTCGAGGAGATAACTCAGCCGCCTTCTCACTACCACCCGGCGGCTTTGCGCATGCATGACCTAAGGCCATGCATGCATAGCTGTGGCAATAGGCTAGAGGTAAGTAATGCAGCTACTTATGTAGCTGCGCTACTAACCACAGGGACAGCTGCTTTTTGGTGTAGCTGTCCCCGCACCGGAGCAATGATGAATTGCTCCAGTGTAAAGTTTCCCACACTGCGAGTTGGATACTTAAGTATCCCCAACAGCAAGATGAATACGGCCCCCGATGATGAATAGGCCCCTAAATGTATTGACAGGAGAAAGATAAAAGAATGTAAATAAATAATTCATTCTTATTTATTTGTGCAATCATTAATTGTCACCTATATTTTGCCACACAGTAAATGCTCCTTACAAGTTATGCCACACAGTAATGCCCCTTACACATTATGCCACACAGTAGTACCCATTATACATATTATGGAACACAGTAATGGCCCATTCCATAGGGTTAGTCACAGTGACAGCACTCACCCGGCCACCAATCTGTAAGCTTAGTCAGCCTCACTGTTTGTCACTGACACAGACTCGCAGTCACTGCGCAAGTTCAAGCCGCCCTGCTGCTTCCGCCATCCAACAGCTCCTCGATCACACTGTGGGAGAGGTGACGTCTCTCCATACACACTGTGTGGGAGTCGAAAAGGTGGAGCTCCAGAGAGTGCAGAGAAGGATCCGGGAGCGCCACTAATAAAAATATTGCAGCAGGTGCCCAGCAAATGGACATTGCAGCGGCATCCACTTTCAACCCCAAGGCATCCGGTGCTCTGTGTAGTGGCACCAGCTGCACTCCCCCAGTTTTGGTCATGCATGCCCCCCTTTGAAGTCAGGGTTCCATATGAAATTTAAATGTAATGATTTGTGTGCATTTATGCCAGCCTTATAGTATAAAATAGTCCAGGGCAAAAACCTGCAAGATCCAAGGTTTCTGGGAAAGTATTGCGTCACTAGCGGTTCTAATTTGGAGCCGAATCTTTGCTAAAAATCAGCTCTGTTGGATTCAGAAATTCCGCACTCACACATCCCTAGAGATGACTAATGCTGGATACACACTGACAGATACATTGGCCGATCAATTGATTGGCCAATATATCTGCTGCCCGTCAGCCAGTGTGTACCCACGATATGTCGGTGAATGTCGGCGTTCACCGACATATCGCATTGGCTGTGCTGCACAGCCAATGGACAGATATGTCTGCAGACATATCTGTCCATCCGGAAGTGTGTGAACGGGCGGTCTACAGACCGCTCGTACACACACAGCAGCAGCCGCGAGGAGGTGGGGCGGGACACGCCCCCAATCCACCCACTGGCCGCCGGGATCCAACCCCCCCGCCCCACAAGAAGATGATGATGGCCCTTCACTGTGTATGAATGACCATCATCTGCAGATATATCTGCAAATCACTCGATCTGCAGATATATCTGTCAGATGTGTACTAGGGGTGAGCGGGTTCGGATTTCTGAGATGCGAACCTCCCCGAGCCCCCCCGATCCGAGGCCGATCCGAGTCAGGCTCTACTTTTCCCGCCTGACTCGGATCTGAAATCGAGGCAAAACGTCATCATCCCGCCTTCCGGGTCTCGCAGGTTTTGGATCCTATATAAAGGTACCCGCGTCGGCGCCATTTTCTCACTCGGCTGTGGAAAGTGAAGAGGGAGGGTGGGAGTTAGGGCTGGCTGGGCTGTGTAGTGTAGTGCAGTGTAGTGTTGTGCTGTGCTGCTGTTGTCCATAGGGGCTGTTTCCACTCCTTCAAAGTCCATAGGGGCTGGCTGGACTGTGTTGTGCAGTCAGTTGTGCATAGGGGCTGTGTCCACTCCAAAGTCCTGTGCAGTGTCCCAGTCCTAAAGGGGTGCTGTAGTGTTGTCCAGGGGGTGCTCTGTCCATCAGGGGTGCTCCCCCCAAGTGCAAAAAAAAAAACATTTTTTTTCTGTGTTTGTGAATTGTGTGCACTGTGGCTGCACGTGCATCAACAAAGGAGCAGCGCCAAGCGTGCGCCTGTGTCCCATTAGTAAAGGGCCGGCTGGCTTGTCCATTAAAGGGTGCTGTAACCTCCAAAGTACACTCCAAACAAAATAAAAAAATATTTTCTGTGTTTGTGAATTGTGTGCACTGTGGCTGCACGTGCATCAACAAAGGAGCAGCGCCAAGCGTGCGCCTGTGTCCCATAAGTAAAGGGCCGGCTGGCTTGTCCATTAAAGGGTGCTGTAACCTCCAAAGTACACTCCAAACAAAATAAAAAAATATTTTCTGTGTTTGTGAATTGTGTGCACTGTGGCTGCACGTGCATCAACAAAGGAGCAGCGCCAAGCGTGCGCCTGTGTCCCATAAGTAAAGGGCCGGCTGGCTTGTCCATTAAAGGGTGCTGTAACCCCCAAAGTACACTCCAAACAAAATAAAAAAATATTTTCTGTGTTTGTGAATTGTGTGCGCAGTAGCCGCACGTGCATCAACAAAGTAGTGCCAAGCGTGCGCCTGTGTCATAAGTAAAGGGCTGGCTGGCTTGTCCGTTAAAGGGTGCTGTAACCCCCAAAGTACACTCCAAGCAAAATAAA
The DNA here is from genome assembly GCA_031769625.1 of Taudactylus pleione. Classification (NCBI taxonomy): domain Eukaryota; kingdom Metazoa; phylum Chordata; class Amphibia; order Anura; family Myobatrachidae; genus Taudactylus; species Taudactylus pleione. The sequence continues at coordinate 1,592,946 of JAUIMM010000508.1, read as the reverse complement.
AAAATATTTTCTGTGTTTGTGAATTGTGTGCGCAGTAATCGCACGTGCATCAACAAAGTAGTGCCAAGTGTGCGCCTGTGTCATAAGTAAAGGGCCGGCTGGCTTGACCGTTAAAGGGTGCTGTAACCCCCAAAGTACACTCCAAACAAAATAAAAAATATTTTCTGTGTTTGTGAATTGTGTGCACTGTGGCTGCACGTGCATCAACAAAGGAGCAGCACCAAGCGTGCGCCTGTGTCCCATACATAAAGGACCGGCTGGCTTGTCCGTTAAAGGGTGCTGTAACCCCCAAAGTACACTCCAAACAAAATAAAAAAATATTTTCTGTGTTTGTGAATTGTGTGCGCAGTAATCGCACGTGCATCAACAAAGTAGTGCCAAGCGTGCGCCTGTGTCGTAAGTAAAGGACCGGCTGGCTTGTCCGTTAAAGGGTGCTGTAACCCCCAAAGTAAACTCCAAACAAAATAAAAAAATATTTTCTGTGTTTGTGAATTGTGTGTGCAGTAGCCGCACGTGCATCAACAAAGGAGCAGCGCCAAGCGTGTGCCTGTGTCCCATAAGTAAAGGGCCGGCTGGCTCATTTCTTAAAGGGTGGTGTAACCCACAAAGTGCACTAGTCTCCAACAAAAAAAAAAAAAAAAAATTCTGTGTTTGTGTGCGCCTTAGCCGCACGTATATCAATATAACATAAATGGAGGACCAAACTTTCTCCGATAAAAATAAAATAGGGAAAGATCAAGAACCACTTCCTCCTAGTGCTGAAGCTGCTGCCACTAGTCATGACATAGACGATAACATGCCATCAACGTCGTCTGCCAAGGCCGATGCCCAATGTCATAGTAGAGGGCACATACAATCCCAAATGACAAAGTTCAGGAAAATGACCTTAAAAAAAACATTTAAATCATCTGAAGAGAAACGTAAACTTGCCAATATGCCATTTACGACACGGAGTGGCAAGGAACGGCTAAGGTCTTTCCCTATGTTCATGACTAGTGGTTCAGCTTCACATGACGATGCAAGCCCTCCTCCCGCTAAAAAAATCAAACGAGTTAAGCTGGCAAAAGCACAGCGAAGAACTGTGCGTTCTAAGAAGATATCACAAATCCCCAAGGAGAGTCCAAGTGTGGTGGCGGTTGCGATGCCTGACCTTCCCAGCACTGGACGGGAAGAGGTGGCTCTTTCCACCATATGCACGCCCCCTGCAAGTGCTGAAAGGAGCACCCACAGTCCACTTGCTGATATGCAAATTGAAGATGTCACTGTTGAAGTACAACAGGATGAGGATACTGGTGTAGCTGACGCTGAGGAGGAAGTTGGCGAGGAGGATGTGGTTTGTTTAAATTAGGCTCCGGGGGAGACAGTTGTTGTTCATGGGATGAAGAAGCCCATCACGGTCATGCCTGGGCAGAAGACCAAACATTCCACCTCTTTGGTCTGGCAATATTTCTAACCAAATCCAGACAACAACTGTCTTGCCATATGTACCATATGTAAAGGTGAAATAAGTAGGGGTAGGGACGTTAACCACCTAGGAACATCCTCACTTATACGGCACCTGCAGCGCGTTCATAAAAAGTTACTGTCAAGTTCAGAAAATTTGGCTAAGACCGTAAGCAGTCCAGGGACACCAAAATCCAGTTGTCCTGTTGTATCCAAGCGCCTGCAAACCACACCGTCAACTCCCTCCTCGTCAATTTCCTCCTTAGTCAGGATTGGAAGTAGTCCTGCAGGCCATGTCACTGGCATGACTGACTCTCCTATCCAGGATTCCTCCGGAGGATCCTGCATTGCTACGCCTACTGCTGCCGCTGCTGCTGTTGCTTCTGCTGGGAGTCGTTCATCATCCCAGAGAGGAAGTAGGAACACCACTACTTTTACTAAACAATTGACCGTCCAACAGTCCTTAGCGAGGAGGATGAAGAACGACAGCAGTCATCCTGAAGTAAAACGTATAACTGAGGCCTTGACTGCTATGTTGGTGTTAGACGTGCGTCCGGTATCCGCCATTAGTGCAGTGGGATTTAGACAATTGATGGAGGTAGTGTGTCCCCGGTTCCAAATCCCGTCTAGATTCCACTTCACTAGGCAGGCGATACCGAGACTGTACAGAAACGTCAGAAAAAGTGTCCTCAGTGTCCAGAAAAATGCGGTTGTACCCAATGTCCATTTAACCACGGACATGTGGACAAGTGGAACAGGGCAGACTAAGGACTATATGACTGTGACAGCCCACTGGGTAGATGTATCACCTTACGCAGCAACAGCAGCAGCGTCACCAGTAGCAGCATCTCAGAAACGCCAGCTCGTTCCAAGGCAGGCTACGCTGTGTATCACCAGTTTCAGTAAGAGGCACACCGCCGACAACCTCTTAGAGAAACTGAGGGAAAGCATCGCCCAGTGGCTTACCCCACTTAGACTCTCCTAGGGATTTGTGATATCTGACAACGCCACCAATATTGTGCAGGCATTACATCTGGGCAAATTCCAGCATGTCCCATGTTTTGCTCACACAATAAACTTGGTGGTGCAGAATTTTCTGAAAAGTGACAGGGGCGTGCAGGAGACGCTCTGGGTGGCCCGAAAAATTTCACCATTCAGCGACTGCGTGCCGAAGACTGGAGCGCCAGCAAACACTCTTGAACCTGCCCCGCCATCACCTGAAGCAAGAGGTTGTGACGCGGTGGAACTCAACCCTCTATATGCTTCAGAGGATGGAGGAGCAGCAAAAGGCCATTCAAGCCTATACATCCACCTATGACATAGGCAAAGGAGAGGGTATGCACCTGACTCAAGCACAGTGGAGAATGATTTCCATGTTGTGCAAGGTTCTCCAGCCCTTCGAACTTGCCACACGTGAAGTCAGTTCAGACACTGCCAGCTTGAGTCAGGTCATTCCCCTCATCAGGCTTTTGCAGAAGCAGCTGGAGAAAGTGAAGGAAGAGCTAAGACGGAGCGATTCCGCTCGGCATGTGGGACATGTGGCTGAAGCCCTTCATTCGCTTTGCCAGGATTCCAGGGTGGTCAATCTGTTGAAATCAGACCACTACATTTTGCCCACCGTGCTCGATCCTAGGTTTAAAGCCTATGTGGTGTCTCTCTTTCCGGCCGACAAAAGCCTGCAGAGGTGCAAAGACCTGCTGGTGAAAACACTGTCAGCTGAAGCGGAACGGGACACGTCATCAGCTCCTTCTTCATTTTCTCCCGCAACTGGGGCTGCCAGGAAAAAACTTAGGTATCCTAAGCAACCCGCTAGCGGTGATGTAGGGTAGGCAGGACCAAGTTTGGACATCTGGTCCGGACTGAAGGACCTGGCAACAATTTCTGACATGTCTACTGTCACTGCATATGATACTGTCACCATTGACAGAATGGTGGAGGATTACATCGGTGACAGCATCCAAGTAGGCATGTCAGACAGTCCGTACCTGTACTGGCAGGAAAAAGAGGCAATTTGGAGGCCCCTGTACAAACTGGCTCTATTTTACCTGAGTTGCCCCCCCTCCAGTGTGTACTCCGAAAGAGTGTTTAGTGCAGCCGGGAACCTTGTCAGCGAAAGGCGTAGGAGGTTGCTTCCACAAAATGTGGAGAAGATGATGTTCATAAAAATGAATTATCAACTCTTCTAGGGAGACCAGCCTCCAGAATGTACAGAGGGACCTGTGGTGGTGGATTCCAGCGGGGACGAGTTAATACTCTGTGAGGATGAGGATGTACACAACACTGAAGAGGGTGAGGAATCGGTGGATGAGGAGGATGAGGACGACATCTTGCCTCCGTAGAGCCAGTTTGTGCAGGGACAGATTAATTGCCAGCTTGTTTTGTGGGGGCCCAAATGAACCAATAATTTCAGCCACAGTTGTGTGGCAGACCCTGGCACTGAAATGATTGGTTTGTTAAAGTGTGCATGTGTGGTAACCTTGACTTTATGTGGTAAGTAAAGAGTTTACCTTGTGTGTTGTGGTTCAAACTTCACTCGATTTACGGAGAGGTGAGAGTAATGGAAGCACATGAAGGGGTGACGAGGCAGCTTGTGGTTTTTATTTTGTGAACACAGGTTTATTAGAGAGTCGGCAGGGCACTTGCATAAATAACACTCCGCATTCAATGAGGCAGCCTTTGTATTGCATCAGTGGGGAAAACATCAATAATGAGATTACGCAAAAAAACAATGGCATTTGCAGGGCACCATACGGATTGGTGTAATAACACTTCGGCAGTATGACCATACAATGTAAGGCAACTTTTACGTTACTATTCACAGTTAAATTCAGTATTGAGCATACATTCTTATCTCAAACGGTTGCACACTACAAGAAAACAATTCAGCAATGATGTCAGTACTAAACTAACTAACAGTTTCAATGTCCAGATGACCTTAAACACAAAACACTGTATTCCTACCCGTCTTCGCTGCTGCAGCTGGTGGAGCTCTTATAGATCAGTTTAAGTTGACCACGGTACTAGTCCCACTTAGTGTAACGTTTGTTAGTATTAAATCTGGGAGGGAAGAATCGCCAATGTGGATATGGAAGTCCTGTACACAGTAAAGCAATTCAGTCACTGAATGTTAATTCCACTTTTCTCTCTATAGGCACATTCAAATCTCAGGCAATCAGAAGGTTATTCAATATTCCTAGACAACTGTTACTGTAAAGTGTCCCGCAGTTCTATCCCAGGTTGAAGGGCTATATTATCTACTTTAAGTAGTGTATTCCAGCTTTCAAGTATCAAAGAATCACTGTGCTGTGAAATAGGACAGTCTTGGTGTGATCCGGAAAGCATGCAGGGTAAATAGTGGTGAGCTTGGTCAGTGAAGCAGATAACTCCTATATCATGAAAGTGAAAGTAACACTGAGGTTCTGCTCTTTGCAACAAGGTATGAGAAAGTCCACTAATACTGAGTGCCAGTGCAGCTCTGCCTGTGGTGCAATCAGTCTTCCACTCACCACTCCTGTAGTTACCTCTGGTGCAAGGCTATGTAACTTCTCCACTGCTGGAGCTGTATGTCTACACTGCAGTTAATCGGTGGCCATCTTGTGGTTGGCAGCATGGCAACTCAAAGCAAGTGTTGCTGTTGGCCTGCGGCCATCTTGTGGTTGGCAGAAAAAGTTATAAATCACAATAGGACAGCGCCTTCTCTTATAAGTAGTATAACTGAAATGAGGGTGCTTTGAAGTTACCCTATGATGGCTGCTGCTGTGGTATGGGGCAGGGAGGATGATTATCCTGTACTGCGTGTTGCCACTGTGGCTGTGTACCTCCACGAGCGGCTCTTGCTGCTGCGCTGGACGCCTTAATTGTGTGCTGCTCTTGGTCCCAACTTCCCACTGCTGTGGCTCACCTGACCCGGTCTATCTTCCGCGGGTCCCCGGCGTCCATGCTCCCGGCTCGGCTGCTCCACACTCCACTAGAGCTTTGCAGCTTGGCGGTCTCTGCCCGCTGTCCTCGTGCTGCACGCCACACTTCTCCTCAGCTCCTGGCACGCCCTCTATAATTCACCCTCTTCTTCGTGGGCACCTGACCACACCCACCGCTTGAGAGACAGGACAGGCTCATCCAATCAGCACCAGCTGTCCCCTTGCTTCACACGTGCTGGGGAGATATGTATTAACTCCTTCCTTGCCCAAGGTGGTATTAACCCCTCACAGTCCTAGGGGTGTCCGTTTCATGGGTGTCACATCCCTCCATACTGAAATGATGCGTGTCCTCATGCTTGGTCCAATAATAAAGGGAAACAGGACAAAGGATAATTCCCAAATAACAGAGTATTGGCATCTGTAAGTCACAAATCCTGGGCATCAATGAACATAGGATGAATAGATCATGACCCTGACTACGCCTAACCATTAACTATCACACTAGCACAAATGTACACATAAATACAACATATCAATGTCAAACAGATTAGTGCAATCAGGAAAATATAAACAGTACTAAAGGTGCCTCTACTGACCTCTCTATTGTCTGTAACGTGTGGGCAGTATTCCTTGGGTGCTCCTGGTCGAGCGTCTCACTTCACCAATTTCAGGGACGTCTGCAATGACTTCCTCAACCACAGGCGGATGCCTCATTTCTGGGGTCGGGGAACCGGCCACGACAGGCCAATACATACTCAGGACAAGACTCAATGGGTCATTTAGTATCGACAACTGATCTCGGGCTGGGTGTGATGGTGGAGAATCAGGTAGTAATTCTGGAGCTCTGTGATGGTTACAATGGGCACAATTTGAGTTGATCCCGATGTACAACTTTCGGTTGACCACCTTCTACCTTATCAATCTGGTACACGGCTATTTCAGCGTTGGGTATGCCGGTAACTACATATGGATCAGGCTCCCATTGCGAATCCAATTTGCTGTGCCGCCGATTATTTTGCCTTAGCACGACATCTCGTACGGTTAATGGTCTGGCATGTGCAGTCGCATCGTATCGATCCTTTTGTCGATCACGGATAGCATCCATACGTTGGTCCACAAGAGCTCGAGCAGTCTGTAATCTACGCTGGTGTTCTACGACCCAATCCCCTTGGAAGCAAGAATCTGTGGCATCATCCGAAGCCAGGCCTAAGTGAACGTCAGCGGGTAGTTTCCCAGATCGTCCAAAAAGCAGATAATATGGCGTGTATCCTGTGGAGCTGTGCACAGTGTTGTTGTAGACAAAGATCAGTTCTGCTAGCAGAGTGGGCCACTCACGTCTTTGTGGAAGGGGTACAGCTCGGAGTAAATTTATCACAGTTTGGTTCATCCTTTCGCAGGCCCCGTTGCCCTGAGGATGGTATGCTGTAGTGCGTAATTTCACACACCCGTACAACTGGCATAGTTCTTGGAAGAGTAGGGCTTCAAACTCAGGCCCCTGATCCGTCAGAATACTAGCAGGGTACCCGTAGGGCCGTACAAATGCTCGCCAGACGATTTCTGCTGTCGTCTTTGCTGTGAGATCCCGAACTGGCAGTACAACGGCAAACTTGGTGTAATGGTCAATTATAGTTACAGCATATTGATATCCATTGCTACTTGGTTCTAGCTTCACATTGTCGATAGTTACGAGTTCCAGTGGTTGTCGGGTAACAATGGGGTGCAGCGGTGCTTTCTCTTCTGATGGAGCCGGTCTACGTGCTGTGCATATGTCGCAAGATTTGCACCAGTCTTCCACATCCTGACGCATATTCCCCCAGTAAAATCTTCGACGTAGGGTCGCCTCGGTCTTTTGACAGCCGAAATGGCCAGAGTGATCATGATAGGCCCGTAGGATAAGATCGATTTTCGCAGGGGGCACCACCAACTGCTCAATCAACAGATGTGTCTTTGGATCTGTGCTCTGTCGTAGCAATAGGCCTCTTCGCAACGTCAAACGGTCCTTTTGCCGCCACAATTGGATTAGGTCCGGGGTTGCAGCTTGTCTCTGAATTCGGGTCAACCCCTGACGAGAGGCCAGCAACTGTTTCACCCTTTTTAAGGTTGGGCTTGCGTCCTGCCAGACAGTCCAATCTCCTTCCATCTCCATGCCCTGAACTTCCTGCACTCTCGCAGGGATGGGAACCATAGCATTCTGTTCCGGTGCTCTTCTTTTCAAACTGAAGTTGGGAGTTTCAATCTGCTCCCACCTGTCTATTCCTTCCAATTCACTTTCGCCCGTCTGTAGCCGGGAGAGTGCATCGGCATTCGCGTTACTTCGCCCACTTCTGTATACTACTTTGAACTGGTAGTTGGCCAGTCTGGAGGACCACCTTTGTTCCAAAGCTCCTAGAGGGGTGGTGGCTTCATGAGCCAGTGGGTTACAGTCCGTATAAGCTACAAACGGTGTTGCCGCTAGATAGTCTCTGAATTTTTCTGTCACTGCCCACACCAAGGCAAGAAACTCGAGTTTGTAGGCGCTGTAATTGGCGTCGTTCCGTTCGGTGGGACATAGACTGCGACTAGCGTAAGCGATCACACGCTCTTGATTTTCCTGAACTTGGGCAAGTACAGCTCCCAACCCTTGCTTGCTGGCATCCGTGTACAGCCGGAACGGGTGGTTGTAATCTGGGTAGGCCAGCACAGGGGCCTCTCTCAGGACTTTCTTCAGCAGGTCGAAGGCTGTCTGTCGTTCAGTCGCCCACTCAATGGGAATTCGTTTGTTATACTTATCCTTAGGGATCCCTCGTAGAATTTCTAATAGAGGGGCGGCGACTTTGGCAAAGTCCTTCACAAACCGTCAATATCCTACAAATCCAAGGAACCGTCGGACATCTTTGACTGTCAGCGGGATGGGCCATTCCAATACCGCTTTCACCTTTTCGGGGTCCGGGGTCACACCCTCAGGGCTTACAATGTGACCTAAGTACTGAACTCGGGGCTTGAGCAGGTGGCACTTGGATGGCTTCAGCTTCAGACCGAATCTAGTCAGCTGTTGGAAAACCTCCCGTAAGTGTTGCAGATGGTCAGAGTAGGTTTTTGAAAAGATGATAATGTCATCCAAATATAGGAGAACCACATCGAAATTCCTATGGCCTAGACAATGCTCCATCACGTGTTGGAAGGTGGCGGGAGCATTGCATAAGCCAAATGGCATACGGTTGAATTCATAGAGCCCCATTGGTGTGACGAAGGCAGTCTTCTCCTTGTCCTCTTCCTTCATCTGAACCTGCCAGTAGCCGCTGGTCAAATCTAGGGTTGAGAAATATTTGGCAGATTTAAGCGCCGTCAGAGACTCCTCAATTCGGGGTAGAGGATAGGCATCCTTATGTGTGATAGCATTCAGCTTCCTGTAGTCTACACAGAATCTTAGCAGGCCATCCTTTTTGCGAACTAACACCAATGGGGCTGCCCATGGGCTGTGACTCTCTCGGATGATGCCATTGCTCTTCATGTCCTCCAACAGTTGCCGTACGGGCTGATATAGCGCTGGTGCCAATGGGCGATGCCGCTCCTTTATGGGTGGGGCATCCCCTGTCAGGATATGATGGTGTATCTCCTTCACGATACCCAGATCTGTAGGGCTATGGCTGAAAGTCTCAGCATTATTCTTCACAACCTGGAGGATTCCGGCCTTATGGTCTCTCGGTGTGCTGCCATCCCCTACCTGAATCTCTGTCCACCATTCATCTTCCTGCTCGTCAGCTGTACTACTCTCCATGGTTACTTGACACTGATTAGCTGGCGTCGATACAACTTGATTGCGTAATTATGGGGATTTAAGATCCGCACTGGGACTCGTCCGTTCTCCACAGTGACTAGGGTACTGGCTACTACCGCCTCCTGGCGAGCGGACGTTAAACAGGGTTCAATTAAGGCCTCATAGCTTCTGCCAGCTGGTCCGCATCGTGCCTTGCCCCAGAGGATGGTCTCTGAATTGGGTTGCAATTTGATGGGCTTACTATCCATTAGTCTAACCTTTCCAATCTCTCCCTCACTATGAGCGAACCTCTGATGACCTTGAAGCACCCTGATAGTCTTCTGTATGATTCTTCGCTCCCCGGTGACCAACTGAGACAATTCACTCCTTAGTGTGGCCAATAGCTCCTCCGGACATTGCTGTAAGACGTTCATTCCTAGAATCACCGGTGCTACTTTAGCTTCACTGCTCTCAGTGATCAGACATCCCTGTAGTGGAAGGAGGGTTTCTCCGATCTGCATATTAGCCTCCCAGTACCCCACGCAGGAGATCCCCAGTCCGTTACTAGCAATTAGTTGCAGCCATGAGGGAGGTGGCATCAGCAACTGCCCCTCCTTCCAATAGCGTTGAAAAGCAGGTAGCTGTATGGTGGTGATTTGGGATCCTGTGTCTAACATGGCCAAAACTTCCACGCCGTTTATGACAATTGGGATTGTCGGACACGTCCCGACATACCGGGGCCACCACTCTTCAGGATTCGGGTCTACTCCTCCTGTTCTCCCCGAGGCTTGACCCCCACCCTCGGGGTGTTGCAGTTTAACGTCTCCTCTTGCCTGCAGTGTCTCTCCACATGACCTGCCTTCTGGCACCGCCTGCAGATGGGACGGCCTTGAGCATCAAACCGATCTGTTGATCTTCTTCCTTGTCCCCGGGGTGGTTCCCACCAGTCATCAGCCCTTTGTCTTCTTGGCCGCCACCGTGGCTCTTCATAATCCGCCGGTTGGGATTGAGCTAGGCTATGCACCTCCCTACGTATCTCTGCCATTCCCAATGTCATTTCTTCCATCTGTTTCCTCAACAGTTGTATTGGGTCAGGGGATGGCAGCTGCAGCCCATGGGAGGCGGGGTTGGTTTCTTTGGGTGCCTGACATGCATTCCGTAAGCCAGCTTCTGCCGAGTAGGACTGACTTGGTAATTCTGGGAATTCCGTATTATGCTCTTCGACCGTGCCCAACATTTTGATAGCCGCTTCTTTAAAAAGTCTAAGAAAGTATGCGTCGGAAGTTGTAGTCGCAGTAGTCGCAGTTGAACTCGTGTTCCTTCTCTGTTAGTTCCCTCTATCAATTGGGTGACCAAGGTCTCATCCGGGTTCCTGACTTCTTCCTGATCGACAGCCTGGATTGCCCTCAAGGCCTCCTGCAGGGTGAGGGCGTAGTCACGCAGACTCTATCCAGGTTTTTGTTTACATGCATATAACCTCATTTTCAAGGTGGATAAGGTACGGGCATCAAAAGTGGTCGCCAGTCGTTTAAGGACTTGTTCTACGTTCTGTTTTTCTCTGGCGGGTCAGGACGTCACTTCCCTGAGTGCCGAATTCTTCAATTGCCCAATGAGTATCTCGACCTGCTGCTGATCACTTAGCGGGTACAAACGGAACATAGAGGTCATCTTCCTTTTAAACTCGGTGAGCGTGCTTCCTTCTGTGCCATGGTCCTCACCAGAATACGTGGGGAGCCACGGGGCTCCGAAGTAATAGGGGAGCGTGATAGGATTGATCTGTGCCACAGGTGGGTTGATCGGTGCTCCTGCGCCAGCAGGCGGTACTGCCTGGGCTGGTGGATCGGTCGACATGGCTCTTCTATACTTCCAACCTTCTCACTTTGGACTCCGTTAATCCTGTTCGTGACGCCAGTTGTGGTAACCTTGACTTTATGTGGTAAGTAAAGAGTTTACCTTGTGTGTTGTGGTTCAATCTTCACTCGACTTACGGAGAGGTGAGAGTAATGGAAGCACATGAAGGGGCGACGAGGCAGCTTGTGGTTTTTATTTTGTGAACACAGGTTTATTAGAGAGTCGGCAGGGCACTTGCATAAATAACACTCCGCATTCAATGAGGCAGCCTTTGTATTGCATCAGTGGGGAAAACATCAATAATGAGATTACACATAAAAACAATGGCATTTGCACGGCACCATACGGATTGGTGTATTAATACTTCGGCAGTATGACCATACAATGTAAGGCAACTTTTACGTTACTATTCACAGTTAAATTCAGTATTGAGCATACATTCTTATCTCAAACGGTTGCACACTACAAGAAAACAATTCAGCAATGATGTCAGTACTAAACTAACTAACAGTTTCAATGTCCAGATGACCTTAAACACAAAACACTGTATTCCTACCCGTCTTCGCTGCTGCAGCTGGTGGAACTCTTATAGATCAGTTTAAGTTGACCACGGTACTAGTCCCACTTAGTGTAACGTTTGTTAGTATTAAATCTGGGAGGGAAGAATTGCCAATGTGTATATGGAAGTCCTGTACACAGTACAGCAATTCAGTCACTGAATGTTAATTCCACTTTTCTCTCTATAGGCACATTCAAATCTCAGGCAATCAGAAGGTTATTCAATATTCCTAGACAACTGTTACTGTAAAGTGTCCCGCAGTTCTATCCCAGGTTGAAGGGCTATATTATCTACTTTAAGTAGTGCATTCCAGCTTTCAAGTATCAAAGAATCACTGTGCTGTGAAATAGGACAGTCTTGGTGTGATCCGGAAAGCATGCAGGGTAAATACAAGGTATGAGAAAGTCCACTAATACTGAGTGTCAGTGCAGCTCTGCCTGTGGTGCAATCAGTCTTCCACTCACCACTCCTGTAGTTACCTCTGGTGCAAGGCTATGTAACTTCTCCACTGCTGGAGCTGTATGTCTATACTGCAGTTAATCGGTGGCCATCTTGTGGTTGGCAGCATGGCAACTCAAAGCAAGTGTTGCTGTTGGCCTGCGGCCATCTTGTGGTTGGCAGAAAAAGTTATAAATCACAATAGGACAGCGCCTTCTCTTATAAGTTGTATAACTGAAATGAGGGTGCTTTGAAGTTACCCTATGATGGCTGCTGCTGTGGTATGGGGCAGGGAGGTTGATTATCCTGTACTGCGTGTTGCCACTGTGGCTGTGTACCTCCACGAGCGGCTCTTGCTGCTGCGCTGGACGCCTTAATTGTGTGCTGCTCTTGGTCCCAACTTCCCACTGCTGTGGCTCACCTGACCCGGTCTATCTTCCGCGGGTCCCCGGCGTCCATGCTCCCGGCTCGGCTGCTCCACACTCCACTAGAGCTTTGCAGCTTGGCGGTCTCTGCCCGCTGTCCTCGTGCTGCACGCCACACTTCTCCTCAGCTCCTGGCACGCCCTCTATAATTCACCCTCTTCTTCGCGGGCACCTGACCACACCCACCGCTTGAGAGACAGGACAGGCTCATCCAATCAGCACCAGCTGTCCCCTTGCTTCACACGTGCTGGGGAGATATGTATTAACTCCTTCCTTGCCCAAGGTGGTATTAACCCCTCACAGTCCTAGGGGTGTCCGTTTCATGGGTGTCACACATGTCCTGTTTATACAACATAAGGGTGGATGGGAGGGCCCAAGGACAATTCCATCTTGCATCTCTTTTTTTTCTTTGCATTATGTACAGTTTGTGGCCTAGTTTTTCAAACTGCCATCCTGTCTGCCACTGCAGTATCACTACTAGATGGGTCGTGTCACTTAGCATAGTCATCCAGCTACCTCCGTGCAACCTTTTGGACATAAAAACACTATTGTGAGGTGTTCAGAATAGACTGGAAATGAGTGGAAATTAAGGTTATTGAGGTTAATAATAGCATAGTAGCAGAAAAACCCACAAATTCTGTGATTTTAGCTGTTTTTATGCTTTGTTTTTAAAAAAAATACAGATCCAAAACACAAAACCCAGAACCCAAAACACCAAAGGGTGGTTTTGGCAAAACCAATCCAGATCCAAAACACGAAGAAAGATCCAGATCCAAAACACAAAAAGTGGCCGGTGCACACCCCTAGTGTGTACCCACCTTTACACACATGAATGAGATATAGTTAGACTGAGACTTTCCATACACAAAGTTGTGTAATTTATTATTACAGTAATAGAGAAGTACTCAAAGCTGTAATTGCAGGTAAAGGTACTTCTAAATAATAATAATCATAATATTTTTTATTTATAGTACTTTTATCCAACAGGACGCAAGATACTTATGAATTATAAATGATGTTATTAATGTTTCTGCCTTTTTTTTATTCAGAATTCATAAAGAAACCTTTAGAATTTGTTCTTTGCTTAGCACAGTGGTTCAAAAAACAGTAGAGTATCAGCATTGTTTTCACGGCACCCTTAAGTTTAAGTTTGTTCTTAATAAATTCAGGAAAAAATTTAGTAAAATAGTAAAGTGAAATAAATTGTGCTTAACTGTCATCCATGGGTTCAGTTATGTGGTGATGGACAGATTTGCACTTCTGTTTGCCCACATATTTACATTACATTGACCATAAATACTTTAATTTGGTGCTGGACCACCAACCCTGAGGCACCCCTTCAAATGTCCCGAGCAGGGCCGGATTAAGGGCAGGGCGACAGGGGCGGGCGTCCTGGGGCCCCCACACATAGGGGGCCCCCACACACAGCCCTCAGCCACATCCCCATAAAACATTTTAAAAAATGGTTTATTAAGGGTGCCGCGGCCCGCAATTAGGCTCCGCCCCTCCCGCGATTTGGCTCCGCCCCCTTTTCAAACTGACAGGGCTACCTATCAGCTCCTTTCTTCTCTGCCCACACACAAGGCGGTCGGGGCCCGGGACCTGCTTCCTCTGCTCAGGTCAGTGGGCACCATGGAGGGAGCACAAGCAGCACACTGCAGCCGGAAGGTAGGGGGGTACCTCGTTGCTGGTAGTGTAGTAGGGGGGGTGTCTGTGTGTTTTTAGTGTGGGAGAGGGGTGTCTGTGTGTTTTTAGTGTGGGAGAGGGGTGTCTGTGTGTTTTTAGTGTGGGAGAGGGGTGTCTGTGTGTTTTTAGTGTGGGAGGGGGGTGTCTGTGTGTTTTTAATGTAGGAGGGGGGTGTCTGTGTGTTTTTAGTGCAGTGGGTGCTGATAGTGAATGATGAGGGTTGTGTCTGGACTGTGTGTTGGTGATGAATGTATGATTGGGTGCTGCTGGGGTGTCCTTGGTGCAAGACAGAGGAGGGAAGTAATTGGTGAATGAGGGGAGTGTCTGGGTATATACAGTATGTGCGTGAAAAAAAATAATAAAAGAAAATAACATATATATATGTTAAAAAAATAATATATATATATATGCATGTGTGTGTAATAATTTTTATATATATATAAATTGATATGTGTTGATTGGAATTTGAATTGCTGGCACCATGGTCTTTTAAACTCTCTCTAAGGAAGTGCCAACCTCATGGGACTTGTGATATATATATATATTTTTTTCAACTTTTATTGATAGGGGCCCCCACATGTTTTGTTGCCCAGAGGCCCCCACAGACCTTAATCTGGCCCTGGTCCCGAGGCACCCCAAGGGGGTGCCACGGCGCACAGTTTGGGGACCACTGGCTTAGCATAAAATACTTACATTTGTATTACCAATACTATCAGCAACAGGCGTACACCTACATCTGTGTGCAACGATGATTGCCAGCACTCATTTATAATGCTGATACGAGCTTTCCTAATTGCATATGCGGATATTACTGTATATAATATTGTGGCAGTGTATTGGATTATTTTTTGTGAAGGAAGATTATATATGCTGTATTACAGGTCAAGTTAGCATTCTCCAGAGAGTTTGGGCTTTTGTTTCCACTCGCAAATTTACTAATGTCAAACTCGGGAGAGAAATCTCATTTGCTACAGGAAAATTCTAGAGAGTTAGCAAACTCTGAACTTCACCATCGGCCAAACTCGAGTAACTTTTCACTAGTGAAGCTAGGAATCGGGAATTTACCAAGATGAACGTTTCTAAACTCTCATGAGAACGGACAAAACTCCTGTCCAAATTCGTGATATCAATTCACCTACCTGTGAGCTGCGAGTTCAGCAGAAACATACACAGATCAGTGTGGTCCATGTATGATTATGCCTATAAATAGTAAATGAAGGGTTAATTTAAAAAAAAATTATGTGGTGTCCCCCCCAAAAGCTTAACTAGCCCTTGACTGCTCAGCCAGTCCTGGTTCCTCAAATTACGGGGAAAAATGTGTAGGGTTCCCCCGTAATTTAGGAACCAGCGCCTGGCTGCAGGGCCAGTTCTGGTTATAAATATAGGGGGGGAAATTGCGTAGGTGTCCCCCTATATTTAAAACCAGCACTGTACCCAAACCGACTGGGGTGTAATGCCACAGCCAGGGGACCACATCATGGGTCTCCCCAGCCAAAGTATTCACATCCCAAGCTGGTCAGCCCAAGTTGGGGATCTCCTGGGAGGTGAGGACCCCACCAAGAAGGAGTGCCCCCTCTCCCAACACCCCAGGCTTAGGCTGAAGCCCGGGGCTCTTCCCCGCACCCATGGGCTGTGGGTAGAGGGGTAATTGTAGTGATAATATTGTAAAAGTATTGTTTTCTACCGTGGAACTACAGGCGCCAGCATACCTGCCCTTTGGCACTTTAGCTGTAAAAAAATAGGTAAAAAACCACAACACACACACACCATAGAAAGTATAATTTTATTCCATACACCTACCTCACTCACACATACCTACTGCCAGCTGTTCTGTCCACTTCTCCAGTAGAATTCCAATGAGTACCTGTGAACAAAGATCATATACTCACCTCCGCTGGTCTCTCTAGCATTCCCAGTAAGTCCCGAGCACAGCAGACTGTAGCCGTCTTTATGTTATCACATAGACGGCTTCCCGGCTTCTGACGGGACACCCCATGTGTGAAATGTCAGAAGCCAGACCCACCAGCCAATCAGTGGCCGCTTTACATGTAGCGGCCGCTCATTGGTGGGGATCCACGTGTAACCAGCCAATGAGTGTCCACTACATGTAAAGTGGTCACTGATTGGCTAGTGGTCCGTGTGAAATACAGACGATAGCGATCATCTGTCATTTTGCGTAGTGTAAGTATATGTGACAATATATACTTAGACATGTCTACCTTGGATCGGCTTACTCGTTATTTTATTTTGAGAAGTACGGGGATGCTATGGAGAGTGACGCCAGGATGTAGGTGAGTATGGGATCTTTTTTCCAGGTACTCCCAGTGGATTCTACATGGACAAGGGGACAGGCCAGCTGGCAGCAGGTAAGTATGTGTGAGTGAGGTAGGTATGTAATAAAGTTGTACTATACACAGTGTGTAAGTGTTGTGCTTATTTAACTATTTATTTTACAGTGGGAGTACGGGTGCCGGCCGCCTGCTGGCACTTGTAGTTCCACAAGTGGCAAAGGGAAGGCATGCTGGCACCTGTAGTTCCACTGTAAAATACAATAGTTTTAAACTTTTGTACAATACTATTACCCCGTACCACAGCCCCTAGGGACCCTTATGCATTTTTCCCCCCTATATTTAAAACCAGGACTGGCCCCAGGTGCTGGTTCCTAAATTACGGGGGGACCCTACACGTTTTTGTCCACGTAATTTGAGGAACCAGGACTGGCTGAGCAGCCCGGGGCTGGTTATGCCTTTTTGGGAGGGACCCTACATAATTTTTTATAAAACATTTAACCCTTTTTTTTACAGGTACAACACGCAAGCAGCCTTCACATATCTCACTGATTTGTGCAGGCTGCTTGTTCGGGAGAGTTAAGCTGGGTACACACCTTTACAATCATTGGGCCGTTCACCCAATATCGATAGAACGGCCGTTGGATTGTATAGTTGTGTATGCTTTCCCGATGCAGGAGCGTTAGCCGATAAACGACTTTTAACGCTCCTGCAATGGTCAGGATCGGGAGGTTGCATCTTATTTACGGTTTAATATTCATCGGTTCAACCTCCCGATCCCATAGAAGCCCGTACACACTGTGCTATGTCTGCACAGTGTGTACGCGGCTGACGGGGTCACACTGGGGACAGACTGCATGGCTGATCGGGACAGTTTTACCTGATCAGCCTGCAATCGTAAAAGTGTGTACCCAGCTTTAAGCTGGGTACACACTTATACAATCATTGGGCCATTCATCCAATATCGAGAGAATGGCCGTTGGATTGTATAGGTGTGTACCCTGTCCCGATGCAGGAGCGTTAGCCGATAAACGGCTTTTAACGCCCCTGCAATGGTCGGGATCGGGAGGTCGCATCTTATGTACAGTTTAAAGCTGGGTACACACTTTTAAGATTGCAGGCTGATCAGGTAAAACTGTCCCGATCAGCCGTGCAGTCTGTCCCCAGTGTGACCCCGTCAGCCGCGTACACTGTGCAGACATAGCAGTGTGTACGGGCTTCTATGGGATCGGGAGGTGGGACCAACGAATATTAAACTGTACATAAGATGTAACCTCCTGATCCCGACCGTTGCAGGAGCGTTAAAAGCAGTTTATCCGCTAATGCTCCTGCATTGGGACAGTATACACACCTATACAAACCAATGGCCATTCTCTCGATATTGGATGAATGGCCCGATGATTGTATAGGTGTGTACCCATCTTAGTATTCGTCGGTTCGACCTCCCAATCCCATAGAAGCCCGTACACACTGTGCTATGTCTGCACAGTGTGTGCGCGGCTGGCAGGGGGACACTAGGGACAGAAAGCACGGCTGATCGGGACAGTTTTACCCGATCAGCCTGCAATCGTAAAAGTGTCTACCCAGCTTCAGGCAGAGAGAAGACACTGCAATCTCGGGTGAGTATTCTCCTTCAAAACTTGCTACTCAGGGGAGAAATCTCCATCTGCTTCACCATCGGCAAACTCACTCTCAGCTAAACTCACTTCTTAGTAAATTTGTTATTTTCAGAAGCCTCAAATCACCCGAGTTTCGGCGGTGCTAATCGAGTTTAAAATAAAAAAAAACTTGATCAAACTCATATCTTTCTATATTTATCCTCAGGTCTCTCAAGTTCAAACTTTTTATTAAATCTAATTGTGTTGATTCTAATTAAAGCTGGGTACACACCAGTACAATCAAACTGTCGATGCAGTTTTACTTTCGATTTCACAAAGGCAGCAGCAGCATAGGCAGTACGGGCGGCAATGCGCACAGAATTCAATTTTTTTTCGAAATCGCATTAGATTTGATCAGTTTTCTTCCGGCAAAACATAATAGATTATGCGTACACACTCTTGAGATATCACAGGAACGTGTCAGGAACCGAGAGAATGGCTCGATGATTGTATAGCCAGACAAAAACCCCAATGTGACAGTTGCCACTTTAGTGTCACTGGGGGATAAAACACTCCGTTCTGATCCGAAAAATTGCAATCAGCTCAGATAATACTATATACTAATTATAGTTACAGGTGCCAATCCTTGTAAAAATGGCTTCCAATCCTTTTTTAAATTATGTTAGTAAGTTTGGGGCTTGAATGATTTGTATGCAAGCTGCAGTGCTGTGATGACACTACAACCCTTGACTTTGACATTTGAGGGTCGCGATGGTGATCTGATGCTGCGTCTTTAGATGCAGCACTTGGATCTGCGATGCCGACAGAAGGTATATTTTTTCTTCAGGCGCGGTATTAGAATTGCACCTAAATCCAAAGGCACAGCAGCAATGCTATTCGCGTAATCTGAATCAAGCCCTTTGCGATCACTTCTTCACATGATAAGGAATTCCATTGCTTATCTGTCCATACAAACAGAAAAGCTTTGTGTATTGACCTCAGAGTTACTGTACACCATAATTACTATATATACTCATATTTAATGTGCCTTTTTAGTATATAGCTATATCGGCATAACATAAGGATGTACAAATCAAGGGTATATTTGGCAGAATCTCCTATGTGAATCTTCTTCGGTTGAATTTTGCCTATTTGTTCTATTTTTAGCAAAATGATTCACACAATTATTTTCCAGCCAGACCATTGTGATTTGATTTGGTATTTATGAAGCACTGAAATCCGTAGAAACTCGAAACTTGCCGAAACATTTTGCTCATGTGTATTTTAGTCTAACTGATAAATGAAGGTTTGCACTCCTTTTTGGTGATGTAAGTCTTCTGTTCATGTGTTCTCTAATGAGGTGCTGCACTGGCTCTCACATGGAAATACTCAGTAATCTCATGCTCTAACAAATGATATTACATCTTGTTGAAATGCTGATTACTTCCTTTGAAATACTGCACCATATGACAATGATATGAGCTGCAGAAATATTTAGGCTTCAACAGTTTCTATGTTTAGGCTTTGACACCAAAAAAATGTGACTTGTGAGAAATTCATTATGTCTGTACCTTGTCCTGGAACAGGTCTTACCACACGTAGTATGTGTTGTGACCTAATAATACTCATGCCTTGTTACCCTGAAGAGAGTGTCTAATTACAGAAGCAGATATGCTGGTGATGGTGAGGGGTGCATGACTAGCAATGTGCAAGAAATTCATTTACATGAATAGAGTGCAGCTACAAAATCATTTCTATATAAAAGAATCAGTGCACTCCCCAGTACAAACAATTCAGCTATGTTAAGTGATTTTCATGTTATTTGTTATTCATGTTAAGTGATATTCATGTTAATATGTTTGCCCTAAATGACTCATTTAATGACTCATTCAGTTGTAGAATCTGTAGCCGTATGTAAAGCAGCATCATATCATAGGATTTGAACACTGCACTTTTCTACCTTAAAATGTGCAACCTTAATAAAATTAATTGCTCACCTACTGTATGGGAATATTTATTAATTATCGGAATACAAGATGAAGGATCACCCAATTGCACATGTGGGCATGTGGGAGTGGCCACTGCTGAGGAGGGATCCTATAGAAACTCCCAGAACTTTTGCAAATGTAGCACATAGGCTACAATGCCCAACGCTATCTAAAGATGGCATTAACTATAGGGGCCAAGATCCAAAATGCTTTGCATTCCAGAGCTTCGAAAATGTGTCATTTTAGAAGCTGTTGTGGTTGAAAGTGGGGGATTGCAGCAGGTATTTCTAGTGTCATACATCCAGTATTTAAGGGTATATGGTAAATATTTTCCATAACAATGCCCCCTAGTTACATACTGTAATTACAACTCTGAAAATGCTACACTGATTGCGCAAGTGAAAGTGTTTTTATTTCCAGTATAGTGTAGAGTTTTATTCTATAAGATGGCCCTTATGCCATGGGTTCCTTGTGAAGTGATTCAATTACAGACACCATTTTCCTGTCTGAGGTCATTTATAACAGTTTAGAAATGAATTACTGATAAGCTTAAGGGAAAGTGGGCTGCAGTGGCATAACAATGGGTAGGCTCTAAATCGGGACCCATGTGTGTTAAATGTCACAGTAAAAATTAAAAACTGTGATCTCTCCAGTATCCACTAAGCATAAAATTCTAGCATTTCCCCATGTACAGGAGGTCCCGGAGACAATTATACATTGGCGCCGTCTAGCTGCCCCACATGTGGGGTTGTGTCCCTAGACTGCATCAGAATGTTTGAGGAGTCAGTTTAGAGCAGCGGTGAATGAAATGTAAGAGGAGAGTAGCTTGTGAACAGCTTTGCAGGGAGCAAAGGCTGATTTTCTGAAGAAGGTGGAAGTAGAAAAATGCTCAATGTCGCGTATCAGGTGTACACAAGTGCCAAGTTGTGGTTGTAGTGGTTAATGAATGTGGCCTCTCATTATAAAAGAGTTCCTATAGAGCCAACTATTTATGGATAAAACAAGTTTATCCTGTGTTCTTATTATGCAAACCATTCTCTTTCCAGGAAAACCTACTTTAGATCCCTAATTGCCACCTAAATCCACCAACCCTCAATATGTTATTTACTACCATCAACTTGCTTCTCTGCCTATCCGCAGTACCCTCTTCTTCTTTCCTAAGTGCTCATTACTTCATCACCATCCTTCAAGAAATCTCCTCTAACCAGATAAACACCTACCCTTTCCTCTCTCCTAGGGCTCTAGGTTCACACCCATTTCACATTATTTTAGTATCACCTATAGCTATTACAGGGTAATTGGAGTAGAATTCATAAAATTCTACTCCAAACCCTAATTATCACTTATTTTTAGTAAGCAGATCGCATTTTCCATCATTATAATGGGAAATGTGATCTGGCCAAAGTTATTAAAAATAAAATGTGAAAAAAATACCTAGGGAGGCCCTGTGATAATAACGCCACCTGGAGGTGGCGTTATCCAGGGTCTCCCCCGGTTATTGGACTCCTGCTCTGCTCTAACGGGCAGAGCAGAGCCCAGAGCCAGCCCCAGTGATTGGCTGTGTGGTCTAAACAGACCACATGCTGATCACTGATGTCCTTCCTCCAGTCAGCTGGTCTCCCAGGATGCACTGGTGCCCGGTCGTCACCTGACTGAGTCCCAGTGCAGTATGGGATGTCAGCTGACCAGAGCCACGGAGGACATCACCGGAGCACCGATGACTGCAGGTAAGTGTAATTAAGGGAGGGGGGGTCACGTGGGGGTGGAGGGGGCCGCGATCGTAGGGGGTGGGGCTTAGTGCTGGGGGCGGGGCTTAGTGACGGTCGGTCAGCGCATGCGTCGGCACTTGTCACTGTATTTTTGGTGAAAATACAGTGACTAGTGTGCGGAGGGGATTTGCAGGGACAGAGTTTTATCGCAAGCTCTGTCCCTCTGTCCTTTGTCCCTGTAAAGGATTTGTAGTAAATCCCTGTGATATTGCCTGAATTCGCAATGCGAATTCAGTCGGTAATGTCACACTACAATCTGCATTACAAATGCGGATTGTAGTAAATAAAGCCCCTACCCACTTCAGCTCCTTCTCTTATTTAATGAATATGAGGTTTAAAGCTGCTCTCTACCTCTTCCCCCACAACCTATGCTTTTGGTCCTGTTTTCTCCCAGCTCCCCCTAATGCTTGCCATTACCTAGTTCACCTCCTCATCATGTCCCTATAAAGTGTCACTTTCCTTTCCATCCTCAAACATGCTCTCATCTTTCATAACCTCAAGAAGCAATCTCTGTTCTCTCTCCAGCTACTGCTCCATTTCCCTTCTCCCGTGGCTTCCAAACTACTTAAGCAGCTTGTGTACAACCATCTCACCCACTTTCTTTCTACTGCCACTTTTGATAGAGTTGACAACCCTCATCTTCTTCACACCATTCAATCCATTCTCTATTCTGTCTCACCTCCTACCTTTCTGAACGCTCCATCATCACCTCTACAACTGAAATATCCTCCAATTTCTCGTTTCTGTTGGTGCAAGCACAAAACTAAGCTCATTATCCTCTGCTTCTTCTAGTGTCACTATCATTCCTCTAGCATTCATCATGGTTGCCTCATGTCACCATCAACTTTACCCTTAGTTTCACTACTTTAATCTAGTCTCATCTTTTGAAACGTTACCATGATGTGCTGCTTACTCAGGATGTTGCTAAACCCATACCCAAGATTTAATTAAATTCAATCTTGCCTCCAGCATTTGGCTACTATTTGGTTTACTGCCCATCTTTCCCCTCTGCAATCCATCCTAAGTACAGCTACAAGACTGAAACACCTCTCTAGCTGCTCTACATCCACTGCACCACTCTAACAATCCCTACACTGTCTCCATTTCCTTCTAAATTTAATTGAAACTACTCAAACTCACCTTCATATCATTTACCAACTTTTACTTTTCATACTTCTCTGACCTCATTTAAGATGTATGTCCTTTCCGCTCTGCCTCTAACCTGTGCCTTTCCTCCTCTCCGGTAAGCCCACTAACTCTAGCAAACTCTTTACTTTAATGCCCTACTTTACCTTACCATGCTCTGCCTTAGGGCCTAATTCAGAGAGGGACAGTATTGCACAGCCACACTAAAGCAGCTGTGTAATACCATCCAACAAAATATAAATGCAGCAGGAGGCATCAGTATAAAACAGACACTTCCTTGCTGCATTTGCGATCTGAGTGCAGCATCCCTAGACGATGCCTAGAATCACCATCGCAAACATTGCGATCGATGGTGGTGGTAGTTGCTCCATTGGCCAACCTGCGTAAGCTGAAGCTCACCTCAGCCTGGCTGGTGCCTGGTTACTTGCGAGGCTAGGAAATCTGTATCCACAGATGCAGACCCTGGCTTCGTCCCTCCCGGAAAACAGGGTCGAAACACTACCGTTTCCGAGAGAGACGGCCAGTCACACTCCCACTCCGCCCCCCACAAGTCACAGCATGTCAATCATGCTGCAGCTAGGGAGGACTGTGAGCGCAAACCCAGGACCCATTTTGCACATGTGAAGAACAGACCCTGCCCAGAACTCTAAACATTGGAAATGTGCGCTAACTATCGGGTTAGCATACATCTCTGAATCAGGCCCTTAATCTTCAATAATTCTCTCAAAACCAATCTCATATTATAGTCTATCCTACCACCGGAATCGGTATGACATACCGCCGAACTTAAGCTCGGCAGATGTAATACTGACTCCGGAAGGCAGAAAGCTGAAAATCCTGACTAAGGTAAGTTCTAACCCTAACCCTCTCTAATCCCTCCCTAACCCTAACCCTCCCTTAGGGGTGCCTAACCCTAACCTCCACCCCTAGTGCGTAACCTAAACCCTCCCCCCAGGGGTGCCTAAAGAAAACCCCCCCTCCCCGCACCCTAAACCTAACCCTCCCAGTGGGGTGCCTAATCCTAACCTCCCCCCGGGGGTGCCTAACCCTCACCCCCCCTTCCTCTAGCCTAACTCTAACTCTCCCGGTATGCTGGGCGTCATGGATTTCGGAGTCTGGATAATGATAGGTGTTGGTATTTCGACGCCTATCATTAGTCCCATGCCGGGATTTCACAGTAGGGAAGCCGGCGGTCAGCATTTGGACAGCCGGCTTCCTGACTACATACTCTACCACCCAGGGCCGGCCCGAGCCCAAATTATTTGGTAAGAGAGTATATATTTTGGCGCCCCCATATGCAGAGCCCCCGGTAGTGGTCCCCCCTGTGCAGTGCCCCTTGTGCCCTCAGTAGTAAGCCCCTTATATAGTGCCCCCAGTAGTAGTCCCCCTATGCAGTGCCCCCTATAGTGGTACCCCTTATGCAGTGCCCTTTAAACAGTGGCCCCAGTTGAAGTTCCCCCCCTATGCAGTACCCCCAGTATTGCCCTTTATATAGTGCCCCTAGTAGTGGTCCCCCGCTTGTAGTGCCCCAAGTAGTAGTCCCCCCTCTAGTAGTGCCCCTAGTAGTCCCCCCTTGTAGTAGTCCCCCCATTGTTATGCCCCCAGTGGAGCTCCCCCCATGTAGTGCCCCCAGTAGTATTCCCCCCTTGTAGTTCCCCCGGCAGTAGTACCCCCTTGTAGTGCCCCCAATAGTAATCCCCCCTTGTAATGCCCCCAGTAGTAATCGCCTCTTGTAGTGCCCCCAGTAGTAATCCCCTCTTGTAGTGCCCCCAGTAGTAAGCTCCCCTTGTAGTGCCCCAGTAGTAGTCTCCCCTTGTAGTGCCCCCAGTAGTAGCCCCCTCTTGTAGTGCCCCCAGTAGTAAGCCCCCCTTGTAGTACCCCGAGTAGTAAGCCCCCTTTGTAGTGCCCCCAGTAATAATCCCCCCTTCTAGTGTGTCCCCAGTAGTAGCCCCCCCTTGTAGTCCCCCCCCCAGTAGAGACACACATAATAAAAAAAAAACACTTACCTGAACCCCCGCTCCTGCTCCCACCGCCGCTATCAGCTCCTCTGTCCATCCTCCCGGGCCGCTTTGCATTATGGGAGAGACGTCATGACGTCTCTCCCATTACTCACTGCGGGAGCCGGAAGATGGCTCCCGCAGTGGGAGCAGCAGCAGCCGATGAGAGTCTGACAGACTCATCAGCTGCTGAAACAAACACACAGCTGTCGATACCGGCGGCTGTGTTTTTGGCACTGTGTAGCGCTGACCGAACTCCTTACGGTCAGCGTTACACACGCGGTGCAGCTGTGTCACAGAGACAGTCTGCACCGCAGTAAGCCTCTCCACTGCTGGCTCAGTAACTTAATAAATCTGCATGGTCGCGGCCGCGGCGCCCTTCACTATGTGGCGCCTTACGCGGCTGCGTACTACGCGTAATCATAGAACCGGGCCTGCTACCACCACCTGATACTATTTCTTCTGCATGCTTTACCACCTTCAGTCCTATGTCCACTCAGAGTCTCAGCATTGCTCTCTCACTCTAGTCTGTAAGCACTCACCAGAGAGGTCCTGCCAACCCTTTATTTTACGTCTGAGCTTCCTTCATCAGCTTTGTCTGTATTTTTCTCCTTATGTGCGATTGCATTTCTGTGACTTACAGTTCTGACTATCGGGAACTGTGGAGCTTTGTAGCGCCTTACAAATAACAACAAAGGATGCTGATGATGACTGGATACAGAAGCTACTAGGATCCAATCTGGTATATTTTCTCAGCCAATTGTTGCTGCTGTGAGTGAAAATAGGAACAAATGTTAGCAGTAAACACACACAATGGTCGAGTTTTATCTTCAAAATGGGAAAACATCTGAATGAGAGTTTAAATTGTAAGAGTTTTTTAGTCTAAACACATGCAATTCTCGGACTCTATTACATTGGCCCAGTGTAAAAATTGTGAGAATTTACTGCTAAACTCTCACATTATCTAAACCAGCGTTTTTCAACCGCTGTGCTGCGGCACACTAGTGTTGTTTAGTGTGCCGCGCGGCCAGATCCTCCGGTCAGAGCTGCCATATTGCGGACAGGGCAGCGCTGAGCTCTTCAGGGAGTCTCAGGCGTGCCCGGGTCATCACCTATGCAGACGCGGTTTCTAGTCAGCCCGCTCGTCTGCCCGCCAGCTCCTGTCTCACCAGCCAGCCCCGCGGCCACCAGCTCCACCAACACCGCCATCTCATTTGTCTGCCTCACCAGCAAGGCCATGGCCACCAGCACAGCCAGCCTCGCGGTCACCAGCACAGCCAGCCCCGCAGCTACCAGCGCCCCCAGCCAGCCCCCAGCCAGCCCTTGGCCACCAGCCAGCCAGCCTGCCTGCACGCTGCACTCTGCTGACAGCTCTTCCGATGAGGGACAGGTAGGGGCAGAAAAATTTTAATTTATATTTTATGTGTACTTTGTTTTTTTGGGGAGAGCAGTGTGAGTTTTTTTTTTCTTTGGGGGCCAGCAATATATAATTTTTTTTTCTGTGGTGGCCAGCCAATGTTATTTTGTTTCTGTGGGGGCCAATGTATGTGTTTTATTCCTGTGGCGGCCAATGTATTGCGTTATAGTCCTGTGAGGGTCAATGTATTTGTTTATTATTATTCCTGTGGGGGCCAATGTATGTGTGTTTTATTCCTGTTAGGGCCAATGTATGTGTGTTTTATTCCTGTGGGGGCCAATGTATGTGTGTTTTATTCCTGTTAGGGCCAATGTATGTGTGTTTTATTCCTGTGGGGGCCAATGTATGTGGGTTTTATTCCTATGGGGCCAATGCCGGTCAGACTCTTATTGGCTGATGCACCCATGGCTGGAGCTGGGCTGGAGCTCACTAATGAGCTCCGCCTCCTGGCTACCGCAGTAGGTGAAGGGAGAGACATCATGACGTCTCTCCCATAGTGAAGAGCAGACCGAAGGAGCGGACGGCAGCAGGCGCAGGGATTCGGATAAGTGTAATTATATGTGTGTCTGTGTGTTTTATGTGTACAGGGCACTACTACTGGGGGCTCTGTATAAGGGGCACTATTGGGGGCACTGCATAAAAGGCACTACTGGGGACACTGTATAAGGTGCACTACTGGGGGCACTGTATAAGGGGCACTGCTGGGGGCACTGCATAAGGGGCATTACTGGGGGCACTGCATAAAAGGCACTACTGGGGGCACTGTATAAGGGGCACTACTGGGGGCACTGTATAAGGGGCACTACTGGGGGCACTGTATTGGGGGCACTGTATAAGGAGCACTACTGGGGGCACTGCATAAAAGGCACTACTGGGGGCACTGTATAAGGGGCACTACTGGGGGCAGTGCATAAAAGGCACTACTGGGGGCACTGTATAAGGGGCACTGAATAAAAAGCACTACTGGGGGCTCTGCGTAAAAGGCACTAATGGGGGCACTCTATAAGGGGCACTACTGGGGGCAGGGACACTACTGGGGCACTGCATAAAAGGCACTACTGGTGGCACTTTATAAGGGGAACTACTGGGGGCACTGCATAAGGGGCACTTATGCAGTGCCCCTAGCACTGTATACGGGGCACTGCATAAGGGGCACTACAGGGGCACTGTATAAGGGGCACTGCATAAGGGGCACTACAGGGGGACTGTATAAGGGGCACTGCTGGGGCACTGTATAAGGGGGCACTACTGGGGGCACTGCATAAGTGGCATTACTACAGGGGGCATTGCATTAAGGGCACTACTACAGTGGGCATTAAGGTGCAAATGGAATGGAAAGGAATGCTCCCAGAGTGACTGAAATGGTGGTGTGTCATGTTGGCACGTCCCCATTTTTCAGTGGCCACGACCCCTTGTGACATGTGACCACACCCACTTTTTTGGCGCACACAAATAGTTGGGGGGACTCCGTTTTTCATCTTGCCCTGGGCTCCAATTACCCTAGTTATGCCACTGGTAACTACCATAATTAATATTAACATTTATTTATGTAGCATCAGCATGCTATGCTTTACAATTGGGAGTGAACAGTCATGAAAAACAAGATTAGATATTAACAGGCATACAAAGAAGTAGGAGGACCCTGCTCACCAACCTGCAATCTATATGAAAATAAGATTTTTTTTGACACATGAGGCTTAGGTCCACACATTGCATATTGGTAAAGCTAGGCTGCAATTGGAAATTTTTTTATTTTTTGGTTTATGGTAAATTTCCAGTTACTCTAGAACTGGGCATATTCTTAGTCATAGTCAGGGCCGGATTAAGGTTTGTGGGGGCCTCGTGGCAACTTTTGGGGGAGGCCCCCTCCAATAAAATGACAACCCACAGTGCAACCTCTGTATGCTCCACGATGCCTCTACCACTCCAATATGCCCCACAGTGCCCCTGTTTGCTAAATAGTAATAACACCTCCACCACCCCCTGTCCCCTACGTACTCATCTCTCATGGCATGTCAAGCTCCACTTGAAACCTTCCAGCTCTTCTGTATTGTGCATGCACAGTCACAGTTCTTACAGCACAAAGTGGCTCGCAAGTGTGTCACCTCATCAGCGTCACAGATGTGATGTGTCACATGACACTGATGAGGGGACTTGGGAGCCGATCTGCGCTGTATGAACTTACTGTGCATGCAGAACACATAGTCATGGCAGCCCCCACTTCGGGAACAGGTGGTGCTGAGTACCCGTTCTCAGCTATTACAGGGTCAGACCGACCCTGGGTGGAGCCCCACTGTGTGTGGGGCCCCAGGGCGACCTCCCCTGTCTCCCTCGACCTTAATCTAGCCCTGGTCACAGCATCCTCTTCATAATAATATTGTTTGGACTAAACATTTTATCATTGTCTTCTTTATCTTGCAAGTTATCCTCAATTGTACTGTCATGTTTCAGAGTTGCTACCAATTATATTATTAGGTTGTTATTGATACCTAATCCTCTTTTAATATAAGCCCACTTCTGGTTTGGAATTTACACTTTCAATTTCATTAAGTGTTATCTTATTCATTTTGTCCAGGTCTCCTGTAATCTTGATTGTAGATAATTTAGGAGAGCAACCCCCGATTTCTACCATGCTGTCTTGTAATTTCTGCAAAGACTACTAAAGTGATGTGGGACTGATACACTGTACATATGATATAATAAGGGTGTGCGCCGGACCATTTTTGACAGATTTGGATTTGGTTCTAATTAGTGATGAGCGGTTCGGATTCTGAGGAATCCGAACCGCTCCGAACAGGTGGAATCCGAGTCCACCCGAACGCAAGTACGGGTGTTCCCGTCTGACTCGGATTCCACCTCGAGGCCGAACGTCACCCGTCCGATGTCGGATTCTCGCGAGACCTAGCGAGAGCCGGGTGACGTTCGGCCTCTATAAAAGGCGC
Source organism: Taudactylus pleione (assembly GCA_031769625.1). Taxonomy (NCBI): domain Eukaryota; kingdom Metazoa; phylum Chordata; class Amphibia; order Anura; family Myobatrachidae; genus Taudactylus; species Taudactylus pleione. The sequence goes on along the minus strand of JAUIMM010000508.1, from coordinate 1,563,746 downwards.
GGCGCCCGGCAGTCGGCGCCATTTCGCGTGTCACGCGTAGTTAGGTAGTGCACTGTCTGTGCTTGTGTTAGATTAGACAGAGTAGGCAGTGTTCTTGTCGCTTAACCTCTGTGACTTTACTGGGCATAAGCCCTTTGTGTGTGCTCCGTGACTGTGCATAATAAGCCCACTGTGTGTATGTGTACTGTATTATACAAGCTCCGTGACAGGGCATAGCCCACTGAGTGTATTATACAAGCTCCGTGACAGGGCATAGCCCACTGAGTGTATTATACAAGCTCCGTGACAGGGCATAGCCCACTGAGTGTATTATACAAGCTCCGTGACAGGGCACAGCCCACTGAGTGTATTATACAACCTCCGTGACAGGGCATAAGCCCACTGAGTATTATACAAGCTCCGTGACAGGGCATAAGCCCACTGTGTGTATACAAGCTCCGTGACAGGGCATAAGCCCACTGAGTATTATACAAGCTCCGTGACAGGGCATAAGCCCACTGTGTCTATTATACAAGCTCCATGAAAGGGCATAGCCCACTGAGTGTATTATACAAGCTCCGTGACAGGGCATAAGCCCACTGAGTATTATACAAGCTCCGTGACAGGGCATAGCCCACTGTGTGTATACAAGCTCCGTGAAAGGGCATAGCCCACTGTGTCTATTATACAAGCTCCGTGACAGGGCATAAGCCCACTGAGTGTATACAAGCTCCGTGACAGGGCATAGCCCACTGAGTGTATTATACAAGCTCCGTGACAGGGCATAAGCCCACTGAGTATTATACAAGCTCCGTGACAGGGCATAGCCCACTGAGTGTATTATACAAGCTCCGTGACAGGGCATAGCCCACTGAGTGTATTATACAAGCTCCGTGAAAGGGCATAGCCCACTGAGTGTATTATACAAGCTCCGTGAAAGGGCATAGCCCACTGTGTGTATACAAGCTCCGTGAAAGGGCATAGCCCACTGTGTGTATACAAGCTCCATGACAGGGCATAAGCCCACTGTGTCTATTATACAAGCTCCGTGACAGGGCATAAGCCCACTGAGTGTATACAAGCTCTGTGACAGGGCATAGCCCACTGTGTGTATACAAGCTCCGTGACAGGGCATAAGCCCACTGTGTCTATTATACAAGCTCCGTGACAGGGCATAAGCCCGCTGAGTGTATACAAGCTCTGTGACAGGGCATAGCACACTGAGTGTATTATACAAGCTCCGTGAAAGGGCATAAGCCCACTGAGTGTATACAAGCTCCATGACAGGGCATAGCCCACTGAGTGTATTATACAAGCTCCGTGACAGGGTATAAGCCCACTGAGTATTATACAAGCTCTGTGACAGGGCATAGCCCACTGAGTGTATTATACAAGCTCCCTGAAAGGGCATAAGCCCACTGAGTGTATTATACAAGCTCCGTAAAAGGGCATAGCCCACTGTGTGTATACAAGCTCCGTGACTCCAGTTCATAGTGATAAAGTAATATGGATTACGAGAATGAACCGAGAGGAGAGCAGAAACAACATGTAAATGCTAGCATTGCAGCGGCTGGAAGTCCATCACTTTCATCTAAAGCTGATGCTCAAGGGCGTAGAGGCTTTAAAAACTTAGGGAACCTGAAATCAAAAAATTTAGATTTCACAGGGGTAAAGACAAAAAAAAACCTCTAAGACTACTACTATTGCAGAGAAACAGAAAATTGGCAACATACCATTCACCACACGTAGCGGCAAGGAAAGACTCAGGCTTTGCCCTTTATTTCTGAGTGGTGGTTCTGCAACTGTCAGTGAGGCATCTTGTGCCTCTCATGATGATAAAAGACCTTTTCAATCAGACTATAGAAGTGTGAAAAAATGTAAAACCAATAAGGCAGTAGATCAAACTGTGTTTTTTGAAACACAAATGTCAGAAATCCCTGAGGAGAGTCTAAGTGGGTCCACGAGTGGCATTGCTATGTGTAAGCCTGACCTTTCAGAGAAGCCGCCCTCCACAGTTTCTTTTCCATCTGTAGTTGTGGGGATGAGCAGTATTGCCGAGGACATAGAAATTGAGGATGCCACCGTGGAATTGCAAGAGGATGAGAGGAATATATGTGCAGCTGATGCTGGCACTAATGAGGATGTTGAGGATGAGGATATTATTTGTATAAGTCAGGCACCAGTGGAAGCAGCTCTTGGCCAAGATAAGAAGGCCATTGCCATGCCTGGGCATAGAACCAACAAATCCACATCTTTTGTGTGGAATTACTTTTACCCAAACCCTGACAACGTTTGTCAAGCCATTTGTAGTCTCTGTGAGACCACAGTTAGTAGAGGTAGGGACGTTAAGCATCTAGGAACCTCTACGCTATTACGTCATCTGCAGCGAGCTCATGACAGGTGTTTGATATCAGAAACTACTGCAAAAAAAATAACAACAAGCAGTCCAGCATTAGCTAGATGCCTTCTCTCTACTAAATCCCAGCACCTGCAATCTCCGGCTACAACACCTTCCTCCTCAATATCCTCAGGAATGATCAGTGGTAGTACAACATCCAATTTGTTAGTGCTAAGTCACGGTGACTCCTCCAATTTCAAGGACACCTCAGAAGAAACTGAATCTTTGAGCGCTAGGCCTGCTGCTGCTGCTGCTGCTGGTGGATCTTCATCCCAGAAGTGGACCAAGAAGACTACTAGTAGTATACCAAAAAAACAATTGACTGTTAAAGAATCTCTTGCAAGGGGAAGCAAGTATGACAGCTCTCACCCTGTCGCACAGCGGATCACAGACGCCATGACAGCTATGCTAATATTAGATCTGCGTCCAATATCCGCAATTAATGCAGTGGGATTTACACAGCTAATTGAGGTCATGTGTCCCCGGTACCAAATTCCATCTCGGTTTCATTTTACCCGAAAAGCCATTCCTCGGCTGTACCAGGACGTTAAACAGAACCTAATTATTGGCCTGCAAAATGCTATTGTACCCACTGTCCACTTAACCACAGATATGTGGACAAGCGATAGTGGACAAACTAAAGATTACATGACTGTGACGGCCCACTGGGTGGGTGAATCGCCTTCAGCAGCAGCATTATCTAACAAACAACACCAGCTCATTCAGAGGCAGGCAACTCTGTGCATCACCGGATTCAATAAGAGGCATACCGCTGACAACCTCTTAGAAAAAGTAAGAGATGTCATAGAAACATGGCTTACCCCACTTGGACTCTCCTCGGGATTTGTGATTTCTGACAATGCTACAAATATAGTGAAAGCATTACAGCTGGGTGAATTCCAACACATCCCCTGTTTTGCTCATACAATAAACTTAGTGGTGCAGGGTTTTTTAAAAAACGACTAGGGCGTGCAGGAGATGCTGTCTGTGGCCCGAAAAATTTCGGGACATTTTCGGCATTCAGCAACAGCGTGCAGGAGATTGCAACACCTACAAGAGCAGTTTAATTTGCCCTGCCATCAACTGAAGCAAGAAGTGGTAACGAGGTGGAATTCAACCCTGTATATGCTTCAGCGGATGGAGGAGCAGCAAAAAGCCATCCATAGCTATACGACAAGCCATGACATTGGGAGAGGAGGGGGAATGTACCTTACCCCAGCACAGTGGTGAGTACTTTCTGTCTTGTGCAAGGTGCTCAAACCATTTGAAGTTGCCACTTGTGAAGTGAGTGCTGACTCTGCTAGCTTGAGGAAGGTGATTCCCCTGATTTCGCTTTTGGAAAAGCAGCTGGAGAAATTGAAGGATGAGATTAAACAAAGTGATTCCGCAAAGTATGCTGGACTGATAGATCAAGTCCTTTGTTCGCTTCGCCAGGATCCACGGGTGGCCAAGATCTTGAAATCTGATCATTATATTTTAGCAACCATTCTTGATCCTAGGTTTAAGTTGTATGCTGTGTCTTTCTTTACAACTGACCCAGATCTTAAAAGAACCAAAGCACTCCTGATGAGCAAGTTGGCAGCTGAAGTGACACATGGCACTACGATGACGTCTCCTCCTTCGGTTTCTCCAGCAGCAGCCAGAAAAAAATGCACCTTTTCCAAAAGACCCAGTGGTGATGCAGATAAGTCAAGTCAACATTTTGACATCTGGTCGTGTCTAAAAGATTTGCCCAACACCAGTGACACCTCTACCGCAACTCCATCTAATACGAATACATCCAAAGAATGGTGGAGGACTATTTTCAGGACACCGTACACGTAGACATGTCACAGAGTCCCTTCGAATATTGGAAGAAAAAAAAGGCAATTTGGAGACCCTTGTATAAACTGGCTTTGCATTATTTAAGCTGCCCACCCTCCAGTGTGTACTCGGAGAGAGTTTTCAGTACAGCCGGGAACCTTGTGAGCGAGCGACGAAGGAGGCTACTTCCACAAAATGTAGAAAAAATGATGTTCATTAAAATGAACTGGAAATTTCACGAGGAAAACCTTTCCCGCCAATCACGTCACAGTACAGATACTTCTGTAATGGTGGATTCCAGCGGGGATGAACTGATATTGTGTGAGGAATCGGATGATGTACACACTGATGAGGGTGAGGATGGCAATGATGGTGACATCATGCCACTGTAGACCTGTTGCCTTTAGTAGATTGGAAGATTTTTTTGTGGGGGCCCAAACAAACCAAGCACTTCAGCCACAAAGTGGCAGTACCTGTCACTGAAATGTGACGTGATTGGCGGGAAAGGTTTTCCTCGTGAAATTTCCAGTTCATTTTAATGAACATAATTTTTTCTACATTTTGTGGAAGTAGCCTCCTACGTTGTTCTCTCACAAGGTTCCCGGCTGTACTGAAAACTCTCTCCGAGTACACACCGGAGGGTGCGCAGCTTAAGTAATGCAAAGCCAGTTTATACAAGGGTCTCCAAATTGCCTTTTTTTTCTTCCAATATTCCAAGGGACTCTGGGCCTGATTCAGACCCGCTCACGAGCGCTGAGCATTCGTAAGTGGGTCAATGTTGGCCAAGTGTCCATGCGCACGACGGAGGTCAATGTTGGCCAAGTGTGCATGCGCGAGACCCGAATAACGACGGCCAAGCCGTCATTATGGGTCTCGCACCAAAGGGGGTGTGCTGTCGATGGTGATTGACAGCACGCCCCCTTTGATGGGCGTGCCGGGGGCGTGGCTGCCCAGACGGAGGCATTCCCATGGGAACGTCTACCATCTGGGGCCGGCCCCACTGACATCACTAGTGATGTCAGTGGGAGTGCTTTTGGCTCTGATAGAGCCAAAAGCACTCCAGGGCTTGCGGCAGACGAGACCCTACCACAAGGGTCTCGTCGCAAGCCCAATGGTCACGATGGTCTTGACCATCGCGACCATCATTTTGGCCGCTCGCTATAGCTGTGGGTGGTCACCCACAGCTATGCGAGCGGCCAGGAGGCCGCTCTTAAATTCAGAGGGACGGCCCTGATTCAGAGCGAGTGCTCTGTCAGAGCGTCCGGCTCTGAATCAGGGCCTCTGTGACATGTCTACTTGTACAGTGTCCTGAAAATAATCCTCCACCATTCTTTGGATAGTAATCGTATCAGATGGAGTTACGGTAGAGGTGCCACTGGTGTTGGGTAATTCTTTTAGACCCAACCAGATGTCAAAATGTTGAATAGACTTACCTGCATCACCACTGGGTCTTTTGGAAAAGGTGAATTTTTTTCTGGCTGCTGCTGGAGAAACCGAAGGAGGTGACGTCATCGTAGTGCCATGTGTCACTTCAGCTGCCAACTTGCTCACCATTAGCACTTTGGATCTTTTAAGATCTGGATCAGTTGTAAAGAAAGACACAGCATACAACTTAAACCTAGGATCAAGCATGGTTGCTAAAATATAATGATCAGATTTCAAGATCTTGGCCACCTGTGGATCCTGGCGAAGCAAATAAAGGACTTGATCTATCAGTCCAGCATACTTTGCGGAATCACTTTGTTTAATTTCCTCCTTCAATTTCTCTAGCTGATTTTCCAAAAGCCTAATCAGGGGAATCACCTTCCTCAAGCTAGCAGTGTCAGCACTAACTTCACATGTGGCAACTTCAAATGGTTTGAGCACCTTGCACAAGACAGAAAGTACTCTCCACTGTGCTGGGCTAAGGTACATTCCCCCTCCTCTCCCAATGTCATGGCTTGTTTCTTAGCTATGGATGGCTTTTTGCTGCTCCTCCATCTGCTGAACCATGTACAGGGTAGAGTTCCACCTCGTTACCACTTCTTGCTTCAGTTGATGGCAGGGCAAATTAACTGCTCTTGCATGCCGTTGCTGAATGCGAAAATGTCCCAAAATTTTTCGGGTCACAGACAGGATCTACTGCATGCCCCTGTCGTTTTTAAAAAAACCCTGCACCACTAAGTTGATTGTGTGAGCAAAACAGGGGAGGTGTTGGAATTCACCCAGCTCTAATGTCAGAAATCACAAATCCTGAGGAGAGTCCAAGTGGGGTAAGCCATGTTTCTACGAGTTTTTTAAGAGGTTGTCAGCGGTATGCCTCTTATTGAATCCAGTGATGCACAGAGTTGCCTGCCTCTGAATGAGCTGATGTTGCTTGTTAGATACTGCTTCTGCTGCTGCTGAAGGTGATTAACCCACCCAGTGGGCTGTCACAGTCATGTAATCTTTAGTTTGCCCATTACCGCTTGTCCACATATCTGTGGTTAAGTGGACAGTGGGTACAATAATTAGGTTCTGTTTAACATCCTGGTACAGCCGAGGAATGGCTTTTTGGGTAAAATGAAACCGAGATGGAATTTGGTACCGGGGACACAGGACCTCAATTAACTGTGTAAATCCCACTGCATTAATTGCGGCTATTGGGCGCAGATCTAATACTAGCATAGACATCATGGAACAAGTGATCCGCTGAGTGACAGGGTGAGAGCTGCCATACTTGCTTCCCCTTGCAAGAGATTCTTTAACAGTCAATTGTTTTTTGGGTAAACTACTAGTAGTAGTCTTCTTGATCCACTTCTGGGATGAAGATCCACCCCCAGCAGCAGCAGCAGGCCTAGCGCTCCAAGATTTAGTTTCTTCTGAGGTGTCCTGGAAAGTGGAGTAGTCACCGTGATTTAGGATTAACATATTGGATGCTGGACTATCACTGGTCATTCCTGAGGACATTGAGGATGAAGGTGTTGTCGGTGAAGATTGCAGGTGCGGGATTTTGTAGAGAGAAGGCATCTAGCTAATGCTGGACTGCTTGTTGTTATTTTTTTAGCAGTAGTTTCTGATGTTATCAAACACTTGTCATGAGCTCGCTGCAGATGACATGATAGAGTGGAGGTTCCTAGATGCTTAACATTCCTACCTCTACTAACTGTGGTCCCACAAAGGCTACAAATGGCTTGACAAACGTTGCCAGGATTTGGGTAAAAATAATTCCACACAAAATATATGGATTTGTTGGTTCTATGCCCAGGCATGGCAATGGCCTTCTTATCTTGACCAAGAGCTGCTTCCACTGGTGCTTGACTTATACAAACAATATCCTCATCATCAACATCCTCATTAGTGCCAGCATCAGCTGCACATATATTCCTCTCATCCTCTTGCAATTCCACGGTGGCATCCTTAATTTCTGTGTTCTCGGCAATACTGCTCATCCCCACAAATACAGATGGAACTCAAACTGTGGAGGACGGCTTCTCTGAAAGGTCAGGCTTACACATAGCAATACCACTCGTGGACCCGCTTAGACTCTCCTCAGGGATTTCTGACATTTGTGTTTCTGAAACAGTTTGATCTACTGCCTTATTGGTTTTACATTTTTTCACACTTCTTCTATAGTCAGATTGAAAAAGTATTTTATTGCCATGAGAGGCACAAGATGCCTCACTGACAATTGCAGAACCACCACTCAGAAATAAAGGCCAATGCCTGAGCCTTTCCTTGCCACTACGTGTGGTGAAAGGTATGTTGCCAATTTTCTGTTTTTCTGCACTAGTTTTAGAGGTTTTTTTTTGTCTTTACCCCTGTGAAATCTAGATTTTTTAATTTCAGATACCCTCATTTTTTAAAGCCTCTATGCCCTTGAGCATCAGCTTTAGATGATAGTGATGGACTTCCAGCAGCTGCAGTGCTAGCATTTGCTTGCTGCTTCTGCTCTCCTCTCGGTTTGTGACCCATATTAATTTATCACTGTGAACTGGAGTTACAGAGCTTGTATACTATACTCACAGTGGGCTTATGCCCAGTAAAGTCACGGAGCTTGTATACACACAGTGGGCTTATGCCCAGTAAAGTCACGGAGCTTGTATACACACAGTGGGTTTATGCCCAGTCACGGAGCTTGTATACACACAGTGGGCTTATGCCCAGTCACGGAGCTTGTATACACACAGTGGGTTTATGCCCAGTCACAGAGCTTGTATATACACTGACACTGTGGGATTATGCCCAGTCACGGAGCTTGTATACACACTGTGGGCTTATGCCCAGTCACAGAGCTTGTATACACACAGTGGGCATATTCCCTGTCACGGAGCTTGTATACACACAGTGGGCTTATGTCCAGTCACGGAGCTTGTATACACACAGTGGGCTTATGTCCAGTCACGGAGCTTGTATATACACAGTGGGCTTATGTCCAGTCACAGAGCTTGTATACACACTGTGGGCTTATGCCCAGTCACAGAGCTTGTATACACACAGTGGGCATATTCCCTGTCACGGAGCTTGCATACACACAGTGGGCTTATGTCCAGTCACGGAGCTTGTATACACACAGTGGGATTATGCCCAGTCACGGAGCTTGTATACACACAGTGGGCTTATGCCCAGTCACAGAGTTTGTATACACACAGTGGGATTATGCCCAGTCACGGAGTTTGTATACACACAGTGGGTTTATGCCCAGAAAGGTCACGGAGCTTGTACACACAATGGGCTTATGCACAGTAAAGTCACGGAGCTTGTATACACACAGTGGGTTTATGCCCAGTCACGGAGCTTGTATACACACAGTGGGTTTATGCCCAGTCACAGAGTTTGTATACACACAGTGGGTTTATGCCCAGTCACGGAGCTTGTATACACACTGTGGGTTATGCCCAGTCACAGAGCTTGTATACACACAGTGGGCATATTCCCTGTCACGGAGCTTGTATACACACAGTGGGCTTATGTCCAGTCACAGAGCTTGTATATACACAGTGGGCTTATGTCCAGTCACAGAGCTTGTATACACACAGTGGGCTTATGTCCAGTCACAGAGCTTGTATACACACAGTGGGCTTATGTCCAGTCACAGAGCTTGTATACACACAGTGGGCTAATGCCCAGTAAAGTCACAGAGCTTGTATACACACAGTGGGCTTATGCCCAGTCATGGAGCTTGTATACACACCGTGGGCTTATGCCCAGTCATGGAGCTTGTATACACACAGTGGGCTTATGCCCAGTCACAGAGTTTGTATACACACAGTGGGATCATGCCCAGTCACGAAGCTTGTATACACACAGTGGGCTTATGCCCAGAAAGGTCACGGAGCTTGTATACACACAGTGGGCTTATGCCCAGTCACAGAGTTTGTATACACACAGTGGGATTATGCCCAGTCACGGAGCTTGTATACACACAGTGGGCTTATGCCCAGTCACAGAGTTTGTATACACACAGTGGGCTTATGCCCAGAAAGGTCACGGAGCTTGTACACACAATGGGCTTATGCACAGTAAAGTCACAGAGCTTGTATATAGTTATACACACAGTGGGTTTATGCCCAGTCATGGAGCTAGCATGCACACAGTGGGTTTATGCCCCGTAAAGTGGGTTTATGCCCAGTCATGGAGCTAGTATACACACAGTGGGCTTATGCCCAGTCACAGAGCTTGTATACACACAGTGAGATTATGCCCAGTCACGGAGCTTGTATACACACAGTGGGCTTATGCCCAGAAAGGTCATGGAGCTTGTATACACACAGTGGGATTATGCCCAGAAAGGTCACGGAGCTTGTATACACACAATGGGCTTATGCACAGTAAAGTCACAGAGCTTGTATATAGTTATACACACAGTGGGCTTATGCCCAGTCATGGAGCTAGTATTCACATAGTGGGCTTATGCCCAGTAAAGTGGGCTTATGCCCAGTCATGGAGCTAGTATGCACACAGTGGGTTTATGCCCAGTAAAGTGGGCTTATGCCCAGTCACAGAGCTTGTATACACAGTGGGCTTATGCCTAGTAAAGTCACAGAGTTATATGCTCAGTCACTGAGCTTTTATATAGCCCAGTCACAGAGCACACACAGTGGGCTTATGCCCAGTAAAGTCTCAGAGGTTATTTATTTATATGATATCACAGTCATAGGGCTAATGCCTTTGAAAGTCCAGCGGCAATAAGTTGGAAGAACTAGGCTAGTACTAATACTACTAACTAGTACATCCATCCTCTGTCTCACTCTCTGTGAAATGTCGCCGAGTCCCGGGCACCGTACCTTTTATAGAGGCCGAACATCACCCGAGTCTCGCGAGGTGTCGCGAGAATCCGACGCCGGCCAGGTGACGTTCGGCCTCGAGGTGGAATCCGAACACTCAGATTCCACCTGTGCGGAGCGGTTCGGATTCCTCAGAATCTGAACGTCTCATCTCTAGATATAATATATTACCCTGCTTAAGACATTTAAAGTATGTTTTTAGCAGTGACGTATGGTGAGGTCAATGTTTGGGAAGGCACACAAGGAAATGGGTGTCTGTCTCACCCTCTACTCACTGTAACTTTCCCCTCACTACACTAAGCTTCAGTGTTCATTGATTCTCATACCTGTATCACTAGTGGGGGAGAAGTACTAAGCTCTGAAAAGTGATAAACTGGAGAGTGATAAACCACCAGCCAATCAGCTCCCAACTGTCATGCTGCTGAGCTCCTATCTCTGAACACTGCAGTGCACTTCCTGGTCACATGACACTCTCCTACTTGCATCACTGTGTTTTGTCTTGCTGCTGAGCTCTGATCTCTAAACACTGTAGCGCACTTCCTGGTCAAATAACACATCAAAGGTGCTACCTGTGGAGACCATTGATATATACACAAAGGAGAAATACAGGTGCACAACTAGGGATGTGCGCCGGACCATTTTTGCCGGATTTGGATTTGGTTCTAATTCGTCGTCCGGATTTGGATTTGGATTTGCCAAACTGCGGTGACTGGCTTTGGATTTGGATTTGGATTTTTTTACAAAAATTGACAAAAAAAGCTAAAATCACATAAATTGGTCTTTCTTTTCTTCCTAGAGTATTATTAACCTCAATAACATTAATTTCCAGTCAATTTAGACCATATCACAGCTTATAATATTGTTTTCAACATTATTGGCCAAAGGTTGCAGTGAGCTGACTGGTTACTAAGCGACAAAGCAGCAGCACAACGACACAGACACCACAGCATAAAGCACATCTATGACACATTGCCACACAGCAGTGGCAGAAATGAAAAGTAGTGCACCCACCCAGTGGGGTACGGCCAGCAGAATCACAGTACTTGTTTACATAGTGGGCTACGGCCCAAGGAGTCACAGTGCACAATCTTATTCACATTACACCGCACATAGAGCCTGATTCACATTACACCATAAAGTAGTGTCTCTTATTTATGTTACGACACACAGTAGTGCCCCTTTTACACAATGCCCACAGTAGTGACTCTTTTACACAATGCCCACAGTAGTGCCCCTTTTACACAATGTCCACAGTAGCGGTGTCCCTTACACAATGCCCCCAGCAGTGGTGCCCCCTATGCAGTCCCCTTAGTAGTAGGGTCCCCTATGCAGTGCCCCCAGTAGTATGCCCCCCATTAGCAGGCCCCCCCAGTAGTATGCCCCCCATTAGCATGCCACCCAGTAGTATGCCCCCCATTAGCTGGCCCCCCCAGTAGTATGCCCCCCATTAGCAGCCCCCCCAGTAGTATGGCCCCCCCAGTAGTAGGCTGCCCCCCCCAGTAGTAGGCTGCCACAGCAGCAGGCCCCCCCAGTAGTAGGCTGCCCTAGTAGTAGCCCCCCTGTAGTATGGCCCCCCTGTAGTATGGCCCCCCCAGTAGTATGGCCCCCCCCGCACCCCCAGTAGCAGACCCCCCCCAGTAGCAGACCCCCCCAGTAGCGCCCCCGGCCCTTGCACAAGTAAAAAAAATAAAAATAAAAACTTACCTGTATCCCCGCTCCCGCGCCGTCCCGCTCTGCTGTCACACGCTGAGGAGAGAGCCGGAAGACGGAGCTCATGTGTGAGCTCCAGCCGGCTCCCTCCGTGCAGCAGCCAATGAGAGTCTGTGTGACTCTCATTGGCTGCTGTAACAAACACACAGCTGCCGCTGGCGGCTGTGTGTTTGTGTCTGTGTAGGGCAGAGCGCTATCACAGTGCTCTGCCCTACACAATAGGAGCCCTGATGTCGGATTCTCTAGTGAGAATCCGACATCAGGCGGCCGCCGTTCGGCCCCGAACGGGGATCCGAGTCAGGCGGTGAACACCCGAACAGGGTTCGGGTGGACTCGGATCCCCAATGTTCGGAGCGGTTCGGATTCCACAGAATCCGAACCGCTCATCTCTATGCACAACTCCAAATTAACTGATTATATATAAATAAATACATTTTGCAGTAAATACCATAGAGGTTTTTGGCATAATCTTGGCCAAGGTTATGGGCCTGCCCACCATATCCGGGTAACCTCTTGGCAGGTCCCTAACATACTAGGGCTCAAATCCAGAGCGCAGGACACCCCCAAACTAGCCCAGCTAAACCACCCCAAGGCACCGCTCTAATAAGAAAAGTGAAGTGTTAAGAGCAGCCGCTGGCCGCATATAAAGAACAAAAATAAAAAAGTGAAATACATATATATAAAATAAACAGACAGTGAGGTATTAAAATGTGTTAAAGGAAAATGTGTTATACTGCGGGTGCCCTGAAGCAGATCAGCAAAGCAATCTAGGGGGACCCACACCCCAAAAATGAACCAAAGCTGCACTACACAGTCTAAATATTAGCAGGACTTACCTATTATTGTGCCTCTGACTGGTGTGCATATTACATTGCCAGACTCCATGCTCTAAACCAATATAGTAGAAGTGCTAGTCTGAGTGGGAAGTGGCTCAGGCTTCCCAGGTGTGCAAATCAATGCACTAATTAGTTTACAAAGAAAATGGATCTCAGACTGCACATTCTGGACATAAAGCTGGTGAGTGTTAACTATAAAAATGATTACAATAAACAAAGAAAATATTTATAAGTTAAAAATCTTCTTTGTATTATTCTAATCATTTTTATATCAAATCTCAGTAGTATGACTGGGGAGGGCTCTGCCTACTCTGACTGCACGTCCCTGGTTATTAGCGATGCTTTTTATTTCAATTTGAATTGTATTGAAACTGCTTATGTCATTTCATTTGCATATACTGTAATGTGATTGTCTTATTTTCTTCAAGTATTACTACTCTGGCATTATCACTTTACAAATATTTAGGTTTATCCGTTTATCATTTTGCAGTTATATTACTTTGTACCTTTCCCATCACATTAGGGGTCTATTCATGTCACTTAATTTTCTACAAGAGGCAGGTGAAAATCAACATTTTCACCTGCTTTTGTAGAAACTAAGGGTTTGGGCCAAAAAAGTTTTTGGGGCCAAAAAAGTAATGCAGGAGATATCATAGATATCTCCTGCTTACCTTTCTATCCGGAAATGGCCCTCTGTCCCCCATACACTAATATGGGCACAGAGAAATTTATCAAGCTCCGAAAATACAATTATTTTTGGAGCTTGACTGTGGGAGCAATCGCCATCTTCACAATCATCTGTGGGAAGGAGTCCCAGGTTGCCAAGAGAGATCCTTTTGGATCCCTCCACCCCTGAGGAGAGAGAGAGAGAGAGAGAGAGAGAATTGGGTGTAGCCAGGGCCAGATTAACAATGGGGTGGATGGAGCTACAGCTCCAGGGCCTCCACATAAAAATAGGCCCATTGTCCTGTCAACATGATGTTTGACTGGGCATCTGCTCTCCACACGGTCAGCCATAGATCATAAGTAGTAAAATTCTATTTCTATTTACCTCACAAAAAATAAAGCATTTTTTTTCTTTTATATATTTAGGGAGACATTGGGGCTGAGAGTATAGGGGGGGTACACGCCCACATGGCACTGGCCACACCCACACAGCACTGGTCACACCTCCTCTGCTTCTCATAATAGGCCCTTGTTCATTTTCAGCTCCAGGCCCATGTGGCCCTCAATCCGGCCCTGGGTGTAGCCACTGCATTGCAAAGTGATAAAAAGATGAGATGACCCAAACTGCGAGGTTTACCACTCCATCAGGCACATTGAGGCAACTGGTGGTGCAGCGGCTACAACTAATTAGACAGGATTAGAAACGTGAATTCCTGTTAGATGTTTATTGAATAAGATTAACGCCCTTTCCCTCAAATGACAGAATGCTGGGATTTCCAAAGGCTGAGAGACCTCATCAGTTCCCAAACAACAGGTCCCCGCACAGAGTCATGTCAGGGATATCGGCGTCAGCATTTTTACTGGGCGGTGGGATTCCGGCATCGGTATTTCGACTTGCCAGCATCCTGTCCGCTGGCATATAAACTACATCCAGTTTTAGAACTATGAGATAATCTCCCACTTAGGGGGCATATTCAATTTCTGGCGAAAAAGTCCCGTACTTTTCGCATGTTGGACTTTTCGCCTTCTTCGCATGCGAAACAGTATCGTGCGCGTGGGCCGCTTTTCGCCGTATTCAATTAGAAATCAGCGAAAATGGGAGCCGGCGAAACTGTAACATGCAAAAAAGTACTGTCAGATTTGGGAAAATCAGCCTGATACCCCCCAAAAGATGCACTGGTTGCACATTGGGGATCACTCTAGATACCCTTGAGTAGCCCTGCTAAAGCTAAATGCTCTCAATAGTTGCTATTTCGCGTCTTTGCATAAGTGGCATTTAGCAGGTTTTTTTTGCTCAAAATAAGTAGTCCCAGCAAATTGGGGTACAGGAAATGGGTGCAAGCATATTTTTAAGTTGCTAAAGTGTAGTTTTAGAAATTGTTAAAAATCCACCTTCCACAAGCACCTGCAAACAGAGAAACACCTTGGCATCCTTGGGTACCCCCTGGAGTATATTTCACTACTCTTTAAGTTTGTCCCCCAACTTTGAAGTTTTTAGCCCCCAAAACAAAAGTACTTTTTTGGGGTGATCAAAAGACTTTTTAAAACTTTTTTAATGCAGTTTACCTTTGGGGGGCTGTCCATAGGGTGCAGGGGGGTTCCTGCAGCTTTGCACCCCACAACCCCAATTCTGCACTTTTTTTCAACACCTATTCATAGGCGAAAATTTTATCGCAGGTCCCAATGCATTGAGTTTCCGCACCGGCGAAAAGTTTTTGGAGTTGAATACGGAGGAAACTTTTGGCATGCAAAATGACATTACTCGCGATACTTTTCTGCAGAAACGGACTTATCGCGGCTAATTGAATACGGCCCTATGTTCTGATGTATAGATAAAGCTGATAAGATGACATTGAATTCTGCCTACATAACTGGAAAATTGAGAACCTGAAGCTTCCCATTTATCAAACATGGACAAGAGAGTGTAATGTGTGCAAAATAGCTGCCGGAGGGGATGTAGTTTATATCCCCGGTACCATATTAGGAAAAGGAAGTGACATGAAAAGAAAAGCTAACAGAAAAGAAATATGCCCACGCTCGGTTTTACCCATATCAGACATGGTACCAGCAGCATGGCAATATTAATGCCATATATGTGTACAAAACAGAAAAACTTTTGCTATCGGCGCTAACAATAATATACTGCAAATTTATGTGTGTGCAGGAAATAAAACAAGGGGATTTTGTCATGATTTGATCAAAGCACTTAAGCCTGCAGCCCAGCATCAAGGGACCCCCATTTTTCTGCAGGTCCCTTAACACTAGCATATATGCCTAGCACATCATTACATTGCAGTTAAATGTACTCACCTCCTAGATACAGAGGGACACATCTATACAGGTGCTGGCTGTTAGCCACACCCCAACTAGGCCTTTTATAGCCTTAATTGAAAGCTGCCATGATAGCACAAGGCAAAATTTTGAAACCAAACAGAAAAGAAATATGCCCCTAGCGCTCGGTTTTACCCATATCATACATGGTACCTAGCAGCATGGCAATATTAATGCCATATATGTGTACAAAAACAGAAAAACTTTTGCTATCGGCGCTAACAATAATATACTGCAAATTTATGTGTGTGCAGGAATAAAACAAAGGGGATTTTAACTGCATACATTTAACTGCAATGTAATGATGTGCTAGGCATATATGCTAGTGTTAGGGACCTGCAGAAAAATGGGGTCCCTTGATGCTGGGCTGCAGGCTTAAGTGCTTTGATCAAATCATGACAAAATCCCCTTTGTTTTATTTCCTGCACACACATAAATTTGCAGTATATTAGTTGTTAGCGCCGATAGCAAAAGTTTTTCTGTTTTGTACACATATATGGCATTAATATTGCCATGCTGCTGGTACCATGTATGATATGGGTAAAACCGAGCGCGGGCATATTTCTTTTCTGTTTGGTTTCAAAATTTTGCCTTGTGCTATCATGGCAGCTTTCAATAAGGCTATAAAAGGCCTAGTTGGGTGTGGCTAACAGCCAGCCCTGTATAGATGTGTCCCTCTGTATCTAGGAGGTGAGTACATTTAACTGCAATGTAATGATGTGCTAGGCATATATGCTAGTGTTAGGGACCCTGCAGAAAAATGGGGTCCCTTGATGCTGGGCTGCAGGCTTAAGTGCTTTGATCAAATCATGACAAATCCCCTTTGTTTTATTTCCTGCACACACATAAAATTTGCAGTATATTATTGTTAGCGCCGGATAGCAAAAGTTTTTCTTTTTTATGAAAAGAAAAGCTAATAGATCAAAACAGAAAAGGCTTTTATCAAACACGTTGCTGACAGTAGAACTATGTAGCTGTGAAACAAAATGTTACCACCATCTGTCCCTGATTAGCTGTGAAACCCCTTGTACTCATTTTTCCTATTATTGTGTACCAGCTCTCATTATTGATGAGCCAAAAACTCTATCCACCACATCTACACTAAGACAAAAGGGGTTTCCCTAGCCGACCCCAGGTGGATCCGCATTCCTCAATCAACACAGAAGACGAGACTTGGGTGTAGGCCTCACCAAGTGAAGAATCACGGCGAAGACACAAGTATACTATTGTGTGACCCTGTCATCTAATACAATACACAGGTAAGCATTGATATTTTATACTGTGGCTCCTTGTTACCTAGTAACAACATCAACACATTAATCTCCTAATATGATCAGTGCTACTGTGAACATTCTGGGGAACTCATTGGCTGTAGGTTATTCCACTGTTAAAGATGTCAACCCAAAAACACCAGGAAATGAGGAACGATAACACAAAGCTACGCTGACTCTAGTCATGCCCACCGTAAACACAAGTATTCCCTGGGAAACCGAACCACGGGCCAAATGTAATAGGGTGAAAGTTTAGAAAATGTGAGAGAAAACTGTCAGATTTTTAAACTCAGCCAATGTAATAAAGTCACAGAACATGCAAACTTGCATGTTTTTCAGACTCAAAAACTCCCAAGATTTAAACTCTCATCCAGATGTTTCCTGTTTTGAAAATACAACTCGATCAATGTATTAGTGTGAGAGTTTTACTGCTACATTCTCACATTTTCTAAACTCTCACCCTATTACATTTGGCCCCACATGTTTAACAGGGATGTAGTCTGGAACCTGACGGTCTAAATGCCGACCGCCGGCTTCCAGACTGCCGCGGGGGGGAGGCTTAGGTTTAGGGCTCCCGGGGGGGACTTAGGGTTAGGCACCCCCCCCGGGAGGTTAGGGTTAGGCTAGGGGGAGAGAGGGTTAGGCACCCCCGGGGGGAGGTTAGGGTTAGGCACCCCCTGGGGGACTTAGGTTTAGGCAGTGGAGAAGGGGGGGTTAGGTTTAGACACTTAGAGGGGGGGTTAGGGTTAGGCACAGGGGGGGAGGTTAGCGGTTAGGGGGGTTAGGTTAGGTTAGTAAATACTTACCTTTAGGATGATCGGGATTTGCTCCTTTGTCAGGCAGCCGCTGACGGTAGTTGATCCGCCGGCCATGCGGCTGGCGGTAATACATATCACACCCGTTTAACATCATCTGTCAAGTTACTATGATAATGATATTGATATTGCTGAGCTGGTAAAGCTGTATGGATTTTCCATTTACAAGATTTATCTTAAGAGTTGAAATACAACAAGACATTCTTATACTCTTACTGAGAGTAACAAAAGGAGACAGAATAACTCCAACACTGCAACTACAAGTCCTGTCATTGGCCCTCATTCAGACCCACTCGCAAGCGGGCGCACGTACGTTAGGCGTACGTACAAAAATATTTAAATTCAATGGCTCGCTCGTATTTTCGTTCGCATCTAAAATTCCTCCCTAAACTCTGACGACCCCTCCTCTAACTAACGAGCGTACGAAATAGCGAGCGTACATCCCCGAAATGGCTTGAAAGGAACGCACGCACACGTATAAAAAGGAAGTGGCCTTGTCAGATGTCGATTACCTGCTCCTTTATTCTGCCTACCTCCATCAATCGTTTCATGCCAATCAATGTATCAATTAGCTTAATTGTTTGTTTTTTTTCAACACAATGCAAGAAACTTTACTCTTGTCCGTGTTTGTGTTTACCCGCAGAATACGTACGGATGAAACATTCGCTTTTATTGTTCAAAAAACATGTGAACCACAATTAAACAATTGTACTATTGCTGTGGATCCCCGCATATTTCCCTGGGTTCATTTCTTTATTTAAATTTGCTTACGCATGTCACTGCATCAAGCCTATCCTAACTCTCCAGAGATTTCTGGCCCTGTCGAACACATGACTCATACACTAACCAATAAAATTGCTCCTGTTAATTTCCAAAATACATTAGCCAATCAGAAAATTTTTACACACTTTATCAAAAATGATTTTTAAAAAAAACACCATTGCCATCATGAGAGCCTCCGCATTCACCAGGCGTGAGCTGCTGGTGCTTACGGAGGTCATGGATCGCCGGATCACCAGCCAGCCTCAACCCATGACCAACCGGCAGAAGCGCTCCGCGTATGCGGGAGGTACGGTCCCCGCCTGCGGTCCTTCGGCTCACGCCGCAACATCGGGCAGCTGGATCGCAGGTGGTCCGACCTGCAACGGCGAACGCCCCGCTTGCTGGCATGCTTTCGCATGCAGATCCTGGCAAGTAAGTGTTATGTATTGTGGTTTTAATGTTTGTGTTTGTGGGGCAAACTGCGTGTGCATGTTTTCCTGTCTGTTCTATTTATTATTTGTACTCATATCTGCGTCTGCATGTTTTCCTGTCTGTTCTATTTATTATTTGTACTCATATCTGCGTCTGCATGTTTTCCTGTCTGTTCTATTTATTATTTGTACTCATATCTGCGTCTGCATGTTTTCCTGTCTGTTCTATTTATTATTTGTACTCATATCTGCGTCTGCATGTTTTCCTGTCTGTTCTATTTATTATTGGTACTCATATCTGCGTCTGCATGTTTTCCTGTCTGTTCTATTTATTATTGGTACTCATATCTGCGTCTGCATGTTTTCCTGTCTGTTCTATTTATTATTTGTACTCATATCTGCGTCTGCATGTTTTCCTGTCTGTTCTATTTATTATTTGTACTCATATCTGCGTCTGCATGTTTTCCTGTCTGTTCTATTTATTATTTGTACTCATATCTGCGTCTGCATGTTTTCCTGTCTGTTCTATTTATTATTTGTACTCATATCTGCGTCTGCATGTTTTCCTGTCTGTTCTATTTATTATTTGTACTCATATCTGCGTCTGCATGTTTTCCTGTCTGTTCTATTTATTATTGGTACTCATATCTGCGTCTGCATGTTTTCCTGTCTGTTCTATTTATTATTTGTACTCATATCTGCGTCTGCATGTTTTCCTGTCTGTTCTATTTATTATTGGTACTCATATCTGCGTCTGCATGTTTCCCCTCTTTTTCTGATTTTTTAATTCTACTGCTATTTTTTTTGGTTTTATTTTTATTATTTTTTTTTTTTTTGTTTGGTTGCCCGGATTTGTCCATAAACTAAACGCAATTTATTTGACATATTTTAGGGGGACAGCCAAGACTCCGCCGTCAACGTCGGCGTTCCCGCCCACTCTCCCCAACCCCCAGCCAACACTCCACCCCAAATCTTTCCCCTATTCCCCACTCCTCCCCATCCTTCCCAGACCCTCTCCCGGAAATGTCGGGCCTCCTTCCCCTCCGTCCCACTTCCCCCTCTCCTCCACCCACCCCTCTTCCAATTACCCCCTCCCCGGAGTCCAGCATAACTCCGCCCCATTCTTTGGGGAATGACGGATCCTCCGAGGAGGATCATGGAGGTTTGGCCGGAGCTCCCGATTTGTCTCCCGGTATGTTTTTTTTTTTTTTTTTTTAAAGCACAAACTGTTTGTATGTAATCATGTGTCGTGCCTTTCTTCGTGTTTTTGTGGCTTGACTTTTGTTGATTGTGAAGGTTTGCCTTTACCTCTTCCTGGTGATTTAAGCATACACATATCATACCTGTGGGAATTTGTACCTAGGCCTTGTATTTTTGCCAGCCCACCCTTTTTATTTCTGTTTTTGGGTTTAGGAGTGATTTGGGTTTTTTTTTATGTTTTTCTGTGGATTCCCTATTGTTGTATTAACCCACACACTTTTCTCACCCACAGAGGAACAGAGGCGTCGTCAAGAGGTGGCGGATGTTGTGGGGCAGATGCGCCACCATGTAATCGGCCTTCTGGTGGCCCTCGACCGGCTGTCTGGCCTCCTTCGGCATTAGATTTTTTTTTTTTGTTCTATTTTCCAAATAAATTTATTAAGACAAATATACGTTGTGGCTCATTTTTAAAAACCAAAACCAAGATAGTTTAGCCTGACATAAGTTCCTGCAAGGATTTCCCTTTTTTAAAAGTTAGATTGTGTTTTGTCTTTGTATGTCAAACAGACACCAGAAACACATAACAGTAACAATGTCATTTCCCTTTTTGGGTGTAGTGTCAATTTCAGATTTCTACATTATCCAGGTTCCTACTTGGTGCGCAAGCTGCTTAGGCCAATCTTACAAATCCCAAGGTTGGGCCAGGCTTCCTTTTGGTGTGGATTGGGAAGCTGAAAACATATTTCAGTTTTGCTCAACTGGCGTCAGTACTGGTTTACCCCTTAGTCAAATGTAACTTGTGTTAACCTGGTTACACTTGCTGTTAACGTCCCAAAAAAGGAAGACCATTTCACTCTTCAAACATTTATTGACAACATAACAGAGAAAACAAAGTGGTCACTCCCAAAAAAAATACACAGTGATAAATTCAAATACAACACATACCAAGAAATAATTAAATAAAAACACAAAATCAAGAACTGGTTGACGAAGGACCATGCCAACATGATTCCACAAACATGGCGTTGCGATATGGGTTCAAGAATATATGCCCAAAAGGACCAGATCCAGGTTTGGTAAGGGTAGCAGGAAGTAGTGAGCGTTGGAGTGCCAAAGATTATGTGAACAAACAGAAGATGGTGAGAAAATTAAAAATAAATTAGATGTTCGCCAAAAAACACAAACACATTAGGTATAAACACTGGAGTTTTGTTCAAACTTACCTAAAAAATCTGGCCACCACATCATCGCGTATGGCCCCCCCACATACTGACCTTCGACCAACCTCGGGGGGGCCATCCTCAGGTAAGGCATCCTCTGGCTGCATTGGGACACCACTCCTTATGGCAATGTTGTGAAATATCCCACACAGGACCACAATTTTCGACACCATATCCGGCACATACATGAGCTCGCCACCAGAGCGGTGGAGGCATCTGAATCGGCCTTTTAAAAGGCCGATACAGCGCTCCACCACTTGCCTGGTGGCTGTAAGTGCGGAATTATACGCACTTTGTGGCCCTGGTGTGGGAGCCAAATAAGGAGTGAGCAGCCAGGACATGCAAGGGTATCCACTGTCTCCTGTGAACAAAAATAGACCACATCAGGAACACTGTGTATCAAGCTTAACATTGTTATGTACTAAAGGTCTCCACTTACCCAGAAGCCACGCATCACCAGCTTGTAGGTTGGTTAATTTCTGCCATATCCCTGATTGCCGGATGACGAAGGAGTCATGAGCACTTCCGGGTAATTTAGCATTCAGGGACAGGATCTGGAGGGAGGCATCACATACCACCATTACATTCAGGGAGTGATAGTGTTTCCTGTTTCTAAATATTGCCTCCAGCCGTGCTGGAGGCTGAAGTGGTATGTGAGTACCATCCACAACCCCTATGATGTGTGGGAAGCCAGCTATTTGGTAAAAATTGGCCTTGGCCACACTAAGGGCACCCATATCCAAAGGCATTTTAATAAAATGATGGAGGTGCTTGAAAAGTGCCTCCATCACTGCCCTCAGGATCCTGGAAAAGGAGGATTGGGAGATGCCCGCCACTATTCCCACCGTTGTTTGAAATGATCCTGAGGCACAGAAATGTAACACCGCCATAAATTGCGTCAGTGGTGGTATTGCTGTTGGACTGTCAATTTGCCGCTCAAGATCACTTTCTATTAATGAGAGAGTGTCTATGATGATTTTGGGAGGTAGACGGTAGCGTCTTAAAACCTCATCATCGGGCATTCCAAAAAGGGTGACACGTGTTCGAAATATCTGGGGCCTTGCATGCCTACGATGCCTACGCCTGGGACGAGTTTGAGGTTGGTCGTCTTCCGGGAGCAGGGCCAGAACAATTCGCCCCAGATCTACCTGAAATTCAAAGTTTACAATGTAAGGCTTTTGACCCACCCCAAAAGTAAGAAAAAACAACTTAGCTTTCTGATACCATCCATAGCTGCTTACATGCCGGGGTATTGTCATGATACGTATAAACTGTAAAAAAGCCAACAATGAGACTTCAAAAATTTAGAGGGTGTTTTTTTTGTTTAAAAATTGTTGCAAGCCAACACAGAAAATAGCGGAAAAACACATTTGGCCATCGATGAAAACGACATTGCACACCGTACGTCAAATAGGGTTCAAATGGACCCAAAAAATGGAAAAGGGAAAAGCAAAACTGGATTATATGATGAATAAGCCGTCAAAAATGCGGTAAATAATTCGCAAATGCAAGTCGCTACACCAACAGTCAAAAATGCGGTAATTAATTCGCAAATGCAAGTCACTACACCAACAGTCAAAAATGCGGTAATTAATTCGCAAATGCAAGACAAAAAATGGACTTACCCAACTCGAATATATAAGATTTCCACAAAAACTTCTTTGGGTCCGAAAACAAAAAAAAACTAAAAAAGATGAAATGAGTGTTAAACAAATTAACGAACCACAAAACAGAAGAATACACCAATTGGCCACAAATTTGAATGCACAAAACTTACCAAATCAGGAAAGGATGTTGAAAAAATGAAAAAAATGCGAACGGAAAAACCAAAGAAATGTAGCAAAAACAAACAAAAAAACAACTCTGCCAAATCCTCCAAACGCAAACAACCAAATCCAAACCACTTAACCGACAACACTCCAACAACCCCACCTCGAATCCACACACACCAAGCCATAAATAGTGTTTATTTTCCCGCACAAATTAAGGATGAATCATAGGGACGCACAATCAATGATGCGGCCGCAAACTAAGGACGCATGTATAAATACGTCACGAAATCACATAGAATTTCTGGATGATTTCATGCTGGAAGCAGAGACATGGCTTCAAACCAGGGAAACAATGGTCAAAATTGCGGCGGTAAGGCCTTCATGCATTTTGTGTCAATGATTCTTTTAAAACATAATATTGTGCAAGTTGTGAAGTGGCTAAATCTGCATATTTACCCAAATAGGTGAGGAGGATGACATGGAAGAGACTGCTGGCCCCAGTCAACCCGCCAAAGCTGGCAAAAAAAAAAGGCAGCCACATTTCACAAGCAAGGAGATGGAGGTTTTGATCCAGAAGTGCGTTGACATCCTGCCCCAGGCAGCCAGGAATATGAGCCAAAGCCAGAAGTGGAGAATGTGGGAGGAGGTCGCCGTTGCTGTCAATAGGGTGGGTGATTATGTCCGTCTAGCCCGGGATGTCAAACGGCGGTAAGTAAACACTTTCCCATCCTATAAACAAACCCCATTGTAAAAAAAAGGATAATGGTTCCAAATTCATTCCACAGATGGGCAGACTTCAAATATCGTCTCAAGCAAAAACTTGCCGACAGGGCTAGGCATGCAAGGGGGACAGGTGGGGGTCCCACCCCTGTGTCATTGGAGTTGACAGACTTAGAAGAGATGGCACAGGGGTGTGTGCAGGCTGTGGAGGTGTTTGGCGTGTCCAACATGGATACGGACATGCCAGACTTTGCGGCTCCTCATGTTGGCCAAGGTAAGTCTTGTGATGTCACCAACTCAGAAATGCTATTGTGCCAATATGTAGATTCTAATGTGAGTCTTTTCTCCAATTTCCTAACAGAGACAGAGGCGGATGAGTCTGCTCCAGAGGGGAGCCTTGGCCGCAGAATTTCTGCTGGCTCTGCAGGGGAGGAACCAGTACATCCGGCTGAGGACCCTGCAGAAGCCAGTCCAGGGCGTGCCCCCTCGCAGGCAGTGGGCCTCCTCACAGAACTCAATTTTAAATCGGATTGCCATACGGAGATTCTGCAGAGGATGGACGCCAGTCTGATACGGGTGGCTGAGGCCCTGGAGCAAAATGCTGCGGCCAACGTGACCATTGGTCAGGCCCTGGCGGAAAATACCAGGGCCAACATCCGCATCGCCGATGCCCTGGAGCAGCTCGTTCGCCAGCACATGGTGGAGCCGACCTCCCTTCCTGCCGGAACATCCGGATCCTCCACCTCTGGCACAACATCAGCCAATCCTCCAAATGTGCCTAGCCCTGTGCCTAGTCCAGAGGCCACAACATCTGCCTCTGGACAGGCCAGCCCGATGGCATCCCGGACCCGGTCTGGCGCCCACCCTCACCCAGCCAAACGGGCGAGAAAACGGTGACAGCAATGGCGACTTTTCCCACACTCCTTCTGTGCTTGGCTCATATTCCTTTCTGGTCAAAACTTCCCTCTCCTTTCTTGTGAAATGTTTTTAAATTTTGTATTTACGCTTATGTTAGTAGTTATGTTATATTTTTTTTTGGATCAAATATCTTGGCCACAAAAAAAGGCAATACAATATTAGGCCAATTTGTTTGTGTGTAAACAATAAATTAAAAACAAAACACTGACATTGTATTGTGACATTATTGTACAAATGGGTTACATTTAATCCTGGCCTTAAACGCAAAAACTGACCCTCTTTAAAAAAAAAAAAAGGCCTCTTTAAGGAACGTTTAAAAAATCACATAGCGATGCAAATTCCACAGTAAACCAAAAAAAAGGGGAGCTAATTAAAAGATGATGACATTATTGTTACAATAGGCCATAACCACCAAATTGTGGCCAAAATAAAACCCCAAAAATGTACGCTAATTGATTGTGTAATCATGACATTAGCAGCTCTGATTTCCACCTGCGTACGCTTTTGTGCTATCCCAATAAACTGCTTTCCAAACACATACCAAGCCGGATTTCAATCCAACACTAATTACTTTACTGACCAGCCGCGATTAATCGCTGCACCATCGTGGAGTCCCGGGACGGAGGAGAAGGCCATCGCCAATGTGGTCGAGTAATCCTGACCCTAAGCTGTGCGAGCATTTTGAAGGGAAAGCGGATGTTTCAGTGACGTATGAGACGGTCCGAACACATTTGACGTTCGCATCTGCTAATGTATGTACGCCCCAAAAACGCCTCGCCACGCCTGCGTTTTTTCATCTCCACCCCCGTCAACACCCAAAAACGCCCTGTTCTGTCAATCACATTTGACATGTCACTTCCTGTACGCTATTTTAGGAACGAGAGAAAAAAAGCTCGCAATCTGCCGTACGCACATGCGCAGTGTAACACCGACGCATGCGCGGTTAGTCAACATCGGAACGCAACGAGCGTACTGTTGTTAACGTGCGGCTCTGAATGAGGGCCATTGTTCACAAAGTGATTTGTGAGTGTCGTCAGTCTACAGAGGCCGCACTCCCAGTGACAGACACATGTAACTGTAGGATTCTTAGCATGATTATCATTCCTTGTCCAGCTGTTGCTGCTACTCTATATGGTTTATATACTAAACATAAACATATCACACAAAGTTATTTTAGATAATGGCTGAATCCAATCCCAGACAGAGATATATGTTTAATATATTTCTTCCACATTCTGCTTGTGTCTGTCAGCTAGTACCCAATTAGAGAACAATATTGCTTGGTATGCGGTCACATGAAGCAGAAGAAAGGATCACCAATTAAGGAAACGGTAAACAAGAACCACAGTTCTATTAAACAGTAGTTTAATCAATTATATTAAAAGTTAAATAATTTTTTTGATTCATTACAAAAGACATGGTGAAGTATCCCCTGGATGCAACACGGAGGGACTGTGGCAGATATCTCCGAAATCCCGAAATCTGCCGCAGTCCCTGCATTTACAACCACAAGAGCAGCCCTCATAAGGCTGCTAAACTGTCAGATTTACCAAGCTGCTCAATGCTAAGCATTCCGGAGATTGTCCCCAGCAGCTAAAAGAATCTTAAGTCTCATACACACTTAACAATATGCTCCATCAGCGATATCGTTAAGTGTTTTCCCTTGAACTGACGGGCTCAATATCGGGAACGACATTGAGCATACACACTGAACGATGACGTTAACCATATCATTCAGTGACGTCACCTGCCACATCCCCGGTCCTGCAGAATTTGACGATATCGTCAGATTGTCCTGCAAGTTCAGGCGAAGGAAAACATTGTTAACGATCCGTGGGAGCGTGCATCACTAACGATATCGTGCATGCACACTGCACGATATTGAACGAGATGACCGATAATGATATTGTTACTGTCCATATCATTCACTTTACTGTCTAGTGTGTATGCAGCTTTAGATGTTGTTCGCCAATAGTAGTCTATGAGCTTTTCTATCGTATATATTTTTCGGAGAGGGATTTCCACTGATGCATGCTCAGGCAGACATCCCCGCATGCATACTATGCTTACTGGGTCCAAACCCAGGAACCAAATTATATTGGCAACTATCACTTTGCTTCTAACCCTTCGCCGGGACAGGGCTTATTCAGAAACTCTGTCTGGGTGACCCAGCATTGATACATGCAAGTGGTAATTTACATTACTACATGGCGGGCTTTTGGCTTAATGGGAGATCACTAAGGGAGCTCACTAAAATGATTTATAATAATATAGGCCCAACTTTCTTGGTTTTATGGGAAAATATTTACAATTTTTTTTGTTTAAATGTTTTTTAATTATTAGAGATGAGCGGGTTTCCTGGAAACAAAACCCACCTGATCTTACCAATTTTGGGGGGGTCCAAGACCTTGCTCGGATTTCCCCACTATATTCGGAGGCACAAACGAGGCAAAACGTCCTAGTCCTGGCATCGATGCCCGCGTGTTTTGGGGATACGTTCAGTATCTCGGCGCAGGGGATGCCAACGTTTAGAATACCAGCGCCGTAATCCCGACACCTCTACAGAATCCCGGCGCCGGCATCCCGAAGGTAAGTAGCAGGGTTGGGGGAGTGTTAGGGGTTAGGTACTAGAGAGAGGGATAGAGTTAGGCACTAAGGGGGAAGGTTATTTTTAGGGTGCGGGGAGGGGGAGGTTAGGTTTAAGCACCGGGGAGGGAGGGTTAGGGTTAAGGTAGGGAGAGGGGGAGGGTTAGGATACCTATCGACAGGTGTGGGTGGACTGTCGAAGCCGGATGATTGGCTGAGACCTAAATTGTAAAAATTTATATCTGCACAACGCCATTTTGCATTGTCTACACGATACCCCGTGTACATCGCTATATCATGATTATTAGCGTCGGGCGTCTGCAGCCGACCTTAGTTAAAAGTCCTCATTATACAAATACATACATTTATTAATACACATAATATGAACAACCCCGCAAAGCACGTACCATGGTGTACTTCACAAACTCGTAGACGCACAACGCATACTAGCATCTTTTCTTAATATACCTACACCGACACACTGCATACTTACACATAAAGGTTCCCTAGCATTAAGGTTAATATTAGAGGTTTCACTTGTTATCAATTATGTTGTGAAATGCAGGTATTTGATATCTAGGGTTTAGTACATGATAAGCAGACCGTGTTTGGTGCTATTCTAAACCACTGTTTATTTGCAGATCTCCGGTTCCATCGGCAAGGAGATCGCAACATGCGTCTGCAAATTATGAATCATAGAGAGTTAGGTATTGAAATGTACTCTGTAATGTAATGTTTATTAGCCAGTTTAGACTTGTTCTTCAGCGGGAAAAGATACACAAAGAGCCGTTGGAGGGCTGAACTACAACTGTACAAACTGACCTATGAACTACATCGTAACAGAAGAACCAAGAAGAAGAACCAATGCGATTATGCCAACTCGTTTCCATTGTATTGCCACTCTCTGTAAGGGTATATATACAGACGCTCTATTTCCAGTAGTCAGTCAGCTTATTCTTTCTTTTGACAGAGGCTTCACCTTTGATGCCGGGAAATCTGGATCCAGAGCGCCTGCATATGTAGCGACTGTACCTTGTGATTGTATAACCTTTGCGCTAATTGTATTAGAGATCAAGGCGTGTAACTATATGCTTTTATGTGAATAATTTCTTTTGTGCTTTGGAACCACAATCAAAGTCTGGAAAGCAATTATTTCTTGTGCGACTTACGACGCTAAATAGCGACATTTGGGTATAACGATCATTAGGTATTCATATACCCCAATCCTGTCAGGATGCCAGCGCCTGTATTTTGACCGCCAGGAGTGGTACCCATCCCGTGTTTTGGATCTATATAAAAACCTCTACCTCATGATCCAGTGCCATTTCTTACTGTAGACCATTCAAAGAGGGTATCTGGCAACTGGGATGCAATGGGTTAGGGGCACTGTATTACAGGCACTGCACTGTAGGGCTGGATGCAGCAGGATAGGGTGTGAGGACCTGGCTGCAGCGTATAAGGGCACTAGTTTGTATTATTATTTATTTTCTTAATAAAAAAAGATATGGGGCACTTTACTAGAGGCACTGTACTGTGGGGCTGGCTGCAGCAGGATAGGGTGTGGGGACTGGGCTGCAGTACTTATATTATTTCCATTCCTTTCCTATAGGGATACATTGTATATAAAAAAAAATAGATTTGGAGCACTGTGTTAAGGCCAGGGGCACTATGGCATTGTGTTCTACTGCAGCACTGTGAGGCTCTAAGAAGTCTTGTGTTTTACTTAAAGAGTCACAGTGGTCATTTAAAGAAAAACGTATTATTCTGAAAGTTGTGTGTGTTCAAGCAGGCCAGGCTTACAATAACGCTTAGTAGGTGCCGTGCCTCCACATTAATAATATAAATGCTGTGTGAGTCTCAGTGTGAAGTTGTTATCATTTGCTAAAAAAAAAAAAGATTTTTATTCTAAAAGTTGTTTGTATTCAAGCAGGCCATGCAGTGGTACTTGTGTTACAATAACGCTCAGTAGGTGCCATGCCACCGCATTACTACTATAATACAGACAGCATTAGTATTAGCATTAGTGACTGCCATATACTACAGACAGCATTAATGACCACCATACAATACAGACAACATTAAACTTCTAATTACACCCCTCTGTCTCAAAGAATCTTAAAACAGTACATACTGTGTATATACAGTATATATATATTTATTTATTTCCAGTTATTTATATAGCACACATATATTCTGCAATGCTTTTACAGAGAATAAAGAATAAATGTGTAGTTAACAAACTACAATACCCGGCGCTCTGTGTTGATAAAAAATATATTATAAATTAATCCACCTGCTAGCTAGTAGCAATCTTGATCTAGTTAAGACCAAAAATTGTGACAACCAAAAACAAACCATATAGCTACTGCGCAAGGTGGAGATTGATAATAAATATCTATATAAATAAATAATGTGTTCTGCTCTCTGGTGAAATGAACAGGAGACTTGGTGAATAAAATCTCTATTTAATAACCAATAAAA
This sequence comes from Taudactylus pleione, assembly GCA_031769625.1. NCBI lineage: Eukaryota > Metazoa > Chordata > Amphibia > Anura > Myobatrachidae > Taudactylus > Taudactylus pleione. The sequence goes on along the minus strand of JAUIMM010000508.1, from coordinate 1,533,602 downwards.
CACACATGTAATGTTTGACACAAAAGATCACAATTGGGATGACATACAATGACAGTAACTGAATATCTATAGAAAAATGTATCAATATATCAGTAACTGGGATGGTGGAACTTCTAAAATTGTGTATCAACTTGATTTAGGATTACAATTGATATGTAATGAGACAACAATAGAAATATGCTGAAAAAATGCTGGCGTCCCAGCTCCACTTGTAGGAGTGTAGAATTAACTCTGTCTCAAAGTAACCAATAAGTGTAAATGCAATTAGCGTGGCCACGCTACTTTAATACATACGGTCCAATGGAAGATTTGCAAAGTCACAGCAGATGGTTTCCAAAAAGGTATTCACGTGGATGTAACGGGATGCGGTGAAAGCCGCTGGTTGTACAAACCGGGAGCGCTGGATGAGTGCGCTCTCCTATTCCTCCAGAACATGCTGCGGATAGCAGCTGGTCAGCGGAACGCCGCTGGGTGTGTGACGTGTAGGGCTTGCTGGGCAATAAGTCCTCCAGTGACTCCTATCCCAAACACGTCTGTAGTGTAGCAGTAGTATAAATCCGGGAATCATCTCAGGAGTACAGGCTATACCCCAAGCGGGAAGGCACAGAGCTGCAGGAATATCCTAACCATCTTCACTCCATCAGCGGGACTGCACGGAGCTGCAGGAAATATTTCATCTTTAGTAGAGATGAGCGGGTTCGGTTCCCTGAGACCTGAACCCACCCGAACTTAGTAGATACGAGGCAGATCCGAGTCGGCTTGGGTTTTCCCGTCTGAGTCGGATCTCAAAAACGAGGCAAAACGTCATCATCCCGCTGTCTCGCGGGTTTTGGATTGTATAAAGGTCCCGCGATCGCCTCCATTTTTCATTCCAGCTGTGGAGAGTGAAGAGGGAGGGAGCTGGGAGCTGTGCTGCGCTGCTGTTGCATAATTGTGACTTGTTAGGTTGTGCTGGGAGCTGTGCTGCGCTGCTGTCGTGCATAATAATTGTGGGGCTGGCTGGCTGTTGTCCATAGGGTCTGGATGGCTGTTGTCAAATCCATACCATATAGGGGCTGGCTGTTGTCCTGTCCATAGGGGCTGGCTGGCTGTTTTCCATATTAATACATATGGGGCTGGCTGGCTGTTGTCCTGTCCATAGGGGCTGGCTGGCTGTAGTCCATAGGGGCTGGCTGGCTTTTGTCCATAGGGGCTGGCTGTTATGCTGTGTTGTCCAGGGGGTGCTCTGTCCATCAGGGGTGCTCTTCTTCACCCCCAGTGTAAAAAAAAACAATTTTTTTTTGTGTGTGCGTGTTAGCCACACCACCAGTGAAAAAATAAAAACATTTTTTTGTGTGTGCGTGTTAGCCACACCACCAGTGTGAAAATAAAAATAATTTTATTTGTGTGTGCGTGACAGTCACACCACCAGTGTGAAAACAAAAACATTTTTTTGTGAGTGCATGTTAGTCTGCAACACCACCAGTGAAAAAATAAAAACAATTTTTGTGTGTGCGTGTTAGCCACACCACCAGTGAAAAAATAAAAACATTTTTTGTGTGTGTGGTTGGTTGTGTGCATTAGCCGCAACGTAGCTGTGCTATAATTGCTTGGTGACACTGCTGTAAGACCGCAGTGAGTATGGAGGACAGTCACATGAAAGGAGAGCAGGATCCACATACCAGTCTTGTAGCTGCCGGCAGCAGTCACGATGATGACGCAAGGCCGCCAATATCATCTATGAAGGCCGATGTACCAGGGCTTAAGTCAGGCAAAAAAGCCAGGCTAAAAAAAATCAACTTTTACCCTATTAACCACTTGCCTGGTACGGTCGTATCAGATACAACAATACCAGACAGGGCTTTCATTGATATGGTCGTATCTGATACGACCAGTCAGAAACGCCCAATGGGCGGCTTGCTGGAAGTTAACTTCCAGCAGCCGCCGCCCATCTCAGAGGGAGCTGCTGGTCCCTCTACACTTGTGGTACCCCCTCCTTTGTGTCCCGATCACTGCTGGCCACAGTGATCGAGCACCGGCGGCACACCTCCCCCCACTTGGCGGACTTCCTTAGAAGCAGCAGCCACGGCTCATGTAGCCGCGGCTGCTGCTGTGACCCGATCACTGTGGCCAGCAGTGATCGGGGCAGCCGGCCCCACCCCCTTCAGTAAAAAGCAGTAGGGCTCTGGTAGCCGCCGCCGTTTTGTATCCGGGCCGCCAGCGGTACACCCTCCCGCTGCGGCTCCGGAACAGCAGTCACTGTGTTGAAGAAGCAGCAGCGGCTCTGGTAGCCACCGCCGCTTTGTATCCGGGCCGCCAGCGGGATCCCTCCCGCTGCGGCTCCGGAACAACAGTGATCAGTGTGATCACTGTATTGAAAAAGCAGCAGCAGCGGCTCTGATAGCCACGGCTGCTGCTATCTACCCTACCACCCTAGCGGCGCCCCCGCCCACTCCTTCCGGCCTCAGCTCCGCCTCCTACCATACAGTATGAGTATAAATATATATATAGATATATACAGATATAGATATACACAGTATATATATATATATATATATATATATATGTAGTATATATATATATATATATATATATATATAGACAAAATTGGAATTAACCCTTAAGCGACAGGTATACTCAGTGAAATGGATATTTTTTTGGGATAAAGTGACAAACAGCAAATATAAAGTGTCTAGTGCAATCACTGGAAATTCATAAATAAATATATAAATAATTGACGTTCAATAAGCAAAAGGACCTATAACCTAAGATCACTTGAGGAAACAATGTGCGAATGCAGTAATATAAAAACAAGGGAAATTTATTTACCAAAACAAAGAATAAAAAATGCCCATAGCTAGGCATACTGTATGAAACATAATAAAAGTAAAATAAAGTGCAATATAAATAGTTAAAAGAGAAATGGATAGTAGATGGTAGCTGCTTATCTGAGTATGCAGAAAAGTTAGTTATCTCAGTAGTTCATGAGGCAAGTAGCAATCACTCCCATATATATATATATATATATATATATATTTATATATTTATATATTTATTGATAACGCACAGGCACTTTTTTGATTTTATATATTTATTGGTTGGTTCACCAGATTATTGATTGCATGTTATGAATTTCCAGTGATTGCACTAGACCCTTTATATTTGCTGTTTGTCACTTTATCCCCCCAAAATATCCATTTCACTGAGTATACCTGTCGCTTAAGGGTTAATTCCAATTTTGTCTATTTGTTTCCGAATACTTGCACTAGTATTGTTTTATTTACCCTGAGCTGACGCCCACAATATATATGGGCTGAGGAGCCACTGAATGGTTAAGTTTTAATTTTAAATTTGTTTAATATATCTCATAAATTCACATAAATTGACGCTGTACCCATCCATTTTTTCTATATATATATATACAAATGAAGACCTGGCGGCGCTCAGGAGACTTTTGTCAAAGTGAAAAACTTGTTGTGTATCCTGAAGAAGGGATTTTAAAGTCCCGAAACGTAGATTAAAAGCACAAGTTTTTCACTTTGACAAAAGCCTCCTGAGTGCCAACAGGTCTTCATTTGTATATTGTGGGGGATTTGCACCCCAGTGGAGGGCACCTGGATCAAGTTATCCTTGGATAGTGGAGGGGAGTGCCGGGCTGAAAATGGACTTATATTTATAGAAAAACAGAAACCTCATCACTCACCACTCTTAAATCACTCACAATAATACATAATCTGTCTCACTTATGGAAACCAGATAGCAGCTACCAGGTTTATAGATAGTGTAGGACCTGCAGAGAAATGGGGTCCCGTGATGTGGGATGCAGGCTTAAATGCATTGATCAATCCATGAGCCAAAACCCCATTATTTATTTATATATTATTGTAAGTGATTTAACAATGGTGAGTGCTGAGTTTTCTGTTTTTATTTATTTAAGCAATGTGGTCACAAGCCACTTGCACCCCATGCCTGGGAATGGTGAGTGCAGTGGATTACTGACTTTGTATATATATATATATATATTAGGGGTGAGAGGGTTCGGATTTCTGAACCCCCCCGAGTCCCCCCGATCCGAGTCAGACTCGACTTTTCCCGCCTGACTCGGATCTGAAATCGAGGCAAAACGTCATCATCCCGCCTTCCGGGTCTCGCGGGTTTTGGATCCTATATAAGGTACCCGCGTCGGCGCCATTTTCTCACTCGGCTGTGGACAGTGAAGAGGGAGGGTGGGAGTTAGGGCTGGCTGGGCTGTGTAGTGCAGAGTAGTGTTGTGCTGTGCTGTGCTGCGCTGTGCTGCTGTTGTCCATAGGGGCTGTGTCCACTACTTCAAAGTCCATAGGGGCTGGCTGTGTTGTGCTGTGCTGCTGTTGTCAATAGGGGCTGTGTCCACTACTTCAAAGTCCATAGGGGCTGGCTGGACTGTGTTGTGCAGTCAGTTGTCCATAGGGGCTGTGTCCACTCCAAAGTCCTGTGCAGTGTCCCAGTCCTAAAGGGGTGCTGTAGTGTTGTCCAGGGGGTGCTCTGTCCGTCAGGGGTGCTCCCCCCGAGTGCTAAAAAAAAAAATATTTTTTCTGTAGTGCCAAGCGTGCGCCTGTGTCATAAGTAAAGGGCCGGCTGGCTTGACCGTTAAAGGGTGCTGTAACCCCCAAAGTACACTCCAAACCAAATAAAAAAATATTTTCTGTGTTTGTGAATTGTGTGCGCAGTAGCCGCACGTGCATCAACAAAGTAGTGCCAAGCGTGCGCCTGTGTCCCATAAGTAAAAGGCCGGCTGGCTTGTCCGTTAAAGGGTGCTGTAACCCCCAAAGGGCACTCCAAACAAAATAAAAAAATATATTTTTTTGTGTTTGTGAATTGTGTGCGCAGTAGCCGCACGTGCATCAACAAAGTAGTGCCAAGCTTGCGCCTGTGTCCCATAAATAAAGGGCCGGCTGGATTGACTGCTAAAGGGTGCTGTAACCCCCAAAGGGCACTCCAAACAAAATTAAAAACATTTTTCTGTGTTTGTGAATTGTGTGCACTGTGGCTGCACGTGCATCAACGAAGGAGCAGCGCCAAGCGTGCGCCTGTGTCCCATAAGTAAAAGGTCGGCTGGCTTGTCCGTTAAAGGGTGCTGTAACCCCCAAAGGGCACTCCAAACAAAATAAAAAAATATATTTTTTTGTGTTTGTGAATTGTGTGCGCAGTAGCCGCACGTGCATCAACAAAGTAGTGCCAAGCGTGCGCCTGTGTCCCATAAATAAAGGGCCGGCTGGATTGACCGCTAAAGGGTGCTGTAACCCCCAAAGGGCACTCCAAACAAAATAAAAAATTTTTTTCTGTGTTTGTGAATTGTGTGCACTGTGGCTGCACGTGCATCAACAAAGGAGCAGCGCCAAGCGTGCGCCTGTGTCCCATAAGTAAAGGGCTGGCTGCCTCATTTCTTAAAGGGTGGTGTAACCCACAAAGTGCACTAGTCTCCAACAATATACAATATAACATAAATGGAGGACCAAACTTTCTCCGATAAAAATAAAATAGGGAAAGATCAAGAACCACTTCCTCCTAGTGCTGAAGCTGCTGCCACTAGTCATGACATAGACGATAACATGCCATCAACGTCGTTTGCCAAGGCCGATGCCCAATGTCATAGTAGAGGGCACATACAATCCCAAATGACAAAGTTCTGGAAAATGACCTTGAAAAAAACATTTAAATCATCTGAAGAGAAACGTAAACTTGCTAAAATGCCATTTACGACACGGAGTGGCAAGGAACGGCTATGGTCTTTCCCTATGTTCATGACTAGTGGTTCAGCTTCACATGACGATGGAAGCCCTCCTCCCGCTAAAAAAATCAAACGAGTTAAGCTGGCAAAAGCACAGCGAAGAACTATGCGTTCTAAGAAGATATCACAAATCCCCAAGGAGAGTCCAAGTGTGGTGGCGGTTGCGATGCCTGACCTTCCCAGCACTGGACGGGAAGAGGTGGCTCTTTCCACCATTTGCATGCCCCCTGCAAGTGCTGAAAGGAGCACCCACAGTCGACTTGCTGATATGCAAATTGAAGATGTCACTGTTGAAGTACAACATGATGAGGATACTGGTGTAGCTGGCACTGAGGAGGAAGTTGGCGAGGAGGATTCTGATGGTGATGTGGTTTGTTTAAATCAGGCAATATTTCTATCCAAATCCGGACAACAACTGTCTTGCCATATGTACCATATGTAAAGGTGAAATAAGTAGGGGTAGGGACGTTAACCACCTAGGAACATCCTCCCTTATACGGCACCTGCAGCGCGTTCATAAAAAGTTACTGTCAAGTTCAGAAACTTTGGCTAAGACCGTAAGCAGTCCAGGGATACCTAAATCCCTTTTCCCTGTTTTATCCAAGGAATCGGTGGATGAGGAGGATGAGGACGACATCTTGCCTCCGTAGAGCCAGTTTGTGCAGGGACACATTAATTGCCAGCTTGTTTTGTGGGGGCCCAAACGAACCAATCATTTCAGCCACAGTCATGTAGCAGACCCTGGCGCTGAAATGATTGGTTTGTTAAAGTGTGCATGTCCTATTTATACAACATAAGGGTGGGTGGGAGGGCCCAAGGACAATTCCATCTTGCACCTCTTTTTTTTCTTTGCAGTATGTACTGTTTGGGGCCTAGTTTTTCAAACTGCCATCCTGTCTGCCACTGCAGTGTCACTCCTAGATGGGCCACGTGTTTGTGCCGCCCCCTCGTGTCGCTTAGCATAGTCATCCAGCTACCTCTGTGCAATCTTTTGGCCATAAAAACAATATTGTGAGGTGTGAGGTGTTCAGAATAGACTGGAAATGAGTGGAAATGAAGGTTATTGAGGTTAATAATTGCATAGGAGCAGAAAAACCCACAAATTCTGTGATTTAAGCTGTTTTTATGCTTTTTTTAAAAAAAATACAGATCCAAAACACAAAACCCAGAACCCAAAACACGGAAGGGTGGTTTTGGCAAAACCAATCCAGATCCAAAACACGAAGAAAGATCCAGATCCAAAACCAAAACATGAAAAGTGGCCGGTGCACACCCCTAGTTGCTATGCAATTCAGGGGTTTTCGGTTGGATTCGGGTTATTTTGTAGATAAATGTTTGCCTATGGGTTAGCGGGTTTCCTGTGCTTATTTCGAGAAATTCAGCTCCTTTCTTCAATGGGGTCTTCATGCCGGTACAGGTCAGACGGGCATAGCACACTATCTGGATGATTTTCTCTTCATAAGTCCAGGAGATGGTGAGGTTTGTTCTGATCTCCTTTTTTCTGCACAGGCGTTGTTTCAAGTTTTAGGGGTTCCTATGGCTCATGAGAAGATGGAGGGTCCGGTGTCTTGCTTATCATTTTTAGGAATCGAGATAGATACAGCAGCGGGTTGTTGTAGGCTACCGCGTGACAAAGTAGAAAAATTGCTGGAACTTATGGCAGTTTGCTCAGCAGCAAATTCAGTTAGGTTACGTAGAGTTCAATCACTTCTAGGTTCCTTAAGTTTTGCTTGCCAGATCATTCCCATGGGTAGAGTATTTTGCAGAAAATTGGAGAGGGCCACAGCCGGGTCGGCATGGCCGCGTCAGCATGTTGCCTGTCGGCTGAGATAAAGGAGGATCTTCTACATTGAAACAGGTTTTTGTTACAATTTAATGGCGAACGTATTTGGCCATCACCTCCTGTGGCGAACAGCATATTGCAACTTTTTACTGATGTGGCTGGGTCGTCCGGTTTTGGGTTCTTTTTCAATGGGGAATGGTGTGCTGCTCCGTGGCCGCTTGATTGACGTGAGGAGAGCTGGACAAGTAACTTGCTGCTGTTGGAACTGTTCTCAATTGTCGTTTCAGTTGAATTCTGGTCCGCGCGACTTAGCAACTGTCATGTAATATTTTGGTGCGACAATCTGGGTGTGGGTCACGCCAGCAGCAACCAGCGTTCATCCTCACCTTTTGTGTTTTTGTTTGCTTCGACATTTAGTTTTGCGCTGCCTCAAGGCTAATATCAGATTTAGAGCTAGGCACGTGCCAGGTATATTTAATGAGATTGCTGATGCTTTGTCTCGTTTTCAATTTGCATGCTTCCGAGCGCTTGTCCCGTCGGCTTCTGACGTTGGTTTGGTGTGCCCCTCGTTTGTGTGGCAGATCATCAGGCCAGCTTAGAGGGTTTGGCATTGCAATCGCTCGCCCCATTTACTTTCAAGGCTTACTCGGACGCTTTGCGGACTTGGTGCACACATTGTGCACTTCTGGAGATGGAGGGTTAGTAGCCGGAAGATTTGATTTCTTCCTTTGTTTGGGTTAGATATCAACAAGGTAGATCCAGGGCTTCTACTGGGTCTGAGCTTGAGGGGGTCTCCTTCTATTGCAGGCTAAAGGTTTTCACGATCCCACCAGGTCTTTTGTACTAGTGAAGGCTGGGAGGGGTTGGGCGAAGGGGGCACCCTCGCGCTACTCCCGTGGACCGGTTTGATTTGCAACTTTTGTCAGGTTTGTTACAGTTATGGGAAAGATTTCTTCTGATAGGTTCAGGCTTCTCCGTTTCGCCTTGCTTTTGCAGCGACATTTTTTTGAGCTTTTTTAGGGTTAGTGAGTTGGTAGCTTTCAATAAAGCATTTAGTTCCTTTGGGCTTTTGTTAAGGATATCGTTTTTTAGAGATTCGGCTGTGCCTTGCAAGCTTCGATTCTCTGAAACCGATCAAACCGTAAGAGGTAAGTGGGTTACTTTAAATCAGCATCGGGACGTGATTATTTGTCCGGTTCATTTAGCTTCGCAGTACATAGAGTTACGCCCTCCTCAATGGTTACTACATGCATGACCACACACCCCTCACTAAGTACCACTTCACAGCGGTCTTTAAGACGGGTTTAATGGAGTCAAGGGTAAATCCTTCAGAGTATGGTACCCATTCATTTCGTATTGGTGCTGCTACTTGTGCTGCTCTATAAGGGGCGTCTGCAGAGTTTATTCAGCAGGTAGGGCGCTGGAAGTCGGCTGCTTTTAGGAAATAAGTGTGTTGCGAGAAGTTATAGATGCGCACCTTGCTTTAACCCGAAAACGTTGCTTACCCGCCATTCGTTGAACGGCTAGCGTTCAACAAATGGGGGTGTGAAGGGATTTTTTAATTTTTCCTCCCATTAGCCATGATCTGGCCCAATTTGGTTCACGGGTAGGTTTTTTCGTTTTTCTTCTTCACTCGGGTTCCTGTTTTCCCCACTTACATGCATCCCTGCTAGTCAGTTGCTATGTGTTTGATTAAGTTGTGTTGTTGGTCTTGGGTTTGGTGTGGTTCTCATGGTTAAGGTTTTCTCTTTTCCACAGATTTTGCAAAGGAGGATGGACAGGTGTGGCTTGTGGGCCACTCTTATATCTTTTGGGTGGAAAAACATGTGTTGGCCCAGAGTCAGGCCTGGTGGCCTAGTGGTTTTAGTATTCGATGGATTGGTGTGATAGGATTGCGCGTTGTGTCGGTGTTGGCTTTGATTGTGTCATCAGTGTCGAAGTGGGGAATCCCAAAATTCTTAGTGTTGCATGTTGGAGGCAACAATGTGGGTCAGTTGAAAAGTGTCTAGTTAATTGAGAGGCTTCATGAAGTTTTGGATGAGATGCGTTTGCGATGGCCGACTGTTCTGATGGTGTGGTCTGAAATGATGCCTCATTTGAAGTGGAGTGAGGTGCGTAAGCATGGTGCATTGGAGAGGGCTCTTAAGAAAGTGAATGGCGCGGATACAAGGCATGTTGAGTCCATCGATGGAGTAGTATTTAGTCATGGTTTTCTGGTAGGTGAGCTTGGGAAGTTTTATTTCGGAATGATGGTGTGCATCTGAATGCTTTGGGTACAGCTTTGTTTGTGAAAGACTTGTTCTTGTTTTTGGGCTAGTTTTTGTTTTTGGGTGGCGGGCCAGTCTCTCTTAGGGCCTGGCTTTGGCGGGAGTACGCTGCAACTCAGTGGCTTTAGGTGGCGTAAGACAACTTTGTGGGGGCACTGACCCTCATTGCCCCTGGCGAATTTGTCCTTTTCTGTGCGGGGGGACCCAGGTGCTGGCTGTACGGAAGCACCTCGGATTGGCCCAAGAGGGAAGTGAGACTCTCACATCGTTAGTACGTCTAGAGGGAGGACGTTTAAGTCATCCTCCGAGTATTTGATCAAGGTTGAAAGCTAGAACTGAGTTTGCAGCGTCTCTTGGCCAGCCTGGTTAGGTTGATTGATTAATCTATAAATAAAAGCTGTGACCTTTTAGCCAAGCTCTGGTGTCCATGTATTTATTGATTTTATAGCTTAAGTTAAGTAAGCTATCAAGGTGGTAAGATATGTTGAAGCAGTAAACCAATGTAGATCTTATGCACCCAAACAAGGGCCATGGCTTCATGGGGAAGGGCCAGGGAAGAGATAGGAGAGGTCAGGAGATGCTGGGGATGAAATAAAAGGAAGCTACAAGCAAGAATGATAATAAACAAAAGTGTGACAGGCCCAAACATAGTACCCTGCCCTGCGGTGCCCTGAGCGATGGCACCGGCCGCACTACCCTAGCTACGGCCCTGATTCTCACATTGCACATCTAACTGTACTGACTGTCACTGTATACAGTATATAAGTCAGAGGTACATTGTGAGATTTTATATACAGTATATATGTAGCTTTGTGATTTTTTTGTATATAATATACAGTGCAACAGTATAAATTACATGCACATTGATGAGATGGAGTGAGGTATATATATATATATATATATATACAGTGAGACATGGGGGATGGCGCTGGAGAGACGCAAGCAGGATAGCACTGGAGAGACGCAGGTAGGATAGCGATGGAGAGACGCAGGTAGGATACCGCTGGAGAGACGCAGGTAGGATACCGCTGGAGAGACGCAGGTATGATGATGATGGAGAGACGCAGGTAGGATAGGGATGGAGAGACGCAGGTAGGATACCACTGGAGAGACGCAGGTAGGATAGCGATGGAGAAACGCAGGTAGGGTACCACTGGAGAGACGCAGGTAGGATACCGCTGGAGAGATGCAGGTATGATATTGATGGAGAGACGCAGGTAGGATAGTGATGGAGAGACACAGGTAGGATATTGATGGAGAGACGCAGGTAGGATAGGGATGGAGAGACGCAGGTAGGATACCGCTGGAGAGATGCAGGTAGGATAGCGATGGAGAGACGCAGGTAGGATAGCGATGGAGAGACGCAGGTAGGATAGCGATGGAGAGACGCAGGTAGGATATTGATGGAGAGACGCAGGTAGGATATTGATGGAGAGACGCAGGTAGGATAGCGATGGAGAGACGCAGGTATGATATTGATGGAGAGATGCAGGTAGGATAGCGATGGAGAGACGCAGGTAGGATAGTGATGGAGAGATGCAGGTAGGATAGCGATGGAGAGACACAGGTAGGATAGTGCTGGAGAGACGCAGGTAGGATAGTGATGGAGAGACGCAGGTATGATATTGATGGAGAGACGCAGGTAGGATAGCGATGGAGAGACGCAGGTAGGATAGCGATGGAGAGACGCAGGTAGGATAGCAATGGAGAGACGCAGGTAGGATAGTGCTGGAGAGACGCAGGTAGGATACCGCTGGAGAGACGCAGGTATGATATTGATGGAGAGACGCAGGTAGGATAGTGCTGGAGAGATGCAGGTAGGATACCGCTGGAGAGACGTAGGTAGGATATTGATGGAGAGACGCAGGTAGGATAGTGCTGGAGAGACGCAGGTAGGATAGCGATGGAGAGACGCAGGTAGGATATTGATGGAGAGACGCAGGTAGGATAGCGATGGAGAGACGCAGGTAGGATATTGATGGAGAGACGCAGGTAGGATATTGATGGAGAGATGCAGGTAGGATATTGATGGAGAGACGCAGGTAGGATATTGATGGAGAGATGCAGGTAGGATATTGATGGAGAGACGCAGGTAGGATAGCGATGGAGAGACGCAGGTAGGATACCGCTGGAGAGACGCAGGTATGATATTGATGGAGAGACACAGGTAGGATAGTGCTGGAGAGACGCAGGTATGATATTGATGGAGAGACGCAGGTAGGATAGTGCTGGAGAGACGCAGGTAGGAAAGCGATGGAGAGACACAGGTAGGATACCGCTGGAGAGACGCAGGTAGGATAGTGCTGGAGAGACGCAGGTAGGATAGCGATGGAGAGACGCAGGTAGGATATTGATGGAGAGACGCAGGTAGGATAGCGATGGAGAGACGCAGGTAGGATAGAGATGGAGAGACGCAGGTAGGACAGGGATGGAGAGACGCAGGTAGGATAGTGATGGAGAGACGCAGGTAGGATATTGATGGAGAGACGCAGGTAGGATAGCGATGGAGAGACGCAGGTAGGATATTGATGGAGAGACGCAGGTATGATATTGATGGAGAGACGCAGGTAGGATAGTGCTGGAGAGACGCAGGAAGGATAGTGATGGAGAGACGCAGGTATGATATTGATGGAGAGATGCAGGATACCGCTGGAGAGACGCAGGTATGATATTGATGGAGAGACACAGGTAGGATAGTGCTGGAGAGACACAGGTATGATATTGATGGAGAGACGCAGGTAGGATAGTGCTGGAGAGACGCAGGTAGGATAGCGATGGAGAGACGCAGGTAGGATACGGCTGGAGAGACGCAGGTAGGATAGTGCTGGAGAGATGCAGGTAGGATAGCGATGGAGAGACGCAGGTATGATATTGATGGAGAGACGCAGGTAGGAAAGTGCTGGAGAGACGCAGGTAGGATAGCGATGGAGAGACGCAGGTAGGATATTGATGGAGAGACGCAGGTAGGATAGCGATGGAGAGATGCAGGTAAGATATTGATGGAGAGACGCAGGTAGGATAGCGATGGAGAGACACAGGTAGGATAGGGATGGAGAGACGCAGGTAGGATATTGGAGAGATGCAGGTAGGATATTGATGGAGAGACGCAGGTAGGATAGCGGTGGAGAGACGCAGGTGGGATATTGATGGAGAGACGCAGGTAGGATAGTGATGGAGAGACGCAGGTAGGATAGCAATGGAGAGACGCAGGTAGGATAGTGCTGGAGAGATGCAGGTAGGATATTGGAGAGACGCAGGTAGGATATTGATGGAGAGACGCAGGTAGGATAGTGATGGAGAGACGCAGGTAGGATATTGATGGAGAGACGCAGGTAGGATATTGATGGAGAGACGCAGGTAGGATAGCGATGGAGAGACGCAGGTAGGATAGTGATGGAGAGACGCAGGTAGGATAGTGCTGGAGAGACGCAGGTAGGATATTGGAGAGACGCAGGTAGGATATTGATGGAGAGACGCAGGTAGGATAGCGATGGAGAGACGCAGGTAGGATATTGATGGAGAGACGCAGGTAGGATATTGATGGAGAGACGCAGGTAGGATAGCGATGGAGAGACGCAGGTAGGATAGTGCTGGAGAGACGCAGGTAGGATAGTGCTGGAGAGACGCAGGTAGGATAGCGATGGAGAGACGCAGGTAGGATAGGGATGGAGAGATGCAGGTAGGATACCACTGGAGAGACGCAGGTAGGATACCGATGGAGAGACGCAGGTAGGATACCACTGGAGAGACGCAGGTAGGATAGCGATGGAGAGACGCAGGTAGGATATTGATGGAGAGACGCAGGTAGGATAGCGATGGAGAGACGCAGGTAGGATAGCGATGGAGAGATGCAGGTAGGATTGCGATGGAGAGACGCAGGTAGGATAGTGCTGGAGAGACGCAGGTTGGATAGCGATGGAGAGACACAGGTAGGATAGTGCTGGAGAGACCCAGGTAGGATAGCGATGGAGAGATGCAGGTAGGATAGCGATGGAGAGACGCAGGTAGGATAGTGCTGGAGAGACGGAGGTAGGATAGTGCTGGAGAGACTCAGGTAGGATGGCGATGGAGAGACGCAGGTAGGATAGTGCTGGAGAGACGCAGGTAGGATAGCGATGGAGATACACAGGTAGGATAGTGCTGGAGAGACGCAGGTAGGATAGCGATGGAGAGATGGAGGTAGGATAGTGCTGGAGAGACTCAGGTAGGATGGCGATGGAGAGACGCAGGTTGGATAGTGCTGGAGAGACGCAGGTAGGATAGCGATGGAGAGACACAGGTAGGATAGTGCTGGAGAGACGCAGGTAGGATATTGATGGAGAGACCCTGGTAGGATAGCGATGGAGAGACACAGGTAGGATAGTGCTGGCGAGACGCAGGTAGGATAGCGATGGAGAGACACAGGTAGGATAGTGCTGGAGAGACGCAGGTAGGATAGCGATGGAGAGACGCAGGTTGGATAGTGCTGGAGAGACGCAGGTAGGATAGCGATGGAGAGACGCAGGTAGGATAGTGCTGGAGAGACTCAGGTAGGATAGTGATGGAGAGATGCAGGTAGGATAGTGCTGGAGAATTGCAGAGATGATAGCGCTGGAGAGACAGAGGCCCTGATTCAGAGCCGGACGCTCTGACAGAGCGCTCGCTCTGAATCAGGGCCGTCCCTCTTACTGTTTGGAGCGTCCTCCTGGCCGCTCGCATAGCTGTGGTGACCACCCACAGCTATAGTGAGCGGCCAAAATGATGGCCGCGATGGTCAAGACCATCGCGACCATCGGGCTTGCGACGAGACCCTTGCGGTAGGGTCTCGCTGCCGCAAGCCCTGGAGTGCTTTTGGCCCTATCAGAGCCAAAAGCACTCCCACTGTCAAAAGCACTCCCACTAGTGATGTCAGTGGGCCGGCCCCAGACGGTAGGCGTTCCCATGGGAACGCCTCCATCTGGGCAGCCACACCACCGGCACGCCCACCAAAGGGGTCGTTCTGTCAATCACCATCGACAGCACGCCCCCTTTGGGGCGAGACCCATAACGACGGCTTGGCCGTCGTTATTCAGGTCTCGCGCATGTGCACAACCCGCTTGCGAGTGCTCGACCTGCTTGCGAGCGCTCAGCGCTCGCGAGCGGGTCTGAATCAGGCCCAGCTTGCAAGCGCTCAGTGCTCAACATCGACCCGCTTGCGAGCGCTCAGCGACATTGACCCGCTTGCGAGCGGGTCTGAATCAGGCCCAGAGAGAGGATGAGGGTGTAGAGATGCAGAAGAGGATGAGGCTGGAGAGACATAGAAGGTATGAGACTATTCATAAGAGGTAGATTTAGAAGTATTTGGCTAGTGCAGAGTAATCTTTCTGAAGACACTTATCCTAAAGAAAACATATTACTGATAGAAATGGTACCAAATGGGGGCTAATGTGGTGGCCAATGTGTTTTATTTTTTTCTTGTGTTTTTCCTCTGCGCATGCATTTGAGTTGCACCGCTTATGCTTCCCAATGGTGTTCATACAGAGTTTCAGTAAAGATTCGGACGTACAGTACACACAAGTGTATTAGAAATGTTTTGGGCATTGCTGGGTGGTTACAGGGGGTTGGCTAATCAGATGCAGAAGTAATGTAGTATGGGCGAGTTATTGGAGTGACATGGGCTTCTTGCTGATAGTGATTGCGTACAAAGACACTGACATGGCCACATTTGACTGATGGTCTGCACCTAGCATAGGGATGGTGCCAGAGCCGGATTTAGACCTCATGTGGCCCTAGGCAAGATACCAGTTTGGGGCCCCCCTCCCTCAAACATTCAATAGCACTAGATGTGAGTTCCTGATTCATGCCCCTTACATAATTTTATTGTTTTTACTTCTTATATTCAGCTTAATAGAATAAATAACCAGCCAGACGAAATGATGTTTATCATGAAACGTTGAAATTGACACTGATGTGTCTGCCTGGCTATGTACTCTATTAATTAAGACTCCCGGAGTGCCGCCGCTGTTTTAAGATATATATATATATATAAAGGTGATGCACCGCAGTAAAAACCCTCTAGGCATGCCAGGATTTGACAGAAAAGTTTATGTCATATAAATCGACGTTTCTGGGCTACTATAATAACATGTCCTGAGGACAGGGCTCTGTGTAGCCCAGAAACGTTGATTCATATGATCTAAACTTTCAAATCCAGGAGCGCCTAGTGTGTTTGTACCTCGGTGCATCACCTTTAAGGACTGTATACAATTGTGACTGTGGCACCGGAATCGGTATGATTCCCGGCAGCGTCTGGCCGACAACAGCAGAGTTCCCAGCAGCGGAAGCCAGACAGGACTGGAAATCCCGATCGTGGATAGGTAAGTACTAACTAACCTAACCTAACCCCCTAACCCTCCTTAGGGGTGCCTAACCCTAACCTCCCCCCCTGTGCCTAACCCTAATCTCCCCTCTAAGTGCCTAAACCTAACCCCCCCTTCCCCGCTGCCTAAACCTAAGTCCCCGGGGGGGTGCCTAACCCTAAGTCCCCCCCGGGGGTGCCTAACTCTAACCCTCCCTCCCCCTAGCCTAACCCTAACCCTCCCGAGGGGGTGCCTAACCCTAAGTCCCCCCCGGGTGCCCTAAACCTAACCCTCCCCCCCCCGCGGCTGTCCGCTCGCGGTGCCCGGCGTCGGGGAAATGTCAGGTGTCTACGTCTAGACAGTCGGGAAGCCGGCTGTCTGTATTAAGGCAGCCGGCTTCCCGATTGTATACCGTGGCACCCAGGCAGGGGCGGATTGGGTATTGAAAGTGGCCCTGTAAAAATCTGAAAAAGAGGCCCCGTGTGCGCGCGCCAGCGGCGCGCGGCAAAATAAAATGGGCGTGGCCTCACGGAAAGGTGTGTGGCCTCACGGAAAGGTGTGTGGCCTCACGGAAAGGGGTGTGGCCTCACATGATATGCCTTGCCCGCAAGCCACTCCCTGCCATTTTCGTCATGCTGGGGGCATACTCACCGCTCGAGGAGCTGATGTGCATGCCCACAGCCCCTCTTTCAAGTGAATAAACACAGCAGGTGAATGAGCATTTTCTTACCTATATGATTTCTCTGCAATGGGGAACCTCTGAAGAAATTGATCCTGGTGAGGCCGTGTCTTAAGTCGGTAGTGACTATTCATGCAGCAGATCACATGGTCTGGAAACCACCTGTTTATGTAGCAATAAAGCCAATGGCCCTGATTCAGAGCCGTTCGTTAACAGCAGTACGCTCGTTGCGTTCCGATGTTGACTAACCGCGCATGCATCGGTGTTACACTGCGCATGTGCGTACGGCAGATTGCGAGCTTTTTTTGTCTCGTTCGTCAAATAGCGTACAGGAAGTGACATGTCAAATGTGATTGACAGAACAGGGCGTTTTTGGGTGTTGACGGGGGAGGAGAAGGAAAAACGCAGGCGTGGCGAGGCGTTTTTGGGGCGTACATACATTAACAAATGCGAACGTCAAATGTGTTCGTACAAACTCATACGTCACTGGATGATCCTCTTTCCCTTCAAAATGCTTGCACAGCTTAGGGGCTGGATAACTCGACCACAGTGGCGATGGCCTTCTCCTCCGTCCCGGCACTCCACGATGTTGCATCGATTAATCACGGCTTGTCAGAAAATCAATTAGTGTTGGATTGAAAACCGGCTTGGTATGTGTTTGGAAAGCAGTTTTTTTGGATAGCACAAAACCGAACGCAGGTGGAAATCATAGCTGCTAATGTCTGGATTACACAATCAATTAGCGTACATTTGTGGGGGTGTATTTTGGCCGCAATGTGTTGTTTTTGGACTATTGTAACAATAATGTCATCATGTTTAGGTTTGGTGCCTCATTTTGTGTTTGCAAGGTGATTTTTCCTCCCTAGGTAATGTTTTAAACGTTCCTTAACGAGCCCTTTTTTTCCAATGTGTAATTTTTTAGGTTGAACGTTGTTGGCTTGTGGGCCCGGATTAAATGTAACCCATTTTTACAATAATGTCAGAATACAAAGTCGTACATTTGATGTAAATGTATTGGTATCCCCAAAAAAATTAATGCACATATTTAACACAAACATTTTTGGCAGTGTTCATTCCACAATATTTATTAATTGTGCAAACAATAAATTGTTGTTAAACGTAAATGCAAAAATTAAAAACAATTCACAAGAAAGGAGAGGGAAGTTTTGGCCAGAAAGGAATATGAGGCAAGCACAGAAGGAGTGTGGGAAAAGTAGCCAATGCTGTCACCGTTTTTTCGGCCGTTTGGCTGGGGGAGGGAGGGCGCCAGACCGGGTCCGGGATGTCATCGGGCTGGCCTGTCCAGAGGCAGATGTTGTGGCCTCTGGACTAGGCACAGGGCTAGGCACATTTGGAGGATTGGCTGATGTTGTGCCAGAGGTGGAGGATCCTGATGTTCCGGCAGGAAGGGAGGTCGGCTCCACCATGTGCTGGCGAACGAGCTGCTCCAGGGCATTGGCGATGCGGATGTTGGCCCTGGTATTTTCCGCCAGGGCCTGACCAATGGTCACGTTGGCCGCAGCATTTTGCTCCAGGGCCTCAGCCACCCGTACCAGACTGGCATCCATCCTCTGCAGAATCTCTGTATGGAAATCCGATTTAAAATTGAGTTCTGTGAGGAGGGACACTGCCTGCGAGGGGGATTGCCCAGGACTGGCTTCTGCAGGGTCCTCAGCCGGATGTACTGGTTCATCCCCTGCAGAGCCTGCAGAAATTCTGCGGCCAAGGCTCCCCTCTGGAGCAGACTCATCCGCCTGTGTCTCTGTTGGAAAAATGAGAAAAGAGTCACATTAGAATCTACATATTGGCACAATAACATTTCAGAGTTGGTGACATCACAATATTTACCTGGGACAACATGAGGAGCCGCAAAGTCTGGCATGTCCGTATCCATGTTGGACACGCCAAACACCTCCACAGCCTGCACACACCCCTGTGCCAGCTCTTCTAAATCAGTCAACTCCAATGACACAGGGGTGGGACCTCCACCTGTCCCCCTTGCATGCCTAGCCCTGTCCGCCATTTTTTGGTTCAGGCGATATTTGAAGTCTTGCCATCTGTGGGTGAAAAAGGAACCATTATTTTTTATTTTTTTTTGTTTTTGGTTTTAGGGTGGTCAAGTGTTTACTTACCGCCGTTTGACATCCCGGGCTAGACGGACATAATCACCCACCCTATTGACCTCAACGGCTACCTCTTCCCACATTCTCCACTTCTGGCTTGAACTCATATTCCTGTCTGCCTGTGGCAGGATGTCCACACACTTCTGAATCAAAACCTCCATCTCCTTTCTTGTGAATTGTGGCTGCCTTTTCTTTTTGGCAGCTTTGCCTGGAATACTGGGCCCAGCAGCCTCTTCCATGTCATCCTCCTCACCTATTTGTGTAAATTGGGAGAATTCTCAACTTCACAACTTGCACAATATTATGTTTCTAATTAATCACTGAGTCAAAATGCCTGAAATACTTACCGCCTGACTGTTGTCCATTGTTTCCCTGGTCTGTAGCCATGTCTGAGCTCCAAACAAGAAATACACCAGAATGTTTTTTTTTGGATCGTGACGTATTTATACATGCGTCCTTATTTTGCGGCCGCATCATTGATTGTGCGTTCCTATGATCCCTCCTTAATTTGTGCGGGAAACTAAACACTATTTATGGCTTGGGGCGTCTCGAGTCGAGGTGGCGTTTTTTGAATGTTGGAGGTTACGTTGGTTGGAGGTGATTGTTGGCTGGTGTAGGAGTTTGCGTTGGAGGAAGTAGTTTTTTTGGATATATTCGTTTTTTGATTTGCGTTCGTTTTTTTTCGGTTGTAATTTTTTTGGTCGTTTCCAGTTTTGGTAAGTTTTGGGAAGTCTAACTTTGGGTCAATTTGTGTCTCCTTCTGTTTATGAATTTTCTAAATTTTTTTTGCCGTCATTTCATCTCTCTTAGGTTTTTTTTTGGCTCTGCCCCAAAGACCTTTTGATCCGGATTCTTAGATATTATCTCTTGGTAAGTTCATTTGTTAAATTGTTATGTAAATGTTCTTGTTTGTCTTTACGCAACTTTGGTTGGCCTTACACATGTAACCTTTGTTTTTCAAAATCCGAAATCTGTCTTTTTTTTTGTTTATTTTAGCTGCGTTTTTTTAACTTGTATTTGCGAACTAATTAGCGCATTTTTATTACTTTCTATTGTGACTTGTATTTGCGAACTAATTAGCGCATTTTTATTACTTTCTATTGTGACTTGTATTTGCGAACTAATTTGCGCATTTTTATTGCTTTCTATTGTGACTTGTATTTGCGAACTAATTAGCGCATTTTTATGATTTTCTATTGTGACTTGTATTTGCGAACTAATTTGCGCATTTTTAATACTTTCTATTGTGACTTGTATTTGCGAACTAATTAGCGCTTTGTGAAATGCTTATTCATCCTGTAAAATTGTTTGTGTTTTCTCTGGAGCATTTGTTGCTTACATTTGGCCTCAATTTGACGTAGTGCGCGCAATGTCGTTTTGCTCTTTGCCCAAATGTGTGTTTCTCCCCTTTTATGTTTTGTCTTGCTTAAAATTTGGAATCAGAAATGGCCAGCATAAAATGATGTATATTTATGTTGTGATTATTTCCAGTTTGCACATATCATGACAATACCCCGGCATGTAAGCATCAATGGATGGTATCTTCAAGCTAAGTGAAAATTTAAATTTTTGGGGGGTTAAAAAGCCTGACATTCAAATCTTGCCATTTCAGGTTGATCTGGGTCGGATTGTTCTGGCCATGCTCCCGGAAGCCGACCAACCTCAATCTCGTCCCAGGCGTAGGCATCGTAGGCGTGCAAGGCCCCAGATATTTCGAACATGTGTCACCCTTTTTGGAATGCCCGATGATTAGGTTTTAAGATGCTACCGTCTTCCTCCAGAAATCATCATAGACACTCTCTCATTAATAGAGAGTGATCTTGAGCGGCAAATTGACAGTCCTACAGCAATACCACCACTTACGCAATTTATGGCGGTGTTACATTTCTGTGCCTCAGGATCGTTTCAAACAACGGTGGGTATAGTGGCGGGCATATCACAATCCTCCTTTTCCCGGATCCTGAGGGCAGTGATGGAGGCACTTTTCAAGCACCTCCATCATTTTATTCAAATGCCTCTGGATATGGGTGCCCTTAGTGTGGCCAAGGCCAATTTTTACCAAATAGCTGGCTTCCCACACATCATAGGGGTTGTGGATGGTACTCACATACCACTTCAGCCTCCAGCACGGCTGGAGGCAATATTTAGAAACCGGAAACACTATCACTCCCTCAATGTAATGGTGGTATGTGATGCCTCCCTCCAGATCCTGTCCCTGAATGCAAAATTACCAGGAAGTGCACATGACTCCTTCGTCATCCGGCAATCAGGGATATGGCACAAATTAACCAACCTACAAGCTGGTGATGCGTGGCTTCTGGGTAAGTGGAGACCTTTAGTACATAACAATGTTAAGCTTCATACAGAGTGATCCTGATGTTGTCTATTCTTTTTCACAGGAGACAGTGGCTACCCTTGCACGCCCTGGCTGCTCACTCCTTATTTGGCTCCCACACCAGGGCCACAAAGTGAGTATAATTCCGCACTTACAGCCACCAGGAAAGTAGTGGTGCGCTGTATCGGCCTTTTAAAAGGCCGATTCAGATGCCTCCACCGCTCTGGTGGCGAGCTCATGTATTTGCCGGATATGGTTTCGAAGATTGTGGTCCTGTGTGGGATATTTCACAACATCGCCATAAGGAGTGGTGTCCCAATGCAGCCAGAGGATGCCTTACCTGAGGATGGCCCCCCCGAGGTTGGTCGGAGGTCAGTATGTGGGGGGGCCATACGCGATGATGTGGTGGCCAGATTTTTTAGGTAATTATTGTCAAAACAACAGTGTTTATACCTAATGTGGTAGGGTTTGTTTGAGAACATCTAATTAATTTGTTTTATTTTCTCCATCTTCTGTTTTTTCACATAATCTTTGGCACTCCAACGATGACTACTTCCTGCTACCCTTAAAAAACCTGTATGTGGACATTTTGGGGATATATTATGGAACCCATATTGCAACGCCATATTTGTGGAATCATGTTGGCATGGTCCTTCGTCAACCAGTTCTTGATTAGTTGTTGTTTTTTTTTGTTTTGTTGGTATGTGTTGTATTTGTGATTATCACTGTGTGTTTTGTTTGTGAGTGACCACTTTGATTTTTCAGTTATGTTGTGAATAAATGTTTGGAGAGTATAATTTTGTACCTTTTTTTGAACGTTACAAGCAAGTGTAACCAGGTTCACACACGTTACATTTGACTAAGGGGTAATCCAGTTATGACGCCAGTTGAGCTAAAATGTAATATGTTTTCAGGGTCCAAACCAACACCCAAAGGAATCCTGTACAATCATTTGGCTTCGTAAGATTGGCCTAAGCAGCTTGCACACCAACTAGGAACCTGTAAAATGTAGTAATATCTAATTGTGACTACACCAAAAAAGGGAAATGAGATTGTTACTGTTAGGTGTTTCTTGTGGCTGTTTTACATAAAAATACAACACACAATCTTAGTGACAAAAATTGCTAATCCTTGCAGGAACAGTCTACTTATGTCAGGGTAAACAATCTCTGATTTTGTAAAAACGAATGAGCCAGAACGTTACTTAGAAAATAACAATTTATTTATAATTGGGCAAAAAACAAAAAAAACTAGTCCCTAAGGAGGACCGACATATGGTCAAGGACCACCAGCAGACCGATGATATTGTGCCGCATACGGGCCACACAGGCGGCTAATTCTGCCCGACGCCTCTGTTCCTCTGTGGGTGAGAAAAGTGTGGGGATTAATACAACAATAATGAAACCACATTAAAAAACAAGCCAAAACAAACCCCCCCCCCCAAAAAAAAACAACAAACTAACCATAATTACACCATTAAAACCCATCCACCAAAAATGGTGTAGGCCAAAAATACAAGGCCAATGTACAAATTCCGACAGGTGTGATATGTGTATGTTGAAATCAGCAATAACAGGTAAAGGCAATCTGCAAAAACCCCAAAAGTCTAGCAAAAAACGCCAAAAAAAGGAACGACACATGATTACATACAAACAGTTTGTGGCGTAAAAAAAACCCAAAGAAAAACATACCGGAAGATAAAACGGCAGCTCCAGAAGGCCCTCCCTCGTCCTCCTCGGAGGTGCCTCCATTCCCCAACGATCGGGGTGGGGTGATTACCGATTCCGGGGAGGGGGTAATTCGAAGAGGGGTGGTTGGAGGAGAGGGGGAATTGGGACGGAGGGGAAGGAGCCCCGAAATTTCACCCAGAGGGTCTTGGAAGGCTGGGGAGGAGTGGGGAATAGGGGAATTTGTGGTTGTGGAGGGTTGGCTGGGGGTTGGGGAGAGTGGCCGTGAGCGCCGTCTGGGCTGATGATGACGGCGTAGTCTTCGCTGGGCCCCTAAAAGATGTGAAACAAATTGTGGTTAGTTTCAACACAAATCCGCGAAAAACAGCATTTTCTAATCACCCAAAAAAAAAAGGGCCATGCAGATATGAGTACAATGAATAAATATGAGCTACATGGAAAACATGGCCATGCAGATATGAGTACAATGAATAAATATGAACTACATGGAAAACATGGCCATGCAGATATGAGTACAATGAATAAATATGAACTACATGGAAAACATGCACACGCAGATATGAGTACAATGAATAAATATGAACTACATGGAAAACATGCACACGCAGTTAGGGCCACAAAGACAAACATGAAAACCACAGTCCATAAAACTTACTTTCGGCGATCTGCATGCAAAAGCATGCCAGCAAGCGGGGCGTCCGCCGTTGCAGGTCCGACCACCTGCGCTCCAGCTGCCCGATCTGGCGGCGTGAGCCGAAGGAGCGCAGGCGGGCCCGTACCTCCGCATATGCGGAACGCTTTTCGCGGTTGGTGATGGGTGGAGGCTGGCTGGTGATCCGCCTATCCATGACCTCCGTTAGCACCAGCAGCTCGCGCCTGGTGAATGCGGAGGCTCTCATGATGGCAATGGTGTATTTGTGAAATATCATTTTTAATAAAGTGCCCAAAAAAATTTTGATTGGTTAATGTATTTGGGTAATTAACAGGACCAATTCTATTGGTTAGTGTATGAGTCATGTGCTCGACAGGGCCAGAAATCTCTTGAGAGTTATGATAGGCTTGACGCAGTGACATGCGTAAGCAAATTTAAATAAAGAAATGAACTCCGGGAAATATGCGGGGAGAAAAACAAATAGAACAATTGTTTAATTGGGGCTAACATGTATTTTGACAATTAAAAGCGAATGTTTAAGCCGTACGTATTCTGCGGGTAAACACAAACACGGACATGAATAAAGTTTATTGCATTGTGTTAAAAAAAAACAAAAAAAACAATTAAGCTAATTGATATATTGATTGGCATGATACGATTGAGGGAGGTAGGCAGAATAAACGAGCAGTTAATCGAAATCTGACAGTCCAACTTCCGGGTAGTACTTGTGCGTGCGTTCCCTTCAAGCCACTTCGGGGATGTACGCTCGCTTTTTGGCACGCTCGTTAGTTAGAGGAGGGGTCGCTTGAGTTTGGGGAGGATGTTTGGCTGCGTGCGAAAATACGAGCGAGTGCTTGAATTTAAATATTTTTTTACGTACACCGAACGTAGGAACGCCCACTTACGTCCGGGTCTGAATGAGGGCCAATGTCACCATCATGTAACAGTAGTTCAACTAGATAATACTTAAGGGCCTATTCATCATCACTTAATTTCTACAAAAGCAAGTGAAAATTAACATGTTCACCTGCAATAGTAGAAATGAAGTTATCAGGCCATTCATCAAGAAGGTACAGCAGGAGATATCAGGCCATCCTCTTGCGGAATAGCCCGCTGACCCCATACAATAGTATGGCGACAGAATTTATCAAGCTCCGAAAATGCAATCATTTCGGAGCTTGACTGCAGGGAAACAGGTCCGGGTTGTGAAGAGGGATCCTTTTGGATCCCTCCCCCCCCTGTCCGGCTCCTTCTGCCGGACGTCAGGGCTCTTGTGCGCATGCGTGACATGTAGGTCACTCATGTGCACTTGTCTCACTGCTCCTAAAGGAGCAGTGAAACACTTCGGGGAGACAGCTGATTTTTGGATCAGCTGTCTCCGTGCCGGAGCAATGATGAATTGCTTTGGCGCTCGCAGCGAGATGGAATGTTCATTATCCGGGTCCGTTCGGACCCTGATAATTAACATAATGAATAGGCCCCATAGTAACAGAAGTTTTTGGGCAGGACAAATGTGAGTTTCCCTTATCAAACAAATTAATATTAATAAAATATATTTGTTAATTTGGTACCATTTGCATCAGTGATATGGTTTCATTTGAATTGTTGTCTTACTGAAGATTACTGTCCATCCCCCAGTCTTTTCTTCTAATAATACCAGCAGTCCTATTGTCCTCTGTGTGTCTCCTGCACAATCGCCTTGGTGTCTCCAGCCACATCCCCCCTGTGTGTCTCTAGTCTATAGTGTCAGCCTCCCCCCCCCTCTGTGTGTCTCTAGTCTATAGCGTCAGCCCATCCCCCCTGTGTGTCTGTAGTCTATAGTGTCAGCCTCCCCCCCCCCTCTGTGTGTCTCTAGTCTATAGCGTCAGCCCTCCCCTCTGTGTGTTTCTAGTTTATAGTGTCAGCTCGCCATCTGTGGATCTCCATAATCTCAGCCCATCCCTCCCTGTGTGTTTTCCTCACTTACCTGAACCTTCTCTTCCTCCTAATGGTGGTTGAAGGCTCCTCACTGACAGCCTCTCTTCTTAAGCGCGCTCAGCGCTGACGTCACACATGCAGAGTAGGGGAATAACATGATCCTAGCCCCTGCTCTCCCAGGAAGCAGCCCCCTTACACAGTGTCCCCAAGTAGCAGCCCCCTTATACAATGTCCCCAAGTAGCAGCCCCCTTATACAGTGTCCCCAATTAGCAGCCCCCTTACACAGTGTCCCCAAGTAGCAGCCCCCTTACACAGTGTCCCCAAGTAGCAGCCCCCTTATACAGTGTCCCCAAGTAGCAGCCCCTTATACAGTGTCCCCAGGTAGCAGCCCCCTTATACAGTGTCCCCAAGTAGCAGCCCCTTATACAGTGTCCCCAGGTAGCAGCCCCCTTTATACAGTGTCCCCAAGTAGCAGCCCCTTATACAGTGTCCCCAGGTAGCAGCCCCCTTTATACAGTGCCCCCAGGTAGCAGCTGACAGGCAGCAGCACACAATAAGTGGGCGGGACTTTTGGAAATTGGGCCTGTGTGTACGGGGGCCGGGGGGTGATCGCCCTTATTGCCCCCCCCCCCCTTTGGATCCACCGGTGCTGACGCCGCTGTCACCCGCAGCCCCATTGCCCGCCCCTGCTGCAGCTACAAAGATTGTCTCCTCTCCGCTCTGCACTCTCTCCCCAGGCTGTGAAATTAAACTTGACACTTCACAGCCTGGGGAGGGAAAAGTCTAGTTACGGCTCTGTGTGTCCACTCTAGGCCTGGCAGCAGGCAGGGTGCCGGACCTAGAGATAGGGCACTTCTGCACGCACCCGAAAAGGGGGCGTGTCTATAACGCGTCCCCTTTTCGTCATGCCTGGGGGCGTGCCTGGTACTTACGAACATGCCGGGAAGCCCCCAAGCATTGCGGTCACTTTGAATGGATGCCGGGCGCCATTCATCGGTGGTGACCACTGCGCCGCCATTTTGACCACCCGCGGAACACTGCAACCCGCGGGTGGAGACACAGAACCCGCAGGCTGTCTCAGCGGGGCACCGCGCTGGAGGGCAGGGTGAAATAGGGTAGGGCGCGGCGCCCTTCTATGTTGGGGGTGCATACCCCGATGAGGGCACCTAAGATATATCTTTCTATCTATCTATCTATCTATCTATCTATCTATCTATATTTAGTGACATTGTAAAAACTGTGCATATATCCAGTAGGTGTCACTAGGTCAAGTCTTGACCTATTGACACCTACAGGATATATGCACAGTTTTTACAATGTCACTAGATGAGAGTATATATATATATATATATATATATATTCCCATTGAGATACACATTTTTATATCATATGCACTATATATAGATATCTCTCTCTCTCTCTATATATATATATATAGAGAGAGAGAGAGAGTTAGATCATTGCAGCCTGCTGTTTACTGCTGGTGGGCGGCGGTGGGCCTGGAAGGCTGGCTAGCAGAGTGGCTGCTAGGGAGGATGATGGATGGGAGCCACAGGGCAGCGGGCCGTGGACAAGGTGACCTGAGGACGGAGCACATTCTCCTTTCCCCAGATGGGCGCGAACACAGTCCCTCCGAGAGAGCTCAGGGCGGGGCTCTCTGGGACTGGAGGTGAGACCGTGTGACGACTGCGTGACGTCATGACGTCACGAGGTACTCGCGCGGTGCTCCTCTGGGAGCACTGTGTGATCAGTAATTTCTTCGGGCAAAGGGGCCCGTCCAGGCCCGAGCGCCTAGGATGCCTAGCGGGAAATCTGGCTTGGATGGTGCAAGTTTCAATGATGCAGCCAATGGTGGAGTCTAAAGACGCACAAAGCATGGTTGCAGCACCTGTAGACACTGAAAGTGGGCTTCTCTGTTCTTGCACATTTGGACGCATGGATGTGCACCAGGGAAGGGCTTTGTAGCGGCATTAGCATAATGTTGCAGCCGCAACTGCAGCCAAGGAAGGCCACGACTGCATCTAACTCAGAATCAGGCCTTGTGAGGATGGAGATCCCGCCCCCATCAACAGACCCCGCCTTCATTAGGGCTGCTTCCAGAAATTTCCAGGGCTGGTTTTCTATCCCAATCCGCCCCTGTGCACGTCCATGAAAAAGCATTCAAACACTTACATCTGTCACTTACTTTGCGAGTGGCTCATATGTATGAGAGTAATCGTAATGCAATTGTTGCATGTACGCAGTGCGGCGTGCGCACATGCACAATAGCAAACAATCACTCATTCTGCGTGTAGATCAGCATTTTGGGCCTGATTCAGACTTGGACGCTAAGCCGCGAATGCATGCTATGGCCGATAGTCACCCGTCTGCGCATGCGTATATGCGTCAATATGTGCATGCGCAAGTCACTCACTGCGCTTGGGAATTGTGCACTCGTAGTACACAGACTGGATGCTACTTTGAGTGACAGATAGCGCCGTTTGTGGGTGATAACATGGGAAGGTGTTTGTGAACAGGGGAGTAGTGCTGCGAACGCAGGCGTGTATGGGTGTGCATAATTAGCAAGGAAGTGTCATTGTACACGTCACTAGGTTGCATTTCAGCCTGCAGTGATCGCAGTACTTGCGGTGGGGTAGGGTCTACCTCAAGTGCTGCGTGCAGCTTCGATGGTTCTCGATGGTTCTGATTAATCACACACTTCGTGGAGATGTTGTGTGCTAAGAAAGAAAAGTGGGCGTCTTTATACCGGCGTGCGTTTGCTCTGTCGTCGCTCTCTAAAACATAGACACCAGTGCGAGACAGTGCGATCGTGGATTTTGCATACACGGCCCCTTTTGGCAGCGAGGCAGCGCAGCTTAGCGACCCTTTTGTTCGTCTCTGAATCAGGCCCACTGTGCATTGGCCCCAATGTATTTTATCCATCTTTTATTTTTCATAGTTAATGTATCATTAAAATCCTATGGGGCTAATACCAGTGCTCGAAGTGTACCGGTATGTATTAACGGTATGACATTCCGGCACTTCCAGCACTAAGCATGTTTTTGTTTTTAGTATTTTACCAGATGCAGAAGTAGGGGGCCCACTGGGACCTCACCGCAGATCAGATTGCACTGCACAACAATTAAAATGTTTCCGATGTGAAAATAGTTACTTCTAATTGATTTCAGCATGCAAAGAATGAATATGACATTTAAAACTCTCAGTTAGCTCTGAGTTCCGGGATATAGCCCATTTATGACGATGTGTGGGTATTCCTAGTGAAGTGGGCAGAATGGAGAGAATCTTACCAGCAATCTGTTATACATGAAGAAGGGTTAGTTATATCATGTGAATCGACTAATTGATCATTGTTTGGGATATATACCTGACCATGGCCCTCATTCAGAGCCGTATGCTCTGAGCAGAGCGCACGCTCTGAATGAGGGCCGCCCTCCATGAAAATGGAGCGTCCTCCTGGACGCTCGTATAGCTGTGGGTCACCACCCACAGCCTATACGAGCGTGCAGTTTGATGGCCGCGATGGTCTTGATAATCGCGACCATCGAAACTGCGAGCCGGAGCCTGCGGTTGAGGTTTTCAACCGCAAGCCCCGGAGTGATTTTGGCTCTATCAGAGCCAAAATCACTCCCACTGACATCACTAGTGATGTCAGTGGGCCGGCTTCTGACGGGAGGCGTTCCCGTGGGAACGCCCCCGTCAGGGAGGCACGCCCCCGGCACGCCCACCAAAGGGGGCGTGCTGTCAAGCAACATCGACAGCACGCCCCCTTTGATCAGACACAACGAGCGAAGGACTTTCCTTCGCTCGTCGCGTCTGGCGCATGCGCACGATGGAGCTCCCTCCGTCGTGCGCATGCTCAGTGCAGAACATCGACCCACTTGCGAGCGGACAGCCGCTCGCGAGTGGGTCTGAATCAGGGCCCATATCAGTAGTCCCCTACACCTTAAAAAAGATCTGAATTGGATCGAAACGCGTCGGTGGGGACTCCTGAATTTTCAATTTGCTGTGTGGACCTACCAAAAGGACAAAATGAGGGCCTTTCTTCCGAATTTTTTTTTGGGATCCCTTTATCTTCTACCGTGAAAGGACCTTTCCTATATCATCTTGTTTGCTTTAGGTATGGATTCCACTCTTTTATCTCAATGTTATTTTATGGACTTGTGATGTTTTAATAAATACATTTTGGTGATTTTACCTATCCTTTTTGGCTGTACGAATAAAATCATCTTTTGGAGAAGTAACAAAGATTTTTTTAGTTTGAAACCAACCAAAGTACACGCTACATGCTTGATTGATCAGCAAAAGCTGTGAGTGTTTTGTGTGGGGGGCAACCCCAATTCTACTTCTCACTTGTAAGGTGACTGGTGCAAGCCGAAGGATTTGGGATCACTATGTGCCTGTATACCAGCTTATAGCTGTGAGTGTGGGGGGCAGCCCCAATACACATATTCTAAATCCTAAAGAAAGAACTTATTCCACACTAACATTTGTTGTATATTGCACAAAATCTGTAAGACTGGATTACACGATTGTTTATGTTTTTTTCTCTCTTCATGTTAAGGTGCGTACACATGGGACGATGCTCCCTGAACGAACATCGTCCTGGGTGTCCCCGACAGTTTGTGTTCAGTGTCGTTAACCACACTGGGCACAAAACACTGAACAAAATCAAGAACGATTTTGTTCAGTGCCGGGCTCCCTCCTTCATCCCCGAACATGTCCAACCTGACAAACGACAAACTACAATCGGGAGCGCGCATTTGTAGTTTTCGTTAATCGTTATACCTCAGAAACTGAACAATTTTTTGAACGATTTGTCGTTAACGACAAATTGTTAAAAAAAATTGTCCCGTGTGTACGCACCATTACCCTGATTTAAGATCTGTCATCCGGTGATTAACAACTACTGGAGAAAACAGGGGAGTACTACTTTTCATTATATACTTCATATGCCTTAGCGCCATTACACAGAAATCAGACTGACAACTGGGACAACTGTCAGCGCTGCCACCCCGCCGGGATTTTCTCGAACAGTGCAAACTGTCAGCAGCAATCCCACTGTCAGCAACACTGGCAGCCGCTGCCTGGCGCCGCTGGGGAGGTGATCTAGCGCAGTGGTCTCCAAGCTGTAGCTCGCGAGTTATCGGTAGCTTGCGGTCTTAATTTTGGTAGCTCACCTAGCTGCAGTACTGCCGAGTCAACTAGGAGAGTGACCTCTGACATGCTCCCCGTGGCATCGACGCCATGGGTGGAGCCACAGGGAAGCACGTCAGGTGATTGCTGCAGCCTCTACAGCAATCACCTGACGTGCTTCCCCATGGTTCCACCCACATCGTCTACAAGTCTACAATACAGCCGAGCAAGTGACTCCTGCCAGCCCTGACGGAAAATCACACAGCAGCCCTGCCTATATATTTTGCTCCTCTACTGCACGTACCTCCTTGGAGCCAGTAATTAACAGTGAAATGTGCCTGTGCTTAAATTTTATTTTCGAACTACAACAATATCACTGTAATAATGAAATGCATTTTTATTTTCTATGAAACAATTTTTTTTTATTTTCATTAAATGACCTTCAATTGTTCGGTAATTAGCCAGAATTTTTTTCTACAATTTTAGTACTGTACCTCTTCAGGAGGTTTCATTTTTCTTAAGTAGCTCACACCTCAGTTAACTTTGGAGACCACTGATCTAGCAAGTGCTGCCGGCTGGAGGAGCGGACATCTTGGAGTCTTCTCAGTGGCCAGTCTCTCTGCCACCGGCCAGACTGCAGGTGTACCGGCCGCTGCCTCCTCCCTCGGTTGTCCCGGAGTGCTCTGTGTAGGAAACACTTCCTGTGTGTGCTCGGCTGTCCCATCCCCTGCCCGCTGACACCCGCAGCCGCAGGAAAAAAACATTCATCATCTGCATTCTGCACACAGACAGAGCACAGACGCAGCCACCTAGACTCTGCCCCACAGCACTGCTGCCCTCCTTACACTGTACCTAGGTAAGTGAAATGGTGTCAGTGTTACTGAATTGTTCTGTCACTTACCACCTTCCTTATACTGGACCTACATATGTTAATCTGTGCCCTGCAATTACTACCCACAGACAGGGGCGCCGAGAGGGGGGGAGTGGGTACTATTTACCTGGGCCAGGGCTTGCTAGAGGGGCCCAGTGGGGGCCCGGGTCCAGCACTGCCCTCCCTCCTCCCTCACAGCAGACCAGGACACAGCGTGTGCTGGACTGCAGTAGGAGACTGCTCGCAGCAATCTCTTATGCCTGTGGGGGAGAGCGACCACACTAATCGTGCCCCCCTGGCTTTGCACTGGGCTGAGGGGCTTACAGCGCCCCCTTCCCAGCATGCAGCGCCGCATAGTGTTGTTTTTGTTTTTTAGGCTCAAGGAGACGTGACCATGCCTCACGCGATTAGACGACGCCTTCACCTGGTGCAGCCGGGCTCTCTACTCCCCTGCCCACAGACCATCACCCTCTACCTCCACCTGTCACCCTCTGCCCTTCACTCTTTGCCTCTCCCTGTCACCCTCTGTCCATCACTCTTTGCCTCTCCCTATCACCCTTTGCCTCACCGTCACCCTATGCCTCTCACCGTCAACCTCTGCCCATAAATCTTTGCCTCTCCCTGTCACCCCCTACCTCCCCCGTTCACTCTCTCCCCATCACCCATTGCCTGACACTCACCTATTTTGAGTAGCCACACCCCTTGTGTTGCGTGACCAGGCCCAATTTTTTTCCCTGCACGCCGAAGGTGCGCACTCATATTGGTGCTGACACTTTGTTTCTGCTTGCACCACTGCCACGACTTCTACATTTTCCATACCCCCACTTCAAAATTCCCACTTCGACCACTGGCTAATACAGTAAGCCAAACTGCAAGATTTGTACAGGTCTGCATCAGTAGCATATGTGCCAGATTTATATATACTGTATGTCAGATACAGCTACACGCATGTTTTACAACATTTGTATGTATACATTTGGTATTAGGCTTTAATAATTGTTTTTAAATATTTTTTTAAAACCCTCTTTATTAATGCAATATCATATCATTCTGTGTTATAATACCACACTGAATATACCTGTGTAATCAAGGCCGGTTCCAGGTGGAGCTGCGCCCTGTGCCAGTAATGGTTGTTGCCCTTTCGCCTCGGCTGAGAATGGGCTGGCTTAATTTCAATAGACCACGCCCTCAAGCCTCCCACTTTACGTCATGCTGGGGGTGACCCCAGCACTCCGTCAGCAGATGGGCTGCCCCCAGCCATCTCCCTGCAATGAATGGACGCCGTGCACATATGCGCAGCATCCATTCAGTTTTACCGGCACCACTACTCTCTCTTTGGAAAGCAGAGCTGCGCCGGTGCGTGTCCCCAACCTCCCGACCGCCTGCGGGACACTTTGGCCTGTGGGTGGAACAGTTGGACAGTGCCCGAAAAATCGTACTGTCCTGCTGAAATTGGGATGGTTGGGAGAACTGCACCCTCTATAGGGTGGCGCCCGTTTGACTGCACTGATCGAACACCCCTGGAGCCGGCCCTGTGTATAATCCTTAAAACGGATTGCATTTCACATGCAGGGAATAAAATTAAACACACAAGTCTGTCTACGGGCTAGAGAGGGTTAATGTGTTAGGTAGGAGGTGGTGTTAAGGGATGGGGTGAGGTGGGTTAGCCTATTTGGTTTGTTCCCCTCTCTCCCTCCCTGTATTTGTTTATAGCTTGGTGTCAGCTTTGGTGTTTGGCTGGAAAGAACGGTTGCAGTTGCCATCTGTCTATGGAGCTTGAGGTGCTCCCCCCCCAATACATGGCTTAGGGTGAAACTTCCCTACTAGAGTCAGCGGTACCATCGCTCCAGGTGAGCTCATGTTGTGTCATTGGGGTGGGAGGTGGATACCTTGGGCGCGGTAATGGGCTGGCTGGTCACCTCCCATTTTGAAAGGGGTGTAGTATGGAGTGGCAGTTGGTGGATTTTGCATTGTGGGGCCGTTCCTTCGGAGCCACCATTTCTTGGTCTGTCTTTTCCTTCCTCTTAGATTATTTAGTGTTTAATACTCTGCTAGTTTAATTAGTTAATTAATAATAGTTTAACTATATTAAATAAATAAAGCTGACCTTCCTTTCCCCCCAAGCAAGTCTCAGTGTTGTTATTTCAATATTGTTATGGTTTATTGGTTTTACATTACACTGGGAGTGGGAAGACATTCATCTGACGATATGGAGTTTATAGGCTTTTCATATATGAAATAAAGGAATTACTGCAGAGGGGCAGTACATGCCGTGGGTTCCCTAAAAGCTTAATACTTGACATATTTGTTCCTTATACAATTAAGCAATAACTACAATGTTGTAGTGTCAATGGATTTCTATATTTTTATAATTTTTCATAGGTAATTAATTATAGCATTAGAATGCTATGTGCGTTATTATAGGGGAAAAAATACTTTTATTTTTTTAGTTTAAACACGTCGCATAGATGGCAAAAGGTAAATATTTAACTTAAAGGGTCCACATGTCTTTTTTTTAAGCATTACCTTAAAAATTTGTGACAATAACATATCATGCTGTGTTATAATAATAATTGCCCAATCTCCTGGAACATCCATGAATCTTGGATGGCTGTCTTGGATGCCCGGAAATGTGGGCAAGTCTCCCGGAGTCCCATTGCTGCCACGTGTTGCTGCCCGCTTACTGAGTGAAGGGTGTGGTCCGGGCAGCTTGATAATGTGATTTGCACTGAACTGAGTCACCAGGGCCCCTCCCCCCATTTTATAATGTTGAAAATAGCAGCTGTGCATATCATTGAGTGCAGCATCAGTGCGCTACATAATTACTGAACAAGGGGGCATAGCTCATAGCACTCCCTCCTGTGGTCATTCTTATAGTGTTAGAAAATGCAATAAATGTATGCCTCGCTTTTTTAGTTGGAACATGGACCCTGTGCATGGCAAAATGTTGTATTCTGCATAAAGGGTCCCCTGACTTCTTTATTACCTTAGTTATTAGTAGGGGTGAGCGGGTTCGGATTATTGAAATCCAAACCCCCCCGAGCCCCCCCGATCCGAGGCCGATCCGAGTCAGGCTCGACTTTTCCCGCCTGACTTGGATCTGAAATCGAGGCAAAACGTCATCATCCCGCCTTCCGGGTCTCGCGGGTTTTGGATCCTATATAAGGTACCCGCGTCGGCGCCATTTTCTCACTCGGCTGTGGACAGTGAAGAGGGAGGGTGGGAGTTAGGGCTGGCTGGGCTGTGTAGTGTAGTGTAGTGTAGTGCAGTGTAGTGTTGTGCTGTGCTGTGCTGCTGTTGTCAATAGGGGCTGTGTCCACTACTTCAAAGTCCATAGGGGCTGGCTGGACTGTGTTGTGCAGTCAGTTGTCCATAGGGGCTGTGTCCACTCCAAAGTCCTGTGCAGTGTCCCAGTCCTAAAGGGGTGCTGTAGTGTTGTCCAGGGGGTGCTCTGTCCGTCAGGGGTGCTCCCCCCAAGTGCTAATTTTTTTTTAATTTTTTCTGTGTTTGTGAATTGTGTGCGCAGTAGCCGCACGTGCATCAACAAAGTAGTGCCAAGCGTGTGGCTGTGTCATAAGTAAAGGGCCGGCTGGCTTGACCGTTAAAGGGTGCTGTAACCCCCAAAGTACACTCCAAACCAAATAAAAAAATATTTTCTGTGCTTGTGAATTGTGTGCGCAGTAGCCGCACGTGCATCAACAAAGTAGTGCCAAGCGTGCGCCTGTGTCCCATAAATAAAGGGCCGGCTGGATTGACCGCTAAAGGGTGCTGTAACCCCCAAAGTACACTCCAAACAAAATAAAAAAATATTTTCTGTGTTTGTGAATTGTGTGCGCAGTAGCCGCACGTGCATCAACAAAGTAGTGCCAAGCGTGCGCCTGTGTCATAAGTAAAGGGCCGGCTGGCTTGTCCGTTAAAGGGTGCTGTAACCCCCAAAGTACACTCCAAACAAAATAAAAAAATATTTTCTGTGTTTGTGAATTGTGTGCGCAGTAGCCGCACGTGCATCAACAAAGTAGTGCCAAGCGTGCGGCTGTGTCATAAGTAAAGGGCCGGCTGGCTTGACCATTAAATGGTGCTGTAACCCCCAAAGTACACTCCAAACCAAATAAAAAAATATTTTCTGTGTTTGTGAATTGTGTGCGCAGTAGCCGCACGTGCATCAACAAAGTAGTGCCAAGCGTGTGCCTGTGTCCCATAAATAAAGGGCCGGCTGGATTGACCGCTAAAGGGTGCTGTAACCCCCAAAGGGCACTCCAAACAAAATAAAAAAATATATTTTTTGTGTTTGTGAATTGTGTGCGCAGTAGCCGCACGTACATCAACAAAGTAGTGCCAAGCGTGCGCCTGTGTCCCATAAATAAAGGGCCGGCTGGATTGACCGCTAAAGAGTGCTGTAACCCCCAAAGGGCACTCCAAACAAAATAACAAAAAAATTTCTGTGTTTGTGAATTGTGTGCACTGTGGCTGCACGTGCATCAACGAAGGAGGAGCGCCAAGCGTGCGCCTGTGTCCCATAAATAAAGGGCCGGCTGGATTGACCGCTAAAGGGTGCTGTAACCCCCAAAGGGCACTCCAAACAAAATAAAA